>OY804596.1:59836229-60179310 GCA_963680895.1 Fragum sueziense | reverse complement strand
ATTTTCTTTTTTTGTTTCAATGTTTTCCCAGGCCATTTCTATTGGGGGCGTCAAAACCAGGTCTTGTTTGGGAAAGGGTTAACTGGCTTAGGTCATGTTTTTTTTTATCCCAGCAGCTTGGGTACCTAACCATGTACTTCTGGCGTTTCCCTTACTAGTACTATAACACAATATCCAATCCGAGCTTCCAGCTTCTCTTTCACTTTGATGATTCACACCAATTGGTGAGCAACAAATGACTTACCAGATGTCAGAAAGGGTACTGGCCCTAAAAGGGTGAGAACATATGACCCTAGATTGATAGACACCGACATTACCAACTGGGCTTTCCAGGCTCGCTACAAAGCTCATCAAATAAGAGACAATATTAACCTTTTCCCAAATGACAAAATTTTAGGGTCGTTCAATTTGAAAGCTGATACAGACACAAATGCTAAAATTTGTGTGCTATATAGTTAGGAAAATATTGAGACAAAAGGAGAAAATGCTGATTATCAGCATTTTCTTCTTTTGGCTCAATGGCTTCCCGAGCCTTTTGTTCTGCAATTTCGGAATTATGAGTTCGATCCCTGGATTGATCAGGCTAACACACAAATTTATGATGAGAGTATGTTTTAACATTTTTTTAAATAAAACCCAGTTTTGACTTTTCAGTAGCAAATGGTCCTGTAAAACATGGAGACAGAAATGCTGATAAGGGGCAGCATGTATAACTGGTAAATCTATAGCGGGACAAATCATAATCAAACTTTGGTTATCATTGTTTCCATTGTTTCTCTTGATTTTTTTAAACAATTTCTTTAAGTAACCGTACAAAACAAGAGTTGTCTGCGGACAACGTAGCTCGCCTATACCGGAGCTTGTCACAAAGACAACTAATTTTTTAAAAGTAGGTCAAACTCCAAGGTCAAGGTCACAAGGTCAAGGGTCATGGTCACAAATGAAAGGTCTTGGCAGGAGGTATCCATGTGTGAAATATCAAGGCTCTATCTATAGTAGTGCATGAGATATAGGCCAGGTTAAAGTTTTTTAAAAGTAGGTCAAACTCCAAGGTCAAGGCCACTAGGTGAAAGGTCATGGTCCCAAATGAAAGGTCTTGTCGAGAACTATCTATATGTGAAATATATCTGTATCTCTAATAGTGCCTGAGATAAAGACCAGGTTAAAGTTTTTCAAATGAAGACGCGACGGGATGGGACACTGACACTAGGGATGTGACATTAGCTTCCCGAGTCCTGGCTTGCTAAAGATTTCAATTTTTTAAAGTATGTCTTGATGCCAAAATTGGTTATTCTAATGAGTATAAATACTATTAGTTTTTTTAAGTTGTTGCCAATAAGCAAGAAACATGCTTTTAAAGTTGAGACATAATCAATAAATTGCATATAAATCCGAACTGTTGTCCACAACAATTTTTTCAATTTTAACAAAAAAATATAAATTTCTCGTAAACGGCACAATATTTTGGCTTGAAATTTTCAGAATTTTCATAAGGCAATATGCTCTTTCATGTAAAAATAAAAGTAAAATTTATGACAAACAAGAGCCGTCAGAGACGGACAATGCTCCCCGATTAAGGCATTGTCACAATAAATGTATGCCATGCAGAGCTAAAATTAAGCTAACAAACGTTAAGCCCCCTTTTTCCATGACACACTTTTTATACGCAAATTTAAAGTAGTTTATTGTCAAGGGCATCTGATTTGCTACTCAAATATGAAATTTCATCAAATTCTGACCATTAGACTATGAGAAATTAGAGAAAAAGTGTATTTGACCTTAAGTCCCATTTTCCCATGACGAGGCCTCAAATCCAAAAACTGGGAAAAGTGAATCGGCATTATGTCATAGGGAGTTCACATGGTAAGTTTCATTTGATTTGGCCCATAGGTTATAGAGAAATCGCTTCTGACGGACGGACGGATAGACGAAGCGGCGACTATATGCTCTCCCTTCGGGGAGCATAAAAATTCTGAAATGTCACTTTAAAACTTGGACTTGTTTGGGAAAATCGAATAATCTAATAACAGGCACAATTCATGTTTCATATCATTTTAATAAATCTTTCATTACTGTTTATAGTTCAAAAGTTGGCATAACACATATCACAGTAACAAGTATCATATAACCCTTTCCCAAACATTTACTAACTTTGACGACTCAAATTGCAAATGAATATCTATTTTGAAAACACTGATGGAAAAAGAGACAGTCTGCCAGTGTTCTTTCTTTTCCCTATATGATTCTCATAATGGTAAAACCTACAAATGGTCGACTGATTTTTTGTTATCAGTCTGCAACTGTAGCTTTCCATCATGTGTACTCTGGGAAAGGGTTAACAATCAGTCATAACATTCAATCTTTAACAATATAAAATCACACATGCTTAAACTAAAGCATTTTCTCAGATGCATTATTTCATTCATTGCGAAACATGTAATGATCATAAGAAAACATTAACAGAAGAAGAGATGAATTTTACTAGCTCCTCCATCCATTCACTCAAAGCAATTTTACAGTTTATTCTCTGTTAGATGTTGTTGATACATATTGCTGCTTTTCAACGAAAACCTCTTTACTGCAGCTTCAAATAAACTGCAGTTCCCATATCTTTGTTAAAAAGTGACATCACGAAATGTGCCTTTTAACGTTTTCCCAAACAATGATGCTGTTTGAGCAAAGTTTTGACAAACATAAGATTTGAAAAATATTGGAGGGTAGAAATTGCTGATAACCATCAATTCTCTCCTTATCTCAGAACTTTGTTCTGTATCAAAGAGAATTTTCAATATTTTGTTGTCTAAAATACGTTTTAATTATGTCAAATTCTCATTTTAAATTTTGGGTTAATTTTGCAGTCATCAATATCTTTAGCATGAATACATTTAGCTCTCTCAGTCGTCCCCAAATATGCTCTTTTTATATCTTATATATTTGAAAAGATGAGTGCAGCTACATGAATATGGCACCGATGAAAGTATGACTGGTAAAAGCGTGGTGAATGCACTTAACCTTTTTACAAACAACACTAGGTTTTGATAACTTTATAAGAAGCTTCATAATGTATTGAGGATTAAGTGGAATAAATTAGCATCCAACATTTTCTCCATGTTATCCAAAGTTACAATTGAATTGAAATATTCACTAGTTTCTGAGGATACATGTATTTTTCTCTTATAAATTCTAAAACCTTGGACCAGTATCAATATTTTGAAATCTAGGTACATAAAATTATAAACCCTTTCCTAAACAAACATGTCTTTTGGCGCACCTAATAGAAATTGTTTCAGAAAACATTGAAGCAGAAAACCTTACTCAATATTTTCCATCGAATCATATAACTATCAACATCCATATTGTTACCTGCAGCAGCTTTCAAATGGATTTAATCCTTGCTTTTTGGGAAAGTGTTAAATCATGACATGAATCTAGAAAAAATAGCACTTGTACCATGAAATATGCCATTGAACTTTACAAGTTTACAAATGATGAATGAAATGAATGGTGTTCACCCCCACATTCAACAAATTTCCAGCTGTAACAACTGGTGCACCTACCAATGAGTTCCTGGTATTTCTCACACCAGTACACAGCAAGAAATCCGAGCAACCAGCTGCTCATCTTGCTTAGATGATTACAGATGATGAGGAGAGGCTATTCAGCTATTCATGTTTTGCTTCTTTTTCTTGCCTTTATTTCCACCGGAATTTTTGGAATCATCATGGGGCATGTTTTCAGTGTCTTTTTTCAAGTTTTTCTCTGTATTCTTATCATTTACACTTGCTTTTTCACTTGAATCAGTTTTTTCACCATTATCTTTATCACTATTATGCGTGTCAGTAACTTTATTCTCTGCACTATTGTCAGTGTTTGTCTGTATTGAATCTTCCATGTCAGCTTTACTGTCTGTGTGGTCTGTTTTTTCTTTCTGTTGTAAAGCTTCATGTATCCGAGCCACAAGCTTATCTTTGTCAGCAGCTATGGATCCTGTAAATATTTGCATCAGAATTAGTATTCAATACAGAATACAGATTCAGACCAGTGACCAGAGGTGCATTCTATTTTAGGATAAAGCATTCTTTTCAGCAAGATTTTTAAGACACTCAATGGGAGGCGCCATTACCCTATACTTCGTGCGGAACCCCTCGGTCGACTCTGCAGAAACAATATAAAAGAGATTTGACAGAGTTGTTCCGAACACTCCATAATTCATAAACCACAGTGTTCCGAATGCTCCATACTTTATACAAATGATGACATCATTTGTATAAATATGGAGCATTGGGAACAACAGCTCGGTCAAAGTCTTGTTCTTAGAAACGCTTTATCCAGAACACCTTAAGAAATCTCGCTCTAAAGAACGCGCCTCAGGAAAGGCCTGCATCATAGTCACATTGAAATCTAAAATATCACATTGTTTTATCAAAAGAGAGGACCCTTGTCACATTAAAATCAAATTTCAAAATACTAAATAATTGTCAGATCAGTTTTCAAAATGTCACATTGATTTTCTACAAGGAAGGGGCATTGTACCATTGAAAATAATTCTTTCCTAATCACTCCCAGACAATCAGTCTAAAATTTTGTTTGGGAAATTGTAAACATAGGAACTACACCAATTCCAAGGTGACTTTGGTGAATTAAAGAGGTCCTTTTTCTTAGGATTATGGATAAAGTCACACTAAAACAATATTGTCAACTTAATTTGTAACTTTCTTTTCATGAAAACATATGGAAGTCTAAAACAATACTGAAACACTAACATTTGACTTACTTTTTAAAATTATATAATATCCTAAATTCAAACACTAATATCATCCAAATATTTTCTGTTTAATTTTTCCAGCTATAGTTTTGAGTATACTGTCGTCATTTGAAGAGTCATGTTCCGCATTACTTGTATTTTGTTCACTAGAGTGTTCATTTGTTTGTGTATATGTGCCTGCACCACTTCCTGCAAGTAGAAAGATGGTGGATTAATTATATCGCATAGCTCAATCTTAATATTTTGGCCTTACTGGCCTTTTTTAAGATGAATGACGGAAAATAACTCCTTGTAACATTTTATGGCAAAAAGTGTTATTTTCTATAATTCATCTTGAAAAGGGTCAGTAAGGCTGAAACATTGAGATTCAACTATCTGATTTTATTAAATTATTAATTTTATTTCTTTGCGTGAAAAGGTTCCTTAACACTTTCCAAAAAGCAAATTTTCAAACTAGCCCAAATTTGAAGGTGTTCCAGATGACACAATCAACCTTCCTTCAACAAGATTTTAAATGTTATAGCATAGGAAACACAGAAAACTCTATGTTCCCTTAAGCCTTACTCATTAGTAACTTCCTAAAATAAATAGGAACTGTTTGGCAAAGTGTTGCCAGTAATGCTCTATAGCCTTATCAAATCCAGAAACTTAAATGTACTCTTCAAATGGCGGCAATATACTGCATAATGTTTCATTTGAACTAACAAAATCTGTGTGTGTACTTTGCCCTATCTTCAATTAAATCATATAATCATCACTATTCTTCACACTTTACCTTATTGTATCAGAAGAGCTAAAATGTAGTTTTGCTGCAAAACCAATTGCATTTAATCACATATTTGATTTCAATACAAATTTCTATCATAACAAAATACATGCATTCACCTTTAATCGACTTTTGGGAGAGAAGCACTTATTTCATCTGAATCCTTTCATAAAAGTAGGTCATGAATGTAGGAGTTGCGCTTAACCCATTACTGCACAGTGACGCCTTTTGACTCCTTCACAAGAAAGGGCTTGGGAAAACATTGTGGAAAGCGAAGAAATTGCTTGTAAACAAGCAATGCAAGCCTTTCAAATTCGAATAGTCTAAAATTTTGCCGTGTGGGAATTGGTCAACATATGTGGGAATATGACCTTTGACAGCGTATAGAAATATTACTAACCCGATTTCGATGACACGACACCAGTTATTGTTCCATTCACATTCCGTTCTGTCTCAGCAAATGCAAGCAACATGGCCTTCTGTTCTCTTGTTAAATGTCTGAAATAAAACAATAGCATTAATACAAGTAGGAAACCTGAAATCATTTTATCAAGCGATTGATTCCGGTTAAGCACCATTCTAATTAGTAAGCTGATGTTAAAGATCATCCTGCTTAGGTTTACAATTATCCAACCCATTGGCAAATTTGAAACTTTTTCAAGTAATCAACCCGATGCCCGAAAGCCATTGGAGCTAAAAATGCTGGTAATCAGCATTTTTCTTCATTTGTCTTAATGTTTTCCAAAGCTTTCTCTACAAAAGATATCATAACCAGGGGTCCGTATTACTAACGATCGTACATTTGATTTTTGCATAATTACTTGTAACAACAGCCCTGATTGGCTCAGTCGGATTTCTCGTGCAATCAGATGTCTTGTTACACAGTTTACATAAAAACTTGATCGTAAGATGTTTAGTAATACGGGGCCCTGGTCTCTCCCATTACCAGATGATAAATTTTAACCCATTACCAGATGGCAAAACTTTTAGACTGATCCAAATTCAAAGATGATGCAGACAGCAATTTCAAGTGGATGGAATTTTATTTTTGTTAGTCTTTTTGGGTAGAAAACATTGTGATGAATGAAGAAAATGAAGAAATTGCTTGTAACAAGCAATTTCTTCATTTTCCACCATGCTTTCCAAAGTCTTTATCTTGAAGGGTGTCAAAGTGTCAATGTTTGGGAATGGGTTACGGCTTGTCCAAATAAAAAGATCTTACAGACAACAATTTAACATTGGTTGGTCCTTTTGTGGTAAATGAAGAAATTGCTTGTAACAAGCAATTTCTTCATTGTCCGCAATGTTTGCCTAAGCCTTTTCTTGTGACGCCTCAAAATGCATCATTATGAGGGAATGGATCCATACTTACAATGGAGTTTTTATCTTTATATGTACATAATGGTCACCAAATCCATAACTGTTCACTCGACTCATGCCTTTACCAGAAAATATCAATGTTTCATGGGATTGGGTACCAGGTTTAATCTGAAAAAATACAAACATGTTGAAAATGATTGAATAGTATAAAATTCTCGTTGCTAATCAACATTTGAAATAGGTAAAAGAATAGAAGATAATCACGTAGACAAGTACACAATGATATGTTCTTAACAGCAATTTTACTAGGGCCATACATGAGCAAATTCATTATTCTTAATTTCAGCCATTCCAAGTGTGATTGAATGGATATCTATTTTCAACAGTAATAAGCTTTACAATATTGAAGTCTTCGTGTAAAATTGTCTCCTATGATATAAGAAGCTCTTGGCATAAAACAGATCACAAAGTGGACTGTAGACAGAGAATGTATAGTGTACAATGCATCGTTGAATTAAAAGCTTATAATATCTTCTTTATGAGTGTTTTTAACACTTTCAGATACTACATCAGAAATTTGAAGTCCATAGCAGAGGAGGCTTCTAAGGTCGTTAAAGCAAAAGATCAAAATGCTGAAAATGAGCACTTTCTACTTTTCCATAAAACATTTCCTATTCTGATGAATATAATAATCCTTATAGTCAGCATTTTTAAAACATTTTGGCAAGTCTGAAGTTTTGCCACAAGCTAAATGGTTAAAACTAGAAATCTATCACTGAAGGTGATAAAAATACCCCCGCCACCACCTTTGTTCGGACAAGCGTTTTTGTAGAATCAGGAGCCATATTCAGAAATTGTCAATCCGATTTTCTTGAAATTTGGTCAAATCAGGGGCCATAACTCAAAAAGTATGGGTCCGATTTTCATAAAATGTGCGTCTTGCACATCTACAGGTGCTAATGCACACCTGTGCCAAGTATGAAGCAAATCGGACAGTAACTGTAGGAGGAGTTGTCCGGACAAGCATATTTTTGTCAAATTAGGGGCCATAACTCAGAAAGTATCGGTGCGATTTTCGTGAAATTTGCGTCTTGCACATCTACAGGTGCTAATGTACATCTGTGCCAAGTATGAAGCAAATCAGACAGTAACTTGGTCAAATCAGGGGCCATAACCCATGGTCGGATTTCCGTGAAATTTGCATCTTGCACATCTACAGGTCCTAATGCACACCTGTGCCAAGTATGAAGCAAATCGGACAGTAACTGTGGGAGGAGTTGTCCAGACAAACATTTTTTGGTCAAATCAGGGGCCATAACTCAGAAAGTAATGGTCGGATTACCGTGAAATTTATGTCTTGCACATCTACAGGTCCTAATGCACACCTGCGCAAAGTATGAAGCAAATCAGACAGTAACTGAAGGAGGAGTTGTCCAGACAAGCATTTTTTTGTCAAATCAGGGGCCATAACTCAGAAAGTAATGGTCGGATTTCCATGTAATTTGCGTCTTGCACATCTACAGATCCTAATGCACACCTGTGCCAAGTATGAAGCAAATCGGACAGTAACTGTAGAAGTTGTCCGGACAAGCATTTTTGGGTCAAATCAGGGGCTGTAACTCAAAAAGTATCGGTCCGATTTCCGTGAAATTTGCGTCTTGCACATCTACAGGTCACAATGATCACTTGTGCCAAGTATGAACTAAATCGGTCCACAAGTGTAGGAGGAGTTGTCCGGACAAAGTTTTGGAGACAGACCAACAAACCAACCACTGGACCGACAGGTTGATTCCAGTATACCCCCTCCAAACTTCGTTTGCGGGGGTATAATGAAACTACAGTGTATTTCATTTCTTTCAAACTTCACAAAGATACCATCATTGTGCGGTTTACTTGTATATGTGAGTTCAAGTATAGTATACCTTTATAAGTATATCTTCATATAAACCTTCAGCTTTTATGGTACCACCAAGAACCGCTTGTGATAAACTAATTGTTACACTACTATGTATGTCTGCACCTTCTCTTCTGAATACACGACTCTTCTGCACCTGTTAAAAGATTAAGAACAAATTCATTATTTTATCAGGAAAAAAGACTATTTTGGCCAAGGTCCAAATTGTCCATAACTCCTATTTTTTGCTATGCCCCTGAATTTGTTTCGATAAAATACCCATACCTCCAATGTTAAATACTGAATATTTGCCAGAGTGACCCCTTAAATCATTTTTTTCCCTTCTGCATCCTTAATGACAACTGCACTTAGTTACAGTCCACTATGTAAGAAGTTTTAAATGATACTTGCATTAATGAACCTAACCAAGAGAGACAATTGGCAATCAAGAGAGACAATTGGCAATCAGCAACTTCTCTTTTAGCTTACATGTTTTCTGTGCTGTATCATACACGGATACTATTTTTGTCAAAATTAATTTTGTCATCTGCAACTGATTTCAAATTGGTATAAAATTTTTGACCATTTGAGAAAGAATTAATTTTATGACCCTATTCAAAATATTACATCGAGAGATGCCTGGGTGACTGGAATAGCTACCCTTACACCAAATAGTCTAGCTTAGATCAAATATCACTCTGATGAAAAATGAAATTTGTCTTACCCTAAATGTAATAAAAAGTTCTGTTTCCCCGACTGACATTCTGACTGTCTGTCCGTCTTCCACTCCTGTAATAAAAAACAAAACGATACAAAACTTACAGTAGACAGGCCCGTAGGAAGCGGGGGGGGGGGGGGGGGGGGGGGGGCTAAAGCCCTTGTCCTGAATATTGGAGGGGATTATTTGGATTTTCCCAAAATTTTCAGTGTAAAATTAAGAAAATTCGGCATTTTTGGCCAACATTGGGGGGGCTTAGCCCCCCCAGCCCCCCCCCCCCCCCCCCCCCCCCTGTTCCTACGGGCCTGGTAGAGGTGCATTCGCAGGGTAACCCATACCTAGATAACAAAATTCTTTTTGTACATTTATTCTTGACTCTTGCCTAAACCCTCTAATTCCAGACTTTTGTCTTTTTACATTGACTAGAATCACCAAACAATCTTCTATACTGAAATCTTAATTCATGTCCAATTTGAAAAACATTAGATATCAATCATTGATGAAAATTGTCAGAGTCCTTTAATTAATCAATCAGTATTGTATTTCACACAATTGCTTATTTAAATTGATACCAGCAATTTACACTGTCTTACATTTATTCTTCAATTTAATTCATTTATTCTGTAATTTAGTATGAATATGCATTAAACAATACACAATTGATAATGAATTATATTTACACGAGAGGTACTTTATAAGCTTCAAGCTTTCATTCCAATCCTTTCCACGTATACTTTTGTAAATGTAATTTTGAACTCATATTGATTGGGACCCATGTAGATCTATATAATTCTGAATAAAATGTTTAAGGTAGAATACCTGTAATGTGGCAATTTTGAGATTCATAAAACATCGGATTTTTTTTCGGGCGGTGTCTTTAAGTATCCGAACCTATTCAGGCGCGGTCGTAATATTTGGCAGTGGAAAGTTCCATCGCCAAATGTTTACGACCGTGGCCAAATAATTTTTATGTCGCTTGAATCTCATTACGGGTATTCTACCTTAAACCGATCAATATAGAAAACTTACCAGCTGGTACGGCAGCAACTACAGTTCTTGTATTTCTTACTTTCCCTTTACCAAAGCACGCTGTACACTTATGTTTGATGATCTTTCCCTCCCCACCACAGACTCGACAAGTTGTTCTCATTACAAATGGACCTTGTGATATAGTCTCCTGCAATACAAACCAGAGGTGTAGATAAGAGCAAGGTTTTCATCAGCAACCAACTGTAGGCAAACTAGATGCCGAAGGGCAACATGTCGAGCCCGCTCATTTTGAAGAAAGAAGACCATACCTATGTCTACAGCTGTCATTACAATGGCGTTGTAAAAGTGGGGACAAAATAAGTTGGAATGATGGGGATCATGGTGAGACAGTTTATTGTTCACAAAATATTACATGTCTATGTATTTATAACGAGATACCAGAATGGATTAATTTGAGTATACATATGTGACCCGTCACGCTAAAAGGGACCTTATGCTAAGTCCATAGACCCATCACGCTAAAAGGGACCTTATGCTAAGTCCATAAAACCAAATTACATTTGACCTCAAAGTTTGACCTTGACCTTTGAGCTTGGAATCTGGTTCTTGCACGCGACACTCCGCCTTACTGAGCTTGACATTTGTGCCAAGTTAAGGAATGGCCCGGACAAGCAAAAATCAACTCATTTTTTACATTTGACCTCAAAGTTTGACCTTGACCTTTCATCTTGGAATCTGGTTCTTGCACGCGACACTCCATCTTACTGAGCTTGACATTTGTGCCAAGTTATTTCTGAATCCCTCCATCCATGGTGAAGTTATGGCCCGGACAAGCAAAAATCATCTCATTTTTGACATTTGACCTCCAAGTTTGACCTTGACCTTTGAGCTTGGAATCTGGTTTTTGCACGCGACACTCCGCCTTACTGAGCTTGACATTTGTGCCAAGTTATTTCTGAATCCCTCCATCCATGGTGAAGTTATGGCCCGGACAAGCAAAAATCATCTCATTTTTGACATTTGACCTCCAAGTTTGACCTTGACCTTTGAGCTTGGAATCTGGTTCTTGCACGCGACACTCTGCCTTACTGAGCTTGACATTTGTGCCAAGTTATTTCTGAATCCCTCCATCCATGGTGAAGTTATGGCCCGGACAAGCAAAAATCATCTCATTTTTGACATTTGACCTCCAAGTTTGACCTTGACCTTTGAGCTTGGAATCTGGTTCTTGCACGCGACACTCTGCCTTACTGAGCTTGACATTTGTGCCAAGTTATTTCTGAATCCCTCCATCCATGGTGAAGTTATGGCCCGGACAAGCAAAAATCTTCTCATTTTTGACATTTGACCTCCAAGTTTGACCTTGACCTTTGAGCTTGGAATCTGGTTTTTGCACGCGACACTCCGCCTTACTGAGCTTGACATTTGTGCCAAGTTATTTCTGAATCCCTCCATCCATGGTGAAGTTATGGCCCGGACAAGCAAAAATCATCTCATTTTTGACATTTGACCTCCAAGTTTGACCTTGACCTTTGAGCTTGGAATCTGGTTCTTGCACGCGACACTCTGCCTTACTGAGCTTGACATTTGTGCCAAGTTATTTCTGAATCCCTCCATCCATGGTGAAGTTATGGCCCGGACAAGCAAAAATCATCTCATTTTTGACATTTGACCTCCAAGTTTGACCTTGACCTTTGAGCTTGGAATCTGGTTCTTGCACGCGACACTCTGCCTTACTGAGCTTGACATTTGTGCCAAGTTATTTCTGAATCCCTCCATCCATGGTGAAGTTATGGCCCGGACAAGCAAAAATCTTCTCATTTTTGACATTTGACCTCCAAGTTTGACCTTGACCTTTGAGCTTGGAATCTGGTTCTTGCACGCGACACTCCGCCTTACTGAGCTTGACATTTGTGCCAAGTTATTTCTGAATCCCTCCATCCATGGTGAAGTTATGGCCCGGACAAGCTCCATCCGGACGGACGCACGCACTAACGCACTAACGCACATACACCGAACCGCCATTGTGACAACTATGTCGAGCTCACCGCAAGCGGGCTCGACAAAAAGCATGTTTCAAATAATTTTTTGGCTTATTCAAAGGCATTTTTCTTAAATTTCTAAAAGTAATCAGTGAAGAATTGACAGCTTCAAACAGAATTTTGGCCTTATCAAAATCTTTTTGGCAAAGGCCCTGTAAGAGGGAGTAAAAGCTTTTCAAAAATGTTCAGTCATATCATGGTGATTGAACTTATTTTAACACAATATCAAACAATTTCTCTCTTACATGCGAGCTGCTGGGGCACTTAACCACATGTTCCTGGCCCCGGTTTCTCGAAAAAACTTAAGTATGTTCTCATGCTCAAATCTGAGCACTGTGCTCAAATCGCACAAAATCCATGCAAACTTCAATCGAATACCCTTCAATGTTGGAGAGTATTCCTTTGAAGTTGAGCATGTTCTCATGAGTATGCACTTAAGTTTTTTTGAGAAACCGGGACCTGGTATTGAACAAATACAAACACATCATCTCATCCAACACTGTACCAGTGTGACTATTCATATTATACAAAGCAGGACTTTTCTTCCTTCTATAATAGAGGCCGAAATTCGGTGGCTTCCCAATTGGAAAATGGCTCCTTTTTTCCCAATTTCAAAGTAAGAATTTCCCAATTTTCAAAACTAAAATTCTAAAAATTTGAAAATGAATAATGATCAATTTAATACCTACTGGCAATTCTTAATCACAAACAAACAGTGTGTTCTATAATTTAGTAATTCTGGTTATAAAGTGTTGTTTAAGAAAATTTATTAGCATTTGAACATTTATTCTCCTGTGTCTTCTTTTTCCCAATTTGACAAAAATTGCGCTAAAATTTCCCAAAATGAATGACCAGGGCCATTTCCCAATTTCTGGAAAAAGCCCTGCAAAGAATCAATACTGGTTAAATGGAAATTGAACAACATACCATGCCTGTGCCCTTACATTGAGGACATGTCTCTGGTTTACTACCTGGTTCCGCCCCAGTTCCTTTACACCTTTTACAAGTCTCTACAACATTGACTTTAACCTCTTTGTTCACACCTTTTGCAGCTTCTTGGAAGGTCAAGGTCATTGTCATCTGCAACAAGAGAACTAAGGTCACAACAATATTTGATTGGACTTTAACCCATTACCAGACAGCCAGTTTCGACTATTCCAATTTGAAAGGTGCTGCAGAGGACAATTTCAAGAGTTGAAGGTGATGAAATTTAAGAGATCTATACATTTTGGGTTAGAGAACATTGTGGAAAATGAAGAAATTGCTGGTCACAAGCAATTTCTTCATTTTCCACAATGTTTTTAAAAGTCTTTATCTTATGGGGGCGTCAAATAGCATCACTGTGTGGGAATGGGCCAATGCTGTTTTCAACTGCTAAGTTCATGCAACGGCACCTAACCATGGATTCCTGACATTTCTTATGCCAGTACTACCACAATATCATTACCCAGCCTCCAGTTGCTCGCCCACATAGGTTTAACGATATCAAACCATTGGGACAAGTGAGTCTGCTGAGAGTCTACCTTGGTGAAGACCACAGTCACAAAAAAATCACAGGATTTCTAGTGCAAAAGAAAACATTTTCACATTTTTCTATTGTTTTGACATAGCCTAGAATTGGACTACAAAATATTGCATCACTTCATGTGTAAACCTGTTACTGCAAGTCAATCATAAAAGGAAATTATAGCAGTTAGTATATCGTCAGTGTAAATGCAAAACCTCGTATGTCGATTCTTGCGATTTCCAAAATACTAACTTGTGTGCCCAGTTTAGACAATTCTTGCAGGTTTTGAGATATTTTTAATGATCAGTATTAATGACACATTATTTATGAACAATATGTCAAAATTTCATGTAAAACATTTCAGTTTGTGAAAAGTTATTACACTTCTTTCCCTCCCTTTTGAAATTTTCCAAAACCGAGATACTGTATGTGTAGAAATATTCGCGGGCTTCTAATTTTCGCTATATTCGCGCTAGACCATCGGCCCGCGAATTCATGATTGCGCAAATATTTGTACTCCCAATTCTTCCGGAAAAGTTTAATTTTCGCGTAGGTTGAAATATATGTTAATTATAAACATTACATGAATATTCATTCAGTTCGTACATGTATATGTTTTATTGTCTACATGTGTTGAATAAAGAAGGTGACAAGATACATGTATCAAAAGTAATTTAACAATAAAGCTGTGAATAACCATTTAACACTTTATCGGACAATGAATTGTTTGTCATTGTTTGGTTTGAAATACATGTAACAAACCCTTTATCAGGATGCATAAAGAAAATGATTAGGTACAGTGGAGCAATATCCGTTTAATCTCCTACTCGCGAGTTTTTAAGATACTGCAAATAAGAAAGAGTATTTACCCAGCACTTACATTCATTTTTTCTGTGCGCGAAATTAAGAATTCTTAAATTGTCTCTCCGCGAATTCAAAGTTGCGCGAATATTTGTATAACTCGAAAATGGGGCCCTACCGCGAAAATTTCGAACCGCGAAAATATCTACACATACAGTATGAGGTTTTGCATTTACAACGACGATATATTAGTTATCAGCATTTTCCTCTTTTGTCTCAATGTTTCCATTTTTAGCATTTCGTTCAAGAGACATCAACACACAGGCTTGCATAGGAAAGAGTTAAGCAAGGCACATCGTTGCATTTCAACAGAAACCTTGTAACTGCAGCTTAAAACAAGCTGCAGTTACAAGGTATTTGTAGAAAAGCAACAATATTTTCAACCAAAAAGAAGCAAACTGACCTCCTGAACAGCTTCAGAGAATCCGGAGAAGCCAGTAGACTCTCCAAAATTACTAAAACCTCCAAATGGTCCCCCACCTCCTCCTTGCCTTTTGTTGAAGTCTTTGAATATCTCGTTAAACAAATCCTCCGGATTAAATCCAGAACGGAAGTTCTCAAAACCTGCAATCAACATTCAAAATAGATTTTAATATACAGTATCTCCCCCAGCCTAATAAGCTGTATCAGCCCTACTACAGCTTCATGTAAATCAGTGTAATGCCCCTACTGCTTCATAATTACCCCTACAGCTTAAAGGGGCATTTCATTTTGATTTCAATTTTTTAAAGTATGTCTTGATACTAAAACTGATTATTCTTATGAACATAAATGCAATCAGTTTTTTGAAGTTCTTACTGATAAGCGAGAAACGCGCATTTAAAGTTGAGACATAATCGATAAATTGCATATAAATCCGAACTGTTGTCCACAACAATTTGTTCAATTTTGACACAAAAATATAAATTTCTTGTAAACGGCACAATATTTTGGCTTGAAATTTTCAGAATTTTCATAAGGAAATATGCTCTTTCCGATAAAAATAAAAATAGAATTTATGACAAAAAATTCTGAAATGTCACTTTAATTTCTTCAAATGGTCACCAAATAGAGACATTTAGAGGTAATTCATGTCAAAAACTTATAAATAATGCATTACTATATAAATCAAATGTAATAATTCTGTACAAGAACATTGTGGGAAAAGAAGAAATTGCTCAAATTGAGCAATTTCTTCTTTTCCCATTTATGTTTTTATTCACAGTTTTGCTCAATGGGGCCTAAAATGGCATACCTTGACGATATATAAATATTTAAGGAAGTCCAAACTTATTCTTAGAAAATTTAAACCAAATCCATCCATAAAATACCATTATGTACCCTTTTGGCGCAAACTTTTACCCTATCTATATATAGATCCCAACCCAACTGAAGACCAGTTTAACCATTTCCCAAACAAGACCAGGTTTGACGTCCCTAGTAGAAATGGCTTGGGAAAACATTGAGACAAAAGAAGACACTGCTGATGATTGCTGATATTTTCTGTGCTATATTGCACACAAATCCCTTCCTTTTTTTACATCAATTTTGTCGTCTGCAGCAGCTTTTGAACAGGACCACCCTAAAATTTTGTCATTTGGGAAAGGGTTTAATGGAGACAAGCAGCAGATAACAAAATAAATGTGCCAATAACTTTCTGTGTTTCAGCACTGCACTTATCCACAGTCTGTTCAATCAGAATATGAAATTCTAAGTTGCTAAGGGCTATGGTTTAGGTGTTATGTTCCTGACAGACATTAACAAGAGTGCCATGGTAACAATATGCGCCGCCACTCCCAGAGACTAAGTTTTAAGGGGGCATAACTCAGGCAAAAATCAATGAACCAAAAATCCTCCCTACTCCTTCATGCACATCTACCAATTGAGGTGAAAACATTGACTAAGTTTCAAAAAGATCCAGCCAGAAATTTAGAAGGAGTTGCGCTCACAAGAAAAGTGGACATACGTACGGACAAACGGGCAGACAGAGAAGATGATGCCAATATATGTCAGCCTCTGGCGGCATATAAATATTGAAAACAACAATGACAAGATGATCATACAGATGATTCTTAGTCTTCCTCTTTCTAATTCAAAATGATAAAAAAAAAACACATTTGTAGGAAAGGAGAAAATGCTGCTCTGCTCACCTCCTCCAAACCCGCCTGGCCCTCCTGCTCCTCCAAATCCAGCTGATCCTCCGGACATACCAAACTGATCATACTGCTGCTTTTTATCTGGATCACTTAACACCTGAAAATTATCAAATTATCGTAATCCCATTACCAGACAGTAATATTTTAGGCTTGTCAAAGATTGTGCAGACAACAGTTTCAAGTGAATGAAATTTTACATTTCTGTTTTTTCACAGCGGAAAACTTTATGAGAAATGAAGAAATATTCCATAAATCTTGTACTTGATCGAACATCCGAAAATCAATTACCAACTCCACTAAGTTTTCTAAATCATAAGGTTCTATAAACAATAAATTCCCTCTTATCTAGCCCTGCTCCACTTACCTCGTACGCTTCAGATACTTCTTGGAATTTTTTCTCAGCGTTTGGATCATCCTTATTCACATCTGGATGGTATTTCTTAGCAAGCTGAAAAATTAATTTTGGAATTAAACTAAACAATCAAATTAATTTTGTAAGGAGTAAAAATTAAATGTGTCGGCTATTAGCATTTTGGGGACTGTGATAGGTATGTCGTTTTTCATAGAGTTGGGTTTTTTATCACATGAACACAGAAGGATGAATGGAAATGATACCTCGGTTTAATCATTTCCAAATACTGAAAGAAAGGAGAAAATGTTGGTTATCAGTAATATCATTATCTACTTTTCTCTCAGTTCCCCATGATTTCTTTTTTTTAGACACATCCACTTAAAGGCTTGAAGTTGTTTAGGAAAGGATTTAAGTCTCATTAGACATAATGGCAATATTTTAGACTGTCTCAAGCAGGGTTCCCACTGACTTTTAAATCTGGGGGTGAAAACAGTCATTTTACAGCATACTTGCACCCCCTATATAATATGAAACAAAGAAAGCTGCTTGCAAAAATTGGGGGTACAAGATCAAATTTGGGAGTAAAAAAAACCCATTTGGGGTTTTCGGGGAACCCTGTCAAGTGAACAAAAATTTTAGTTACCTGATAGTAAGCCTTTTTAATTTCCTTTGCATCTGCCTTTTTGCCAACCCCCAGGACCTTATAATAATCTTCCTTTCTGTTAGGATCAGTGGTATGTATACTTCTGCTTGACATAGCATGTCCCTGACATGACACACATACATCTGGCAAGCTCACTGAAAACCAGATCAGACCGTTGATTCATTACCAGACATTGACTCCTTTTGACTCCACAGTCCACAAAAGATTGAGTGACTTGTCGTAGGAAAACATTGTGGAAAATGAAGAAATTGCTTGTTACAAGCAATTTCTTCATTTACCACAATGTTTTCTTCCACAAAAGGCCAAAAAATACCAAATTTTGTTCACTTTGAATTGCCGTCTGCAACATCTAATTCTTTGAATTGGATCAGCCTAGAATTTTGCTGTCTGGTAATGGGTTAGTTTTGCCAACTCCCAAGGCTTTGTAAAAATCTTCCTTTCTGTTAGCATCAGTGGTGTGTATACTTCTGCTTGTTACAGTATGTCCCTGACATGACCCGCGCACATCAGGCCAGCTCACTGAAAACCAGATCAGACCTTTAAGTCTTTCCTAAACAGCATAGTAAAAGAACAGTTCAATTTTAAAGCTGTCTTAGACATCAAAATTGGTCTCTAAACTTTTTCTAGAATAGGGACTTTGAGTTTGAGTTTATTGGGGTTTTACGCCATTTTCAACTGCCAGGGACATATCACACGGCTGGAGCACCTACCCATGGATTCCTGTTGTTTCTCAAACCAGTACTACCACAACACCCTTACCGAGCCTCCAGCTGCTCGCCCACTAAGGTTAACGATTTCAAACCCATTGGTGGGTGACAATTATGTCAGAAAGGGTATTAACCGTGGCCGGGTATCGAACCCGAGACCTCTCAAATGAGAGGCAGATGCGCTATCAACTGCGCTAAGGCCACTGCCAATAGGGACTTTGAATAATTTTAGAGTTGCTACACAGAACAATAGAAACCTGTTTGGACTACCGAAGCACCAAAGGCAAAGCAGATTCCTGATATTTCTCTCACCAGTAGGATGACAACATCCAGCCAAAGCCTACAAATGCTCTATTTCCTACATACCTTACATCCATTAGAAAGAGACAAATAACTTTTGTCAAATTTATGTCCAAAAGGATATTGGCTAAGCAAGGTTTTGAACCTACAACCCTTGCCTAACACTGTTGTATAGTGTTAGAGAACAAAATATAATATCATGAGGCAGAAACGACAGTAGACTCAAGTGAGAAGTCTTATAACGTTCATGAGCCGCTTAATCCTGCACAAGAAAATTGTCTATATTTGTATGCAGAACATTCTGGAAATTCAAGGTTTAATTTTTTCTTTTAAAGTGACTGACATGGACCCTGGCTATGGTAGCACATCATAGATCCATTCTCTCCTTGAATACAAAACTATAGACAATGAAAATTGTCATATTTGGGAATGAAATATGCTATGCTTTGCTTGGGACAGTTTGACAACATGTTACAAAACCCATGACACAAACTAAAGGTCCTTACCAGCAATTTTCTGTTGTCTGGATGTACATTTTGCTGTCATGCAATGATATTTTGCAGATTTAACTTGAATATTGGTGTCCTCACATTTTGTAAAAGCTGTCAATGCATTTACAGAAGCACTTTCACGTCGAATTCGACATGCCGACCTGAGTGCGGACATCTTGTTGCAGAAGACAAAACTGGAAAGGATAAAGGTCATATCCGTACATGTGTGAAATAACTGATTTTGAATCAAAAAGCAAATTTTATATAAGTGTCGGTGAAATGTGAAAAATGTCAAATATTTTTATACTCCAAAATTAATTAAAAATCATAGATCGATTAAAACAAAGACAAAAACTATTTTATCAAAACCGAATAACCTCTCAAGCTTTGTTGTGTATTTCAGGAAGTTTGACAGCTAAACGGTAAACAAAAATAATGAACGCGGCGTTTTCGATTCTATTTGCACCAATAAATTGATTTTTGTAGAAAATAGATAAGCATCAAAACTTACCGCATAAGCATGCATTTCATTTTTCGCTGATTGTTGAATAGAATTATAGTGGGCGGACACCGACTCCATTCGTCCCTTTTCCTTGTCGACCATCTTTTGCAAGGAAGAACGGCAACCTTCTCAGTTAGAAAAGTCTCAAGTAGCTTTCTAAATGTACCACTTTTTGTCAAATTAAGTTTTTTTATTGACAAGTACTTCAATGCAATATTATTGCCAAAACGACAGTAATCGGTCTGAAGGAAATTCATCATTCTCCACAAAGTTTAAGCCTTTTTCTTCCAGAACGTCAGAAGATGGCAATACATGTATTTGTGTTAAGAGCATGTTTTTTTTTCACCTACAGAACTTGAAACATGGCTTGGAGGTTTAAAGTGTCGAAGTACAAAAATGCGGCACCAAAGTTCCCAAAGAGAGAGGTATACACATGACTTATCATTGCTCAGTGATGGATCCATAGGGGGTCAGGTCACTCAGGTGGTTCAAATGAATCCCCTTTAACCCTTTCCCAAACGACAAAATCTTAAGGAAATCCAATCTGAAAGCTGCTGCAGATGACAAAATATATGTAAATCAAGGTTTGATATGTGTACAAGATAATTCAGAAAATATTGAGACAAAAGAAGAAACTGCTGGTTATCAGCAGTTTCTTCTTTTGCCTCAATGTTTTCCCAAGCCTAATCAATTAGGGACGTCAAAGCCAGGTCTTGTTTCGGAAAGGGTTAAAGCCTGATTATTTCATTTTCATACAGATGTTCAGTCAAAATTGTTTTATCTGGGTAAATGAACCCACCTTTTTGTATGTTTGAAACCATTCACAGAAATCCTGGACCCGTAGCTGTTGTCTTTAGCGAGCCCCGTCTTAAGCCTAAGCCCTTCCCCCATTACCGGACAGCATTATTTTGGACTGATTCAAATTCAAAGGTTAGGTGTTGCAGATTGCAGACAACAATATCAAGAGTATGGAATCAAAAGGCATCACTGTGCGCTGCAGTAAAGGGTTAAAGTAAAGTAAATTTGCAAGATGAAAATGAGACAGTCACACATCTGCAAGTCTGAAACATTAGATCTACATTTGACATTGTTTAAAATTATTGAAGTTTTCAATGAAACGATGATATAACACTATCAATAGTGTGGGAAGTGTTAGATAAAGAGTTTTTTGCTATTAGAATTGAAATAAATGTCTGAAAGGTCAAAGCTGAATGGTCCCTTAACTCTTTCTTAAAAGAAAGAAAGTTAGACTCAATTTGAAAGCTGTTCCAGACAATGAAATGAAGTTTGGAAGAGAAAGATTTTGAGTATGATATAGTATATTTAACATAGAAAATATTGTGGCAAAATGTGAAAATGCTGGTTCTCAGAATTTTTTTCTTTTGTATAAATGTTTTTTCCAAGCTTTTTCTAAAAGTGACATCAAACCAGACTTTTTTTTGTCGGGAGGCATGAGTGAGGTGGGAACGGTTAGATAGGGGTTTGGTTCTGCTGAATTTTAAGAAAGTTTGTTTGCCTTTTGATACCTTTACACTATAAGATTTATTCAACTGCTTTTGAAAATGTAGATAATTATTTAGTTTTACTTCTTGTTTTCAGGAATCGATTACTGATGTCTCAACAGGTACCCTTATGCAGTCATGTGGGAACCATATAGCAGCCAGTTGTACATATATTGCATTTAACACAGACTCTGGAGGTATATTAAATGCTATTTGATAAATAGCCAGTATTTTCTCTTTTTCCATCAATAATTTCTAAGCAGTAAATCCTTTCAGAAGCAATCAATTTGTTTTTCTATGCCAACTTTTAAATTGGGTTCGTCAATATGATGCAGTTAGCATTATGCATATGGTTCAAACTGTTGTTATTAGATTGAATTTATAACATGGATATAAATTTCAAATGTCGCTGGCCAAAATAGGCCACAAAGGAAGATGTATAGTCCACAAACATTAACCTGTGAGGCGGCAACATTTGCATATGTAATAACACCCTTCTTTGGCAATGTTTTCTTAAAGACACTCAACAAATAGGGTAGACTTTGTCTACGAGAATTAAGTTGTATGGGGTTAATTCTTGTATATTATAAAGCACTCTTATTTTTTTCAGGGACAGGAAATCTTGGCATTCTACCCCTGGAAACAACAGGCAGAATTGGACAATCATTGTCTACACTCAAATGTCATACAGGTACAAACTTTCAACTGGAAATGTTATTGCCAATAAGGTTATTTCATCCAAGACCCCCCTCCGAAAGTCGTCCTTGGAGTCTTAAACGTTTAGTATTTGCTATTTTTAGTAACATACTCTCAATCCCAAAGCGTTTTGGTAACAATACTCTCGAACCCAAAGCATTTTAATCTTGAATGCATGTGCTCTTTATCGCTGTATATTGAATGCACATGCGGTCTAATTGTTTTCTCCACATGTTTAGGGAGCCTCGTTTTGATAATGTCGATTTTTGACTATTTTTATGCTCCCCGAAGGGAGAGCATATAGTCGCCGCTTTGTCTGTCTGTCCGTCCTATCCGTCCGTCATTCCGTCCGTCCGTCCGTCCGAAGCGATTTCTCCATAACCCTTGGGCCAAATCAAATGAAACTTACCATGTGAACTCCCTATGACATAATGCCGATGCACTTTTCCCAGTTTTTGGATTTGAAGCCTCGTCATTGGAAAAGGGGACTTAAGGTAAAATACAGTTTTTCTCTTATTTCTCCTAGTCTAATGGTCAGAATTTGATGAAATTTCATATTTGAGTAGCGAATCAGATGCCCTTGACAATTAAGTGCTCTCCATGGCATACATTTATTGTGACAATGCCTTATTCGGGGAGCATTGTCCGTCTCTGATGGCCCTTGTTAGTAATGATTTTCATGTATACATTGTTTATTTCCCATCAACCCATCGTCTTTACCTCCGGAAGTGTGATCTGCGGGTACAGACTAAAACATAAGTGAAAGTCACTTTAAATTGTCATATATGATTATATATTTTGGGTATCATATCCTCACTTTTCTTTAAAAAAAAAACCACTACAGCTTTACTTTACCCTTGCCCAAGCAAGACCTGGTTTTGATGTCCCATACAGAAAAAGGTTGGGGAAAACATTAAGAGAAAAGAAAATGATAATAACCAGCCAATATTTTCTGTGCTTTATTGTAGATGAATCATTTTCTTTTCAACATCAAATTTCTTATATTAGGACAATCGGAAGTAACAGATGTACACATATTGCTGCTTTTCAACAAAAACCCTCATAGCTGCAGCTTAAAACATACTGCAGATACAAGATTTTCGTTGAAAAGCGATGATACAATGTTTATAAACCAGTATATTCACACGGGATTTAAGCTTGTGGGTTCTTACACGAAGCATGTTTAAATGTATAATGTGGTAACAAATAGTCGTAATTAATTAACCCGAATAACTATGTAACAATACAAGGCACATCATCTTACATCAGTGATTTATCTTGTTACACGATTTTAATTTCAAATAAGATAACCGGACATCCCTCATGTTAATGAACTACATAATGTAACCCATTTTTGGTCGGCCACTCTTTTTGGAACATTCTATATCATTTGAATTTAATAATAAATGGTATTGCACAACTAAGATTTAATTTCACCTTTGTTAATATTTACCCTCAGATAATGTGACAGACATGCAGTTTAGTCCATTCCATGATGAGTTATTGGCTACTTGCTCAGCTGACTGTACAGTAAGTGTCTCCTAAAATTGTATATTAAAATCTAATAACCCATTCCCAAACAACACCTGGTTTTGACATTCCTAATGAAAAAAAAGCTTGGGAAAACTTTGAGACAAAAGAAGAAACTGCTGATAACCAGCAGTTTCTCCTTTTGTCACAATATTTTCTGTGCTTTGTTTAACATAAAAATTATAATTTTCGACATTTATTTTGTCGTCTGCAGCAGCTTTCTAAATGGACCACCCTAAATTTTTGTCGTTTGGGAAAGGGTTAATTTATTACCAGAACATTTAGGTAAAAAATAACATACATTCACTATTGGTAATTTGGTATTGCGATATTCCGAAAGGGATCAATCTTCACCTGAAATAGTCTATTTGACAATTTAAGTAACTGAAAAGCTGGATGAAATTACACATATTTTCATCTGCAAATATGATTCAATTCTTTTCTGTTACCCAAATTCAAGGCATATAAGTTTCAACATGATTTGTATGTTTCTGCATCCACTCTTTAGTCCATACATATAAATGTCATTTCAATGATGTAATTCCATAATCAAATCACAAAACTCTACTCTAATTCTAGCAAATCAATTGATTTTTAAAGAAAAATGTTACTTATAGTAAATTGGTTTATCTTTAGTACTTATCACTGTTACATATTAAGGTATGGCCCCTCCGGTTCCATTGCCAGGACAAGAAAGACAGGTTATCAGCATTTTTATGCCATCATATTGAAAGATTTGGGGGCAAATTGTTTTGCTCGTGTCCATCCATCTGTCTGTCCATCTCTCTGTCCGTCTGTCTGAAAACTTAAAATTGGCCATTTCGCGAGCATTAATTAGTGTTTCACAAACACATCTTGTTTTTTTTTTTACCTGAATACTATTCTATGCCTTTTGCATTAGGGATGCAAAAAAAGTTCTTTTTTTTTGAGAACATTTGAAAGAGAATCATTAAACATATTCATAATTGACGCTTTCTACCCTTCCAGGTTAAAGTATGGTCACTGTCAGAGCCATAGCACATAACCACAACATCTTAATTTCATTTCCCCACTGGTGCCCCTCCCTGGTCAAGAAAGGCAGGTTATCAACATTTTCTTCTTTTATCTGAATAATAATACAGTAAAAGCTTTTGAAAACATTGAGGAAAAGGAAGAAATTGCTTGTGACAAGCAATTTTTTCATTTCCCACAATGTTTTCTACCAAATAAGACAAAAAATGTAAAATTTCATTCATTTGAAATTGTTGTCTGCAACATTTTTGAATTTGGACTAGTCTAACATTTTGCTACCTGGAGATGGGCTAACCTATTTTCAACAATGTTTTCCAAAGCCTTTATCTTGTTGGGCATCAAAAGGCGTCAAAATGTGGGAAAATATATCTGTTTTCAGGTTAAGGTATGGTCACTGTCAGAGCCAGAACACATATCACAACATTTAAATTCCATTTCCCCACTGGTGCCCCTCCCGGGACAGGAGAAACGGGTAGTAAATGTAGCCTGGAACCCGGTAGCTGACAATATTTTAGGTGTTACAGTGTATCAGTCACTTAAAATATTTGATGTGGAGAATGGAAAAGAGCTTTATGGTAAAGAATTTGTCTAAATTTCTTTTATTTTCTGTCCAAAAAAACTTATCTTAATAGTAAAGTACCTTTCCCAAACAACAAAATAGTAGGATGGTCACATTTCAAATGTGCTGCAGACGACAAAATGGATGTTGATGAAAAAAAATTTGTGTACAATATAACTCAGAAGATATTGAGGCATAGCAGGGATCAAATTTCAACTTTTTTGCCACTTGCTAATTTTAGCGAGTCCTTATTTTTACAACTTGCTAAAATGGAAAGTCTACTTGCTAAATGCAATTTTGCGAGAAAATCTTGTGATTTTGCTTAAAATGCGCAGAAACATACAAATTTGACTATTCATGTATTCCATGTCAATATTAGTTTAATCCTCGCTAAATCACCTGTTTTTGATGTTGTTAATAAAAATTGCTTTGCATTGACCTAGTTTTATTCTGTCATTTAGTTGTCCGATCTTGATCGCCAATTTTTCTGTCTAATGACCAAGTTACGAGTCAAAGTTGCATAGCAATTCATTCTATGATCGTAATACTTAACTCAGAAATAGTTGTCAATGACTGACACTCGCTATAATTCTTGCATTATTCGGCGAAAATCAGTGTTTACTTGCAGTCACGTTTTCCTACTTTCATGTCTATTACCTCAGTCTTAGTAGGCCGTAAAGCGTCTGCTTGAGTAGGTTTATTTACGTCACGTGATATCAAGGTCAGTTTGCAGTTTTAAAATTTTTCACTATCGATCTTGTGAGGGCTTGACAGAATCTACGTCATTTTTGAGAATAGCCAATCATAATTGTGTGACTTTATTCACGCGGTGAATTTTGTCCATATTTGGTTATGTTTACTACAATTTGTTTACAAAAAGCCCGCGTGTCAGGCAAGCGCGTGAAAAAAGAATGACGCAATAAACCATGCTCGATTTTGATTGGCCGTATCCCTCTTTCACGAGAGTCAACATGATGTAACTTCTCGTACATAGCGAGAGTCTCGAATCCAAAAAAATGTGATTTTTATTAGGTCAACCTAGAATCTAGTGGTATGAGACAAAAACAAAACCCCTTCGAAATGATGAGAACACCATCTTGACGCTCAAGTGCTTTTAACATGTATGCTATGGATATTCTGTTAAAGTGTAATTTTGTCTCATTTAGTATACCGGCCCCCAGAAGTGGACCCATATTTGAGGATTTTATGAATTGCTTCGCAGGTAGGCATACTCCAGCTTCAAACAACGGCGGCGAGCCGCGAAGCCTTGACTTTCATTCACAATTCAAACCCTATTTCTAGAACAAAAAATAAATTGGCTTTTGGGGACAGGCTAACTTAAAACTTCCCTTATTTGTTTTTGAATTTTCTTTTTTCGTTTTAGATCTTTTGTACTTTCATTTTCACCCAACATAGGTCAGCCAGAAAATCAGACTCGCAGGAAAAAGCAAGTGCTGATTTTCTCAACTCGCATTCCGAGAAATTCACTCGCGTTTTGCGAGTTAGCGAGTGCGAAATTTGATCCCTGCATAAGAAGAAAATGCTGGTTTTCAGCATTTTCTTCTCTTGCCTCAATATTTTCCAAAGCTATTTCTGTAAGGGATGTTATAACCAGGTCTTGTTTTGGTAAAGGATAATCAAAAAATGAATTCCATTTCCCAACTGGTGTCCCTCCCAGGTCAGGAGAAACGGGTAGAAAATGTAGCCTGGAACCCGGTAGCAGACAATATTTTAAGTGTTACAGTGTATCAGTCACTTAAAATATTTGATGTGGAGAATGGGAAAGAGCTATACGGTAAAATATTTGTTTTGTTAATTCTGTCTAATCAAGACCAATATTTTTGTACATCAAAATACTGTTGTGGAAGGAGAAAAAAGATAATGTCTTGAATAAGAAGACCTTAAGAACTTGATGCTTATTTTCCAAGGACAGAATTTATCTTTCTTTCGAACAAGTCATAAATATTTTATTGCCAAATTGTATTTTGGACTAATTAGCCTGTGTCTCTTTAACATGCAATCAAAATGTAAAATAACATTTAATTTCAGATGTTAGTAGTCATGGTGACCAAATACAGAGTATGAGTTGGCATGGGGATGGCGCTATATTAGTAACATCATGTAAAGACAAGAAATTACGCACAATAGATCCTAGATCTTCCTCAATAGCTCAGGTAAAAATGATGATATTCACATCAATTGGAATCCTAGCTATTCCAATATCCTTTCTGGCATTTTTATGCCCCTGTATCGAAAGATTGGGGGCAAATTGTTTTACTTATGTTTGTCTGTCTGTCCATCCATCTGTTTGTCCATCCACCTGTCTGTCCGAAAACTTAACATTAGCCATTTCAGGGGCATTCACAATTCACAAACACATCTTTTTTTTAAAAGTACATTGTCTCTCACTAATAGACAATCTGATTAAAATCTTATGTTAGCTTTTTCATGATCATGATGGATAATCACGTGATACAATGTTTTCAGAAAATCTTCAATAAGTTTGTAAATACTGGACCGATTTGAATTCGGTGTAAAGCAGAGAATGTGGACAGACGTCACGCATTAGATGGACATGGTTGATTTTTGATAAATCAACTGATAAAAAGGTTATTGAAGATAAACCAAAATTTTGGTTTATCTTCAATAACTTTTTTATCAGTTGATTTTTCAAAAATCCAACACGTCCAGCTTATTCCTGGCATTTTCCTACCTTCTCTGCTTCAAACCGAATTCAAATTGGTCAAGTATTAAAAAAGATATTGAATATTATTGGAAATTCTGAGTCACATGATTATACACCATGTTTTTGGTAAAATCTGATAGTGACCAATTTGAGGTCATCTTCAATGATCTTTCTTCGGATTAATCAAATATATATCTATGCTTCCAACATTCTTAAAGAGATTGAAACCAAAAACTCTGTAATGATGACATCGAATTTTAGTGCAGGATCACCTGTTTGACATGGAAAGCCATAGATAACAAGAGATTTTAAAATTTATATGTTTATTAAAAGCAATATTGGATTTGTGTTATACATGTATTAGCAGCTTATGGCTCTTGGTATTATGCATTTATTTTTGCAAGAAATTCCTGGAACATAATCGTTTGATGCACTTTAAGTCTTACAACTGCAATATAACTTTACAAAGATAATCCTTTGATTGTATTTTCAGGAATGCCAATGTTTTGACAGTAATAGAGATTCAAGAGTGGTGTGGATAGGCAGTACAGATTATATAGTAACAACAGGATTTACAAATGTAAGCCATGTTTTATAAAAATGTGACTCATCTCATAATAAGCCCTTAACCAATTACTGTACAATGACTTTTTTTTCACTCCTTGTGAGATAATGGCGTTAGAAAATATCGTGGAAAATGAAGAAATTGCTTTTGGCAAGCAATTTCTTCATTTTCCATAATGTTTTCTATCCAGAACGTCCAAAACTGTCAATCTTCATTCACTTGATATTGTCATCAGCAACTTTGAATTTGGATCAGTTAAAATTTTCGCTGTTTGGTAATGGGTCAAACAACTGTGACTCATCTCATATTAAAACTTTAGTAGATACAAGCAGAGTCATAGAAGTGAGGGGAAGAATGGAATCAAACTTTGTGGAATGAATTCCAAACCCTAAGTTGAGGGTACTCATTGGAGTTTTCTCAATGAGGACTGCAACTGAGTACCCTCACGGTAGAGTTTATATTGCCCATTGAAAAATATAAAATCTAAATCCTTATCTTTATATGTAACTCTGACAAATTTTTTTTATATAAATGGAATCTGTAAATGGGCCTTAATGGCTTTCGATGCCACTTTGAACTCAGATAAGCTTTTTTCCTAGAAGTACATCCTAATCAGGACCTAGCCTACGCAACTCTCTTTTGTTCCTACATATATTTGTGACATCACCAGTATTTTGGTATTATGATGTCTTGGTTAGAGGATTTCTTCTTTGTTACTGTTGTCATTTATAGAATTTCAATTTCTTTTTTTCCCATTCTAACTTTTTCCGAAGGGTAAGAATTCAGATTGTAATTTGAAAGCCTTTGCATATGGCAATGTGGATGTTGATGAAACTACAGACTCTATATGATTTAACTTTGAAAATATATAGACAAGAGGAGAAAATGCTGATTATTAGCATGTTCTTCTTTTGCCCCAATGTTTTCACAAGCTTTTCCTATTAGGTATTTCAAAACTAGGTCTTTTGGTGTGAAAGATATGTGTAAGGCACATTAATTTTCTGACTTTTAATATTTTTAGAGTAGGGACAGGGTTTGTAGACTATGGGATAGCAGGAACCTGTCTTCCAGTCTAGTTACAGAATCAGTGGGCAATTCAAATTGGTAAGTGGGCTTAGAAATGATATAAACAAAATACTATTTTTGATGAATTATTGTAAATTCATCAACTGCGACTACAGTAAAATTACTATTCATGTTGGTTTGAAAGATGAAAATTACAAGAAGTAATAAAAAAATAATAACAGGAAAGGGCTGCCTTGCATTTCATTGTAAATGGTATCTTGGTAATTGTAAAATTATGCTTGTTGTTTAGATAGCTTAAATGTAGGCATAATGCATGTTGGATTTTGAGTAAGTAACAAAGTTATAATTTGTAAAAGTTGTGCATATAGAAATAGGGTATTGTACCGTTTCGAATGGCTTCACTAAGTGACTCATGAATATGTACATTTAGGCATGTATTGGTTTTGCTACAAGTTGTGATCAAGTTTGAAAATTGCAATTATTCTATAAAGTTGCATCAGCTAAACCCTTTTTCAAAAAACACTTTGTTTTGACATTATCAAGAGAGAAAACTTTTAGAAACATTGAATAAAAAGATGAATTTATTTTCCTTCAATTCTTTCAATGCTGCAATGATTAAATATCAGGTTGTTTGCATATTTCTATTGTTATCTGCAACACTTTGGACAAGTCCAAATATTTGGCATTTTGGAAAGGGTTAGGTATGCATGGGCTTAATAATTTTAATAATACGGGGTATTTTTGCTGAAATATTTTTTGTATATATGTGACCCGTCATGCTAAAAGGGACCTTATAGGAAGTGTGAAAAATATCTACCCTAGTCAGTCTGCGCAGTCCGCGCAGCCAGACTAGGGCCGACACTTTTCACTTTTATGTCATTTCCTAAGTACGGAATGTTTCCCCTATCTTACTATATGTTCATTTTTCGCATACAGTATCCAGATGACATGTGCTGGGTCTGACAAGTTTGTCAAAATTTGGATTTTTGGAGTTCGGATAAGGTCCCTTTTAGCATGACGGGTCACATATATTTTCTGGTATATTAGTGCTGACATAATTTTTATATATTTTCTGTAGTACATTGATGCCATTATTAGACGAAGATACTTGCATGATGTTGCTTATAGGAAAGGTAATGTGTATACTCATTTGTATGATTGTTTATTAACCCCCACCTGTATTAGTAGAGGGGGTATATTGGTTTCACCATGTCAGTATGTCTGTTTGTCTATCTCATTCTGCAGCCATGGCCATAAATCAGTGGATAGCACATCAGACTCTTACTCCTGATGTCCAGGGTTCAATCCCTAGCAATGGCAAACATCTTTTCTGTCATTTGTATCTCTCCAATGGCTGGTTATTTGTAAACCTATGTGGGCAAGCAGCTGTAGGATAGGAAAGGGTATTGTGGCAGTTCTGGTGACACAAAGGACAAGAATCCATGGTCAAGTTTAGGTGCTTCAGCTACTGCAATATAACCATAGCATTTGAAAAGGCAGTAAACCCCAACCAATCAAACTGCTCCTTGCCTTTTGCATTTCTTTGCCCTAACTCATGGACCATTTGACCTAGAACCATGGAACTTTACAAAGTTGTTGCCTTTGACTCAAGGCGGTATCACATAGTTTTTTGGTCACATAGATCAAAGGTCAAGGTCACAATTGAACTGTTTAAAAATCCTTTTCAGTCCTCTAACTCAAGAACTGTTTTAATACCAAGGCAATTGTGGGGAATATTTGTCCCCTATTTGTACTTGTAATCATAAAATGTGTATCTATTGTGTGTTTCCTTTTGATAGGTGTAACAATTTGATTTTACCCATTCCATGATAATGTTGATTTATGACACCCTGCAAGATAAAAGTTTTGGAAAAGATTGTGGAAAATGAAGAAAATTGGGACTAGCAATATTTCCATTTCCCACAATATTATCTACATAGAAAGACAAAAATTTAACATTTCATTTGTTTGAAATTGTTGTTTGCAATATTTTGAAAAAAAGACATGTCTAAAATTTTGTCTTGTAATGGGTTAAAGAAAAAGTACCAGGCAGAAAATGACAAACAGTAACAACAAAAAACCTTTACTTACTTTAGACTTTGATATTCGACTTTGTAATATTTCTCTAAGAATACTGGTCCACTGTAAAATAGTAAATTTAAGAATTACTTATTGTGCTACATGATACTTCTTTATACCCCCGCAAACGAAGTTTGGAGGGGGTATACTGGAATCAGCCTGTCGGTCCAGTGGTTGGATGGTTGGTTGGTTGGATGGTTGGTTTGTTTGTTTGTTGGTCTGTCTCCAAAACTTTGTCCGGACAACTCCTCCTACACTTGTTGACCGATTTAGTTCATACTTGGCACAAGTGTTCATTGTGACCTGTAGATGTGCAAGACGCAAATTTCACGAAAATCGGACCAATACTTTCTGAGTTATGGCCCCTGATTTGACAAAAAAATGCTTGTCCGGATAACTCCTCCTACACATGTGGACCAATTTAGTTGATACTTGGCACAAGTGTTCATTGTGACCTGTAGATGTGCAAGACGCAAATTATAAAAAAATCAGACCAATACTTTCTGAGTTATGGCCCCTGATTTGACAAAAAAATGCTTGTCCGGATAACTCCTCCTACACTTGTGGACCGATTTAGTTCATACTTGGCACAAGTGTTCATTGTGACCTGTAGATGTGAAAGACTCAAATTTCACGGAAATCGGGCTGATACTTTTTGAGTTATGGCCCCTGATTTGACCCAAAAATGCCTGTCCGGCCAACTCTTCCTACAGTTACTGTCCGATTTGCTTCATACTTGGCACATGTGTGCATTAGGACCTGCAGATGTGCAAGACGCAAATTTCACGAAAATCGGATCATTACTTTTTGAGTTATGGCCCCTGATTTGACCCAAAAATGCTTGTCCGGATAACTTCTCCTACACTTACTGTCCGATTTGCTTCATACTTGGCATAGGTGTGCATTAGGACCTGTAGATGTGCATGACGCAAATTTCACGAAAATCTGACCATTACTTTCTCAGTTTTTGCCTTTGATTTTACCAAAAATGTTTGTCCAGACAACTTCTCCTTTAGTTACTGTCCGATTTGCTTCATACTTGGCACAGGTGTGCATTAACTTCTGTAGATGTGCAAAACGCACATTTCACAAAAACCAGACCGACACTTTTTGAGTTATGGCCCCTGATTTGACAAAAATGCTTGTCCGGACAATTCCTCCTACAGTTACTGAACAATTTGTTTCATACTTGGCACAGGTATGCATTAGGACCTGTATATATGCAAGATGCAGAATTCATGGAAATCAGACCGATACATTCTGAGTTATGTCCCCTGATAGGACCAAATTTCAACAAAATCGGATTGACAATTTCTGAGTATAGCTCCTGATTCAACAAAAACGCTTGTCCGAACAAAGGTGGTGGCGGGGGTATTTTTATCACCTTCAGTGATAGATTTCTAGTTAAATTTTGTTTAAATCATTTAAACATTCAAAGCTTCGGTAGAATGTGTGTTTTGTATGACTCAATTAAAATGAGAAACTGTATTTAATGAAATAACAATTTTTGTTTACAATTGCTGTGTTATATTATTATTTAAGCTGTTATGAGATTTTCAAATTTAACGAACAAAGTATGCTTGCTTTCTTGTCTTGTATTACAAATATTATGTTTATTGTAGGGTGATACTGGTTGGACATACCTTGAAGTTAATACAACAGATAAAAAACTCACAATGAGTAAGTTGACTGGAATTTTGTCAATACTTTTTCAATGTGTTTTAACTGCTAACCATTTCCAAATGATGATTTTTTAAAAAAAGTGTTGAAACATTGGCATTTTTTCTGCCTTTAAACTTCAAGATTGGTTCAAATGTAATGAAAAGCAGTTGTTGATGACAAAATAAATGTTTATAATATCTGAAATAAAAAGTTATTATAACCCCCACAACAAAGTTATGGGGGGTATACTGGAATCAGGTTGTCCGTCTGTCCATCCGTCCGTCCGTCCGTCCGTGGACATAATTTTGTGTCCTCTTCTCCTCCCACAGTTTTTGACCAATCTTTCTGAAATTTTATCAGGATGTTTCCTATCATATGAAGTTGTGCACCTGCAATTTTCATATTGATCCAGTCATTAGTTTCAGAGTTATGCCACTTTGAACTTTTTAATGGGGAGGGGGGAGTTCAAAATCCATTTCCATGCTCTAAGTCAAGAACCTTTTGACCGATAGCACTTTTTCAGTGACAAGGCCCTAGTGGGGGGTATTCGTCCGCTTTGCAACAGTTCTAGTTTTTATACGCCGCCGGAGGCGGACGTATATTGGCGTCATCTTCTCCGTCTGTCCGTCCGTCCGTCTGTCCGTCCGTCCGTCCGTCCATCCGTCCGTCCGTCCATCCGTCCGTACGTTAGTCCACTTTTCTTGTCAACGCAACTCCTCCAAAGTTTCTAGCTGGATCTTCTTGAAACTTGGTCAATGTTATCACCTCAATTGGTAGATGTGCATGAAGGAAGGATTTTATGGTTCGTTGATTTTTGCCTGAGTTATGCCCCTTAAAAACTTAGTCTCACGGGCTTATTGAAGTTGCAGCCTTGTCAACGCAACTCCCCCTAAGTTTCTAGCTGGAGCTTGATGAAACTTGGTCAATGTTATCACCTTAATTGGTAGATGTGCATGAAGGAAGGATTTTATGGTTCATTGATTTTTGCCTGAGTTATGCCCCTTTAAAACTTTGTCTCTGGGGCTTATTGAAATTGCAGCCTTGTCAACGCAACTCCTCCTATGTTTCTGGCTAGATCTTAATGAAACTTGGTCAACATTATCATCTCAATTGGTAAATGTGCATGAAGGAAGGACTTTATGGTTCATTGATTTTTGCCAGAGTTATGCCCCCTTAAAACTTAGTCTCTGGGGCTGATTGAAATTGCAGCCTTGTCAACACAACTTCTTCTAAGATTCTGACTGGATCCTAATGAAACTTGGTGGATGTTATTACCTAAATTGGTAGATGTGCATGAAGTAAGGATTTTATGGTACATTGATTTTGCCTGAGTTATGCCCCCTTCAACCTTAGTCCCTGGGGCTTAATGATATTTCAGCCTCATGAACGCAATTCCTTCCAGGTTTTTGACTGGATATTTATAAAAACCTTTTTGTGAACACAACTTTTCACAGATTTTTGTGTGAATACTTATAAATCCTTGTCAATGTCATTTTTTTGTCTCAAGTTTTATAAGTGGCGGCGTATATTGTGACCATGGCACTCTTGTTAATTGTAGAGGTGAACTCCATGAAAAGGTTTTTGTTATTTTCAGACAATCAGGAAAGAATGGACAAGTCGGAGCAAATCAAGGGGGCGTGTCTTGTACCAAAGAGAGCAGTTCATGTTATGGAGGGAGAAGTAGACAGACTTCTTATATTAACTAGTAACAGTATTCTTCCTGTGCCTTATATTGTACCTAGAAAGGTGAATAAATAGTAATTAAATTAACTTATTACCAGATAGCAAAATTTTTGGATGGTCCATATTCAAATAATCATGTTGCAGGTGACAATTTCAAATGAATGAAAAATTACATAATGTTTGTCTATTTGGGTCAAAAATATTGTGGCAAATGAAAAAATTGCTTGTCACAAGCAATTTTCTCATTTTCTCACAATATTTTTGTGTAACTTTTTGTCTTGAGTTTGCATCAAAAGCATTATTATGTGGGATTTGGTATGTTAAATAAGGCCTGTCTTTTACCAAAGAGAACAGTTCATGTTATGGAAGGGGAAGTTGACAGACTTCATATATTAACCCATTACCACACAGTGACTCATTTTGATGCCCTACAAGATAACAGCTTTGGAAAACATTGAGGAAAATGTAGAAATTGCTTGTGACAAGCAATTTCTTCATTTCCCAAAATGTTTTCTACCCTAAAAGACCAATCAAGGTTATATTTCATTCATTTAAAATTTTCGTCTGCAACATCTTTGAATTTGGACAAATCTAATATTTTGCTGTCTGGTAATTGGTTAAGCAGTAACAGTATTCTTCCAGTGCCTTATATTGTACCTAGAAAGGTAGGAAAACTAGCACTAAATTGCTTTGCTGATTAGCATATTGATGCTTTTCAACAAAAAACTTGTAACTTCAGCTTCAACAAGCTTCAGTTACGAGGTTTTTGTTGAAAAGCGACAATATGCTGTGTCTTATTTCCTATGCTTGATTTAATTACATAATTGTATCAAAACTTAAAAAGGAAGACCATATGGTTCACTTAATCATTTTTGCATTTTTGTAACATTTATATTAGGATCTAATTGATTAACAAAGATGAAGGCAATATTTGAAAGATGTAATGGACAGTACTCTTTTTCAAACAATGCCTGACTTAGATGACTCTAAATGGTAAACTCATGAAAAATTTTGTGGTGAAAACCATTTTCTCCTTTTCTCTCAATGTATTCCAAATTATGAACTAATCTAAAGAAATTATATTTCAAAATGATTTAACATTACTGCAAATCACTATTTTCAGCAATACAAAGATTTTCATGCAGATTTATTTCCCGACACCAAATGTGGAGAGGCAGCTTTAAGATCTAGTCAGTGGATAGCTGGGGAAAATGGAAAGGTAGAGTGTGATATGTTCATTTAGCTCATCCATCCTATGATCCATCCTTTGGCCTGTAATTTTGCCTGTAATTCCTTTAGAATTTATCTTTCCCAAACCATTTAGCCAAATTGAATGAAATCTCATACAAGAATTTGATATGATATATGTATTTGGCCAAAGTGATTTTCATGTTTTTGTGCCCATGTATCAACAGATCAGAGGCATATTATTTTACTTGTATCTGTTTGTCTGTCCATCTGTCCAAAAACTTAATGTTGACCATTTCGGGGGCATCCCTGTATCACAAACACAATCATATTGTTTTATTTTGAAGCATGGTCATGGGAAAAGGGGTCTTCTCGTAAAAATGTAGTATTTTCATGACAAGCACTTATTTGGGTAGCATAACCTGTCTAGAGCTTAATTGATTTATTGATTTCATAGAGCAGAGTGAAAATCTTTCTTCTAGCAAAGTTAAAGATCTCTGTAAAATGGCGTACAGAAATTCAAACACCTGATTTTAGGAAAAAATGCATAAATTTGATCCTGCAGAAATAAAGTTCTATACATTATGTTGTTACTGTATTTAGATTACAATTTAAACTTTATGTGAATACCCAATGTCAGGTAGCTATGATGAGCCTTGATCCAAAAAGAAGATCAAAACAGACAACTGTGAAATTATCAACAAAAACAGTCAGCCAAAACAGCAGCACTTGTCTGTACAGTCAATATTGTTGATATTAACCCATCCCAAAGCAGCAATCTTTTATGGTGGTCCAATTTGAAAGCCGCTGCAGAAGAAATAATGGATGTTGATAAACATTGGATTTGAGTACAATATAACAGAAAATATTGAGGCAAAAGGAGAAAATGCTGATTATCAGCATTTTCTTCTTTTGCCTCCATGTTTTCTAAAGCCTTTCTGTAAAGGATATAAAACCAGGTCTTGTTTGGGAAATTGGTAACTATGTTGATAGATCTACTATAGTCATATTACAATTTATATGTCAATGCCCAACTACAGGTAGCTATGATGAGCCTTGACCCAGACAGAAGATCAAAACAGACAACAGTGAAAGTCTCAACCAAAGACTATGTACCAAACACTGCTATAGAATCAAAGAAAGAAAGCGAAAAGGTATATTGAGTACTAACAGTAAATGTTGCTTGAGTAGTGATTAATTAATTCATATTTCGTGTGAAATGAATGGCCTCAGTTATGGTTATACCTTAATCATTTTCCAAACAAAGCATGCTTTTGATGTTCGTGATAGAAAAAGCTTGAGAAAACATTGAGTAATAAAGGGGGAAGAGATCAATGCTGATAAGAGACACAAGCGCTTAATAAAAAATATAGTTTTGACTTTGTTTCCAATGTCTAGAAAAGATTCAAGTAACTTTGCATTGTTATCCAATTCATGAAAATAAAACTTGACCTCATTTTATCTTTCAATGTAAAGGGAATCCCATGTATTGAGTACCCACAAAATATGGTTTGGAGTTTAATTTTCAGTTTTAGAATACCTTTACCTCTTCTTATCTGTAGCTTTATGAATACCCATTTTTTTTCAGAAAGAGCCAGTCAAAACCAGTACCTCAGAGACAACCCAGCCTATAGTCAATAGATCTGGTGCTTCATTCCCCAAAAAAGACTTGAACCCAGTACCTCAAGTAGTTGAGCCCAGAGAACCCAGTAAAGCTTCAAAAGCTTTTGGCTGTAAGTTTCCATTCGACAGTTTTACCTTATATACATGCGTGTGTCGTTTCACTTCATGGCCCCGATCTTCCAATCGTTCTGTCCATTAGCAGTTTTTAGTGTGTGCAACTTTTTGCAAGCCTTTTCTATAAGGGATGTCAAAACCAGGTCTTGTTTGGGAAAGGGTTAAATAATCTGCCCTTAAATTTAAAAATGATCCCTGCAGGGGTATATGCATTGAATCAGGAAGCTCTATCTTTTCTGCCTGTCTGTCCATCTGTCCATCCTGATGTTCTTCGGGCAACAACTTGTTTTAAAACACCTTTTTAAGTTAATTTAAAGAAGGATTATGTTTAAATATGCGCTGAATTCTTCTTGTCATAGTGCACCTGGGGCCAGTTTCATCAAAACATTTAAGATGTATTTTTGACTTACCGATGACTAACGGCAAGTTTAGGGGAGAAACGTGTATCATCAATTAATTAAGACCGGGGTTATGGGATTGTTATTTTAAGCTATATTTAAGACATTGTTAAGTCAAAAATGTGTCTTAAATTTTTTGATGAAACAGGCCCCTGTTGAATTTGTTTTGTCATTTTATGATGTGTCACAGGACATGGGAACTTCCTGCAAAAAAATGGGCATTGTGCTTATGGCTTTCTTGTTCTCTTTTCAAGTAACACATTCTTCTTTGATTTGGATTGAGCATTTTTAGCTCCACTGGCCTTTCAGGCCAGTGGGCTATTGTCATGGTGGTGTGTCCGTCGTGCGTGCGTCCGTCCGTCCGTGCGTCCGTAAACTTTTTCTTTAAAAATCTTCTTCTCAAAAACTACTGGATGGATTTCAACCAAACTTCACAGGAATTATCCTTGGGTGACCCTCTCTCAGATTCCTTCAAAGAATATAGATTGAAGTAGAATAACCTGAGTTATCTGCCCTTGAATGTCAAAAATAGCAGGTTTTGACTTTAGTTTTCTTCTTAAATCTACAAATATTAAACAATCAAGACAAAACTTTGACAGAATGATGCTGACTACAAGATCTTGCCTTGGTGAAATTTTCAGCTTGATCTGAATTTTACATCATGAGTTATGTGCCCTTGAAATTGACAGAATTGCCATTTTCGACTGTATTTTGACTTTGTTTTTACTCTAGCAACTACAAATATTGACTAACCAAGACAAAACTTTGACAGAATGATGCTTACTATAAGATCTTGCCTTGGTAAAATTTTCAGCTTGATCAGAATTTTATAGCATGAGTTATGTGCCCTTAAAATTGCCATTTTCGGCTATATTATACTTGTTTTTAGCTCACCTGAGCTCAACGAGCTCAAGGGGAGCTCTTAGGGTCAGTCACTCTCCGGCGTGCGTCGTCCGTCGTGCGTCGTCCGTCGTGCGTCGTCAACAATTTCTTTAAACATCTTCTCCTCCTTAACCTCTGGGCCAATTCTTTCAAAACTTGGCAGAAATGTTCCTTGGGAGGCCCTTTTCAAAATTTGTTCGTAAATTTTTGATTTGTCAAAAAATGTGGGCGTGGCAGGGCGGGGCTTATCAGACTTCGAGAAATCATTAGATAATTCTTCAAAAATCTTCTCCTCCTTAACCACTGGGCCAATTCTTTCCAAACTTGGCAGAAATGTTTCTTGGGTGACCCTTTTCAAAACTTGTTCATGAATTTTTGATTTGTCAAAAAATGTGGGCGTGGCAGGGCGGGGCTTATCAGACTTCGAGAAATCATTAGATAATTCTTCAAAAATCTTCTCCTCCTTAACCACTGGGCCAATTCTTTCCAAACTTGGCAGAAATGTTTCTTGGGTGACCCTTTTCAAAACTTGTTCATGAATTTTTGATTTGTCAAAAATTGTGGGCGTGGCAGGGCGGGGCTTATCAGACTTCGAGAAATCATTAGATAATTCTTTAAAAATCTTCTCCTCCTTAACCACTGTGCCAATTCTTTCCAAACTTGGCAGAAATGTTTCTTGGGTGACCCTTTTCAGAACTTGTTCGTGAATTTTTGATTCGTCAAAAATTGTGGGCGTGGCAGGACGGGGCTTAACAGACTTAGAAAAATCATGTGAAAATTCTTTAAAAATCAATTATTGGGCCAATTTGAACCAAGCTTTGCAGAAATGTCCCTTGAGTGACTGTTTTCAATACATGCTCATGAATTTTTGATTGGGTGAAAATTGTAGGCGTGGCAGGGCGGGGTTTATAAGACTTCGAGAAATTGTTAGATAATTCTTCAAAAATCTTCTTTTCCTTAACCACTTGGCCAATTCTAACCAAACTTGGCAGGAATGTTCCTTTGGTGACCTTTTTTAAAACTTGTTCATGAATTTTTTATTCATTAAAAATTGTGGGCGTGGCAGGGCGGCGCTTTTTGGACTTAGAGAAATCATGTGAAAAATCTTTAAAAATCAATTATTTGGCCAATTTAAACCAAACTTGGCAGGAATGTCCATTGAGAGACTCTCTTCAACACATGTTCATGAATATCTGATTGGGTGAAAAACATGGGCTTGGCAGGGTGGGGCTTATCAGACTTCAAGCAATCGTTAGATAATTCTTCAAAAATTTTCTTCATCTTAACCATCTGGCGATTTGTTACCAAACTTGGCAGGAATGATCATTGGGTGACTCGTTACAATATTTGTTCGCAAATTCTTTATTCAGTCGAAAATGTGGTCGTGGCAGGGCAGGGCTTATCAGACTTAACGAGATCAAGAGAAAATTCTTTAAAGAAACAATTATAGGGCAAAGTTGAACGAAACCTTACAGGAATGTACCTTGAGTGACTGTCTTCAATACACGGTTGTTAACTTTAGATTTATTGAAAAAAATGTTTGCATGGCAGAGCGAGGCTTGTTGATTTTTAAATGAGCTATGTCCTTTTGTTAAAAATTGGCATTTTTTGCAACATTTACATGTGCTGTTTGGTCTATTGCTCTTTTTTCCCCAATTGATAAGCTCACAGTTCAAATGAAATGTACTTCTCAAAATGCACAAAAACAGTGCTGTTAGGGGGTATGATCACTCTCAGTGATATTCTAGCTTACAATAATTTGATGTGACATATATTTGTTTACAACAAAATTTATGTTGTACGCAATCAAATACACGAAGAACTCAGGTGAGCGATATCAGTGCCTTTCAGGCACTCTTGTTTACTTTATTTTTACTCTAAAATCTACAAATACTGACCGATCAAGACAAAACTTAGAAATAATATATATAAGCATTATATGCTGAGTGTGTGTAATTTTCAGCTTGATCGGAGTCTTACATCATGAGTTATGTGCCCTTGAATTTGGCAAAATTGCCATTTTCGACTTTGTTTTCACTCTAACAACCACAAATGTTAACCAATCAAGATGATACTTGGAAAGAATATTGTTGACAACAAGATTTTGCTTATGTGTAATTTTCAACATGATCACACTGTTACAGTTTGAGTTATGTGCCCTTGAAATTGACAAAATTTCAGTTTTCGACACTTTTTCCACTATTGAAGCCACAAATATTGACTAATATAGACAAAATTTGAACAGAATGATAGTGACCATAAGATCTTGCATGTGTTTGATTTTCGATTTGATTTTAAATATACATACTGAATTATGTGTCCTTGAATTTGGCAAAATCACAGTTTTCAATTATATTATCGCTCTAACATCCCTAAAATATTAGTCAATCATTTACTTTCTTTTTGCATTGACCACATGATTGCTGCTTTTGACTTTGTTTTTGCTGTAAGAACCAAAAGTATTCAAAAATCTAGTCAAAACTTGGATTAAATAATACAAGAAATTCAGGCCTGTGGAGCGATTCAAGACCTTCAGGTCTTTCTAGTTATAAAATTTATAAGATGGTGATCTAAGCCGCTCCTTGAACAAAAAATCCAGAAGAATTTATTTGACATTAACCGTTTTCCAAGCAAGCCCTGGGTTTTACATCACCAATCAAAAAGGCTGTGGAAAGCTTTCAAGAGAAAATTGAAAAATACTTTCTATGCTATAATATACAAATTTAGTAACATTGATTTTGTCTCAATTAAAATATGGGAATTTAGACTAGTCCAGAGACTTGATAATTGATTGTTCTTTTAATTTCAGCATTACACCAGTCTAAGTGTAAATACCTGAAGGGAAAGACATTACACAGTAGTACACACATTGAAAATATTAGAAAACTCGACAGAACACTGCCTGATTATTAGGGACATCAAAACCATGTCTTGTTTGAGAAAGAGTTAAATATTTTGTTTATTTCAGCATTACATCAATCTAAGTGTAAATACCTGAAGGGAAAGACATTACACAGTAGTACACACATTGAAAATATTAGAAAACTTGACAGAACACTGCCTGATTATTAGGGACATCAAAACCATGTCTTGTTTGAGAAAGAGTTAAATATTTTGTTTATTTCAGCATTACATCAATCTAAGTGTAAATATCTGAAGGGAAAGACATTACACAGTAGTACACACATTGAAAATATTAGAAAACTCGACAGAACACTGCCTGATTATTAGGGACATCAAAACCATGTCTTGTTTGAGAAAGAGTTAAATATTTTGTTTATTTCAGCATTACATCAATCTAAGTGTAAATACCTGAAGGAAAAGACATTACACAGTAGTACACACATTGAAAATATTAGAAAACTCGACAGAACACTGCCTGATTATTAGGGACATCAAAACCATGTCTTGTTTGAGAAAGAGTTAAATATTTTGTTTATTTCAGCATTACATCAATCTAAGTGTAAATACCTGAAGGGAAAGACATTACACAGTAGTACACACATTGAAAATATTAGAAAACTCGACAGAACACTGCCTGATTATTAGGGACATCAAAACCATGTCTTGTTTGAGAAAGAGTTAAATATTTTGTTTATTTCAGCATTACATCAATCTAAGTGTAAATACCTGAAGGGAAAGACATTACACAGTAGTACACACATTGAAAATATTAGAAAACTCGACAGAATACTGCCTGATTATTAGGGACATCAAAACCATGTCTTGTTTGAGAAAGAGTAAGCCCATTATTGCACAGTAACCCCTTTTGACTCCTTCATAAGAAAGGGCTTGGCAAAACATTGTGGAAAATGAAGAAATTGCTTGTGACAAGCAATTTCTTCATTTTCCACAATGTTTTTTAACTCAAAATGGAAATATTTTTAAAAATGTATCAACTTGAAATTGTTGTCTGCAACACCTTTCAAATTGAAACAGTCTAAAATTTTGTAGCCTGGTAATGGGTTAAATATTTTCTTTTTTGCAGCATTACACCAGTCTAAGTGTAAATACCTGAAGCGAAAGACATTACACAGTAGAACACACATTGTAAATATTTGAAAACTAGATATAACTCTTCCAGATTATTAGGGACGTCAAAACCAGGTCTTGTTTGGGAAAGAGTTAAATATTTTGTTTATTTCAGCATTACATCAATCTAAGTGTAAATACCTGAAGGGAGAGACATTATACAGTAGTACACACATTGTAAATATTAGAAAATTAGACAGAACTCTGCAAAGCCATTAGGGACATCAAAACCATGTCTTGTTTGGGAAAGGGTTAGATGATATTTTATCTATTTCAGCATTACATCAATCTAAGTGTAAATATCTGAAGGGAAAGACGCTACATAGTAGTACACACATTGTAAATATTAGAAAACTCGACAGAACACTGCCAGGTCAAAGCAATATGTTTTATGCCAACACCAAAAGATGTGCAATACCTATAGAAGGATCAGGAGGCCTTGTTTCTGTATTAGAAGTAAGTTGTGCTTACACTCATAAATAGTCCACAGATAAAGAATTCTGCCCTCAGTGCCCTGTATCAGTCCTTTTGTTTGTGTTGTGGTATTTATCCAGTCATTCTGCTGATGAGTTCCTAGGTAGAAGGACGAAAACTCTACGTTTCTAGCTTATATTGTGTTGGATAACAAAAGTTTAAAACAAACATTTTAAAATAGCCTAGTTATATTTCAAATAGTTATTGTAGTCTGGTAATTCTACTGTCTTAACCCTTTCCCAAACAACAAAATTTTAGGGTCGTCCTATTTAAAAGCTGCTGTAGAGGACAAAAGTGATGTTGAAAAGGAAGGGATTTGTGTACAATATGGCACAGAAAATATTGAGGCAAAAGGAGAAACTGCTGGTTATCAGCAGTTTCTTCTTTTGTCTCAATATTTTCCCAAGTCTTTTGTTTTAGGGACGTCAAAACCAGGTCTTGTTTGGGAAAGGGTTAATTTGTGAATAGCTTAGAGGTAGAGTAACTTAGGGTGATTTTGACTTCTCATTGACTTGCATTTTCAGGACACATACTGGTGTATTACTCAGTAAGCAGAATCGAGGAGGATTAAAATAATTGATGTAAAAAACAAAAATATGATTAAGCTAAGAACTAATCCTTCCACATTTGTTTCAGTTTAACAAACCAGGTAGATTACCTGATGCAGGAGTCCCAGTCATACAAAATGGCAGCAAAGTCAATGATATAGCCTTCGATCCTTTTGATGAAAACAGGATAGTTATTGGTGAGTAAGCCTTTCTTACTGTTCTATCTCTGTCTTGAAAAGCGTATTTAATTAACAATTAATTAAGAAAATGTATTTGACATTTGTCATACAGAAATTCTATTAAAAGATTACTTTGAGTCAGGATTTGAAAGAAAGGGACCTTAACACATTCCCTCACAGTGACACCTTTCATTGCCCTACAAAACATAGGCTTGGGAAAACATTGTGGTAAAATTAATGAAGAAATTGCTTGCAATGATTTCTACCCATAAACACAAAAAAAATGTTACATTTAATTTACTTGAAATTGTTTTCTGCAAAATCTTTGAATTTGGACCAGTCTGAAAGTATGTCATCTAGTAATGGGTTAACCCATTACCAAATGACAAAATTTTAGGGCGGTCCAAATTGAAAGATCCAGCAGACGACAATTTCAAGTGAATGGAATTTTTAATTTTTAGATCTTTTAGGATGGAAAACATTGTGGGAAATGAAGAAATTGCTTATGTTATTAAGTCAAACTTGTTACTGATTATGCCCCCTTTCGAAGAAAATGGGGGTATATTGTTTTGCAAGTGTCGGTCAGAAGGTCGGTCGGTCGGTCCGTAGGTTGGTCGGTCTGTCCTAGACCAAACCTTGTCCGGAGCATAACTCAAAAAGTATGTAAGGTAGAATCATGAAACTTTACAGGTGGATAGATCTCATTATGGAGAGGTGCAGTGCATAAGAACCGTAACTCTGCCGATCATTTTTTTTAATTATTGCCCTTTGTTGATTTTATAACTTGATTCTTGTCTGGAGCATAACTCAAAAAGTATGTAAGGTACAATCATGAAACTTTACAGGTGGATAGATCTCATTATGGAGAGATGCGGTGCACAAGAACCGTAACTCTGCTGATCAAATTTTTTGAGTTATTGCCCTTTGTTGATTTTATAACTTGATTCTTGTCCGGAGCATAACTCAAAAATTATGTTAGGTAGAATCATGAAACTTTACAGGTGAATAGATCTCATTATGGAGAGGTGCAGTGCACAAGAACCGTAACTCTGCTGATCATATTCTTGGAGTTATTGCCCTTTGTTGATTTTCAAACTTGATTATTGTCCGGAGCATAACTCAAAAAGTATGTAAGGTAGAATCATGAAACTTTACAGGTGGATAGATCTCATTATGGAGAGGTGCAGTGCATAAGAACCGTAACTCTGCCGATCAATTTTATTGAATTATTGCCCTTTGTTGATTTTATAACTTGATTCTTGTCCGGAGCATAACACAAAAAGTATGTAAGGTACAATCATGAAACTTTACAGGTGGATAGATCTCATTATGGAGAGATGCGGTGCACAAGAACCGTAACTCTGCTGATCAATTTTTTTGAGTTATTGCCCTTTGTTGATTTTATAACTTGATTCTTGTCCGGAGCATAACTCAAAAATTATGTTAGGTAGAATCATGAAACTTTACAGGTAAATAGATCTCATTATGGAGAGGTGCAGTGCACAAGAACCGTAACTCTGCTGATCATATTTTCGGAGTTATTGCCCTTTGTTGATTTTCAAACTTGATTATTGTCCGGAGCATAACTCAAAAAGTATGTAAGGTAGAATCATGAAACTTTACAGGTGGATAGATCTCATTATGGAGAGGTTCAGTGCACAAGAACCGTAACTCTGCCGATCAACTTTTCTGAGTTATTGCCCTTTGTTGAATTTATAACTTGACTCTTGTCCGGAGCACAACTCAAAAAACATGTAAGGTAGAATCATGAAATTTTACAGGTGAATAGATTTCATTATGGAGAGGTGCAGTGCACAAGAACCGTAACTCTGCCAATCAAATTCTTGGAGCTATTGCCCTTTGTTGATTTTTACACTTAATCCTTAATCTTGCCTATATCTCATGTCCTTTTACACATACAGCCTTGATATCTCTCACATAGATACCTCCTATCAACATCGTTCACATTTAACCATGACCTTGGACCTTGTGACCTTGACCTTGGAGTTTGACCTACTTTGAAAAAATTAAACGGGGCATATATCTCATGAACTTTTACAAATACAGCCTTGGTATTTCACACATGGACACATCTTACCAAGACCTTTCACATTTTACCATGACCTTGGACTTTGTGACCTTGACCTTGGACTTTGACTTACTTTTAGAGAAACTTTAACCTAGTCGATTTATCATGTCCTTTTACACATACAGCCTTGGTATTTGACACATGGACACCTACGACCAAGACCTTTCACATTTGACAATGACCTTGGACCTTTTGACCTTGACCTTGGTGTTTGACCTACTTTAATAATACATTAACTTGGCCTATATTTCATGTCATTTTACATATACAGCCTTGATATTTCACACATGTCACTTCCAACCAAAATATTTCACTTTTGACCATGACCTTGGAGTTTGACCTACTTTTAAAAAACTTAAACTAGGCCTATACCTCATGTCCTGATACCTATACAGTCTCAATATTTTACACATGGACACCTTCAACCAAGACCTTGCACAATTGACCATGACCTTGGCCTGTGTGACCTTGACCTTTGATTTTTACATACTTTTAGAAATCTTTAACCTAACCTTTATCTTATGTCCTATTACACCTACAGCCTTGATATTTCACACATAGACACCTCCTACCAAGACCTTTCACATTTGACCATGACCTTGAATATTGCAACCTTGACCTTGGAGTTTGACCTACTTTTTAAAAAGACTGAAACCAGGCATATATATCATGTCCTTTTACACATACAGCCTCGATATTTCACACATGGACACCTCCAACCAAGACCTTTCACATTTGACCATTACCTTAACCTTGGCATTTGGCCTACTTTTAAAAACTTTAACCTGGCCTATGTTTCATTTTACTTTTACATATACAGCTTTGATATTTCATACAAAGACACCTCCTACCAAGACCTTTCATATTTGACCATGACTTTGGACCTTGTTAACTTGACCTTGGACTTTGACCTACATCAAATGTAGGCCCTTGAGGGGGCATATATGTTTTACAAACATCTCTTGTTATTACAGGGTACTGTATCTTGATATTGATCCTTGTGTTTACGTTAGAACCGGTCTTACCTGTGAGATAACGTGAAAAAAGACGTTTACATGTTTTGCACGTGCAAACTTTTAAATACCCAAACTTTACATAAAACTCTTTTGATTTGTATAGATGCACGTCGACTCAACAAAAGGCAATGATTTTCGTTTGGATTTAATCCCTCATATCATTTTGCGACTTAATCAAAGACGTCATCCGGTAGAAATTGTGATTGTTAAGAATGGAACATCTCAACCCCCAATTGCTACTGACTTTGGTGTACATCGGTTGACAAAATATTGCTTGAGATAACGTCATAAAACGAACAGAACAACTGACGGTTGCCCAAAAAGCGATGGTGAACGTCTAACGTCACGACGTCAGACCCATAACGTTCGTTTATTTTACCTACCGAAACAAATTCTCTTATCAAATAAAACTGTTGATGCTATTCATGGAGAGTACAGAAATCAAATCTCAGCCAGGAATCGTTGACGTCTAATTGGATTGCGTGCAAGAACGCATTTAACATTGACGCCAGACACTTCTCATTTAAACGTATATTTATGGCACGTACAACATGTGACCTTGATGAAATTTTGACTCTAGGAAGTCAAATGATGAAGCTTCACTATGCATTGAAAAGGGTACTCCAATGAAGGTGATTTTGAGAAAGACAAAAACAAAAGGTATGATCAAATTTATTTTTTGTTGCGTTTCTTTTTTCCTTTAGTATAGCTTCGTCATGGCCTGTGGAAAGATAGCAGTGCCATACGGGGCCCTTTTCTAGATTCCAGCTCATTTATATTTTGTTAATTGATTTCAGGCTGTGATAATGCTAGAGTAATAATGTGGCGGATACCTAATGGTGGAATTACTGAAACAATGACTGAATGTGAATCATATCTACTGGGTAAGATTTATGATATTGTATGTGTTTATCTTGGTGAGATTTGATGTAAGAATTGTTTAAAAATACATTTGTACCCTCTTTCAGTCAAATGTACGAGGGTTGTTTGATAAATTCACGGAATTATTCTGTAATTCAAATTCGTGGTTCAATATCAGAATTAAATCAGTTTCGTGATAAATCTTAACTATTCGTTATTAAGTGTGCAAAATATCAAAATGATACGTTCGCAAATAATTTCTACAGATAAGGCTATGTCTTGCCGGTTGCCTTCGGCCAGAGCGTCACGTAACGTCACACCGCCGTAATTGACGTCAGGTCTGTGAAGATGATTATTAAGCGACCTGTTGAGTATTTCAATATTGTCTCCAACGACACCTTTGAAGTTCCTGTTTATGTGTTTGAACAATTAAATGTTTCTTTAACCCAGTCACTGATGAATGACATGATAAACTAGCGATTTTTTTAGTTCGTCGGAAGTTTCGACATGCTGGCCAAATAACTATGATATTAGATCCGTACTCTCCAGGTAGGGGCGTGCCTAACGTTTTACATACATATATTTCTTTCTTTGTTTCGAGATCATGGTAATGAAGCCGCATTTCGCCAGTCGTTACAATTTTGTCCAATGATTTGTCGCAACCAGACTCATACCGCATCAGAATAGTTAGAAGACTGTACACGATTCTTCGGGTCGACGTCTCGTAGAAGACGAGAAGCCAAACTACGGAAACCTTTAACATAATTATTCAACTCCTGTAAAATTATGATAAACGACTTAATCAATTCTAAAGAGACAACTTCACTGCAATATTCCGTACAGTCAAGCATCTATCCGCCCTGACAAGCTGTCCTTCACAAACACTTGCACCCTGACTGACTGAATGGTTTGGTCTCCTTGGACAGTCATCGCCATGTACCGATGTTTGTCTGTCTTTAACCATCCATGCCACGTCATCCATGCCACGTCAATGCAAATGCTTTTCCACATATCGACACATTTTTCGACTTGCCCATTTCTCTTATTTTATCTGTAGGCGACAACTCTAAACAAAACAAAACATCTCGACGGTGCGCCATCAGGTCATTAGATGACGTCAGTTTTCTTCGACGATTTACTTACGACATGATCTTGAAAACACTGACTACATGTCAACTTTTGAAATATAAATGGAAAATTTTCAGAAAATGACTAAACAATGTCAAACAAACGTAAGCTAAATTTCTATGGTTCTAGCGTACATTGTTATGGTGCTCAGGCACGATTTTCGTGAACAAAATTATTTTGAAACTGACCAAAGGCAACGTCACGTTTATCGGTTGCTATGGAGACAGAAAAAAGTGCATTAGAGTGGGCAAAAATTATTGCCGTTTTACTCCCAAATGTATGACATGATTTTCTATATTAGTATGTAATTTCATTATTTTTGAACACAAAATGAAAAAATGAGAAACAAATTCCGCGAATTTATCAAACAACCCTCGTATAATAACATTTAAGATGTCTTGCATATTTTGGGACTAAAAGAGAGCTTATTTTTTGATGTCAAAGCAATATTTATAGATGGAGTATGTTTTTTTTAAACAAGAGGGCCATTGGCCCTGAAGCGCTCACCTGATATAATAACTTTTTTTTGTAAACCAATTTTCAGGTTGATTGGACAAAGAATGTGACCTCTAGGGTGCACACAAGGTTTATCTAAGATTTGACCTCGTGACCTAAAATTGATCAAGACAATCATTCTGATCAATTTTCAGGTTGATTGGGCAAAAAATGTGGCCTCTAGAGTGCACACAAGGTTTTACAAAGATTTTACCTCATGACCTAGTTTATGACCCCAGATGACCCAATTTCAATCTTGTCTGAAAATTGATCAAGACAATCATTCTGATCAATTTTCAGGGTGATTGGGTAAAAAATGTGGCCTCTAGAGTGCACACAAGGTTTTTCTAAGATTTGACCCCGTGAACTAGTTTTTGACTCCAGATGACCCAATTTCAAACTTGTCCGAGATTTCACCAAGACAATCATTCTGATCAATTTTCAGGTTGATTGGGCAACAAATGTGGCCTCTAGAGTGCACACAAGGTTTTTCTAAGATTTGACCCCATGACCTAGTTTTTTACCCCGTATGACCCAATTTCAAAATTGTGCGAGATTTTATCAAGCCAATCATTCTGAGCAATTTTCAGGTTAATTGGGCAAAAAATGTGGCCTCTACAGTGCACACAAGGTTTTTCTAAGATTTGACCCTGTGACCTAGTTTTAGACCCCAGATGACCCTATATCAAACTTGTGCAAGATTTTATCAAGTCAATCATTCTGAGCAATTTTCAGGTTGATTGGGCAAAAAATGTGGCCTCTAGAGTGCACACAAGGTTTTTCTAAGATTTGACCCCGTGACCTAGTTTTTGACCCCAGATGACCCAATTTCAAACTTGTCCGAGCCTTCATCAAGACAATCATTCTGAGCAAATTTCAGGTTGATTGGGCAAAAGATGGGGCCTCTAGAGAGCACACAAGGTTTTTCTAAGATTTGACCCCGTGACCTAGTTTTTGACCCCAGATGACCCAATTTCGAACTTGTCCGAGATTTTATCCAGACAATAATTCTGATCAATTTTCAGGTTGATTGGGCAAAAAATGTGGCCTCTATAGTGCACACAAGGTTTTTCTAAGATTTGACCCCGTGACCTAGTTTTTGACCCCAGGTAACCCAATTTCAAACTTGTACAAGATTTCACCAAAACAATCATTCTGAGCAAATTTCAGGTTGATTGGGCAACAAATGTGGCCTCTAGAGTGCACACAAGGTTTTTCTAAGATTTGACCCAGTGACCTAGTTTTTGACCCAAGATGACCCAATTTCGAACTTGTCCGAGATTTTATCAAGACAATTATTCTGAGCAAATTTTAAGTTGATTGGGCAAAAAATGTGGCCTCTAGAGTGTACACAAGGTTTTTCTAAGATTTGACCTCGTGACCTAGTTTTTGACCCCAGATGACCCAATTTCGAACTTGTCCGAGATTCTATCAAGACAATCATTCTGAGCAAATTTCAGGTTGATTGGGCAAAAAATGTGACCTCTATAGTGCACACAAGGTTTTTCTAAGATTTGACCCTGTGACCTAGTTTTTGACCCCAGATGACCCAATTTCAAACTTGTCCGAGATTTTATCAAGACAATCATTCTGAGCAAATTTCAGGTTGATTGGGCAAAAAATGTGGCCTCTAGAGTGCACACAAGGTTTTTCTAAGATTTGACCCCGTGACCTAGTTTTTGACCCCAGATGACCCAATTTCGAACTTGTCCGAGATTTCATCAAGACAATCATTCTGAGCAAATTTCAGGTTGATTGGGCAAAAAATGTGGCCTCTAGAGTGCACACAAGGTTTTTCTAAGATTTGACCCCGTGACCTAGTTTTTGACCCCAGATGACCCAATTTCGAACTTTCGATCAAATGTGGAAAAATCGAAATATAATCAACAGATGATTTGACCCTTAGATTGGAAGTTTCAAAGCTTGGCTTGCATATTATCTATATTTACCTTAACAGGTCATACAGAGAAGATAATTAAATTTCATAGGATTCCATCCTCTAGTCAAAGATGTTCTCTTAACCTGTGCCTATGATATGAGGATATCATTATTATTTTCAAAAACCTTTAAGCTACAGCTTGTTTAAAGTTGTAGTTAAGGAGTTTTAGAAGAAATGCATCAATATTGTATTTATTACTTTATTAGGCCACACAGAGAAGATTAATTTCATAAGATTCCACCCTCTAGCCAAAGATGTACTGTTGACCTGTGCCTATGATATGAGGATAAAATTGTGGAATTTAGATGGCAATACGGAGGAATTAGAAATAAGGGACCATCAAGATGAGGTATAGCTATGAAATATTCTTCTTTTTAAAAGTTATTTCTAGCATTTTTAGTCTGGAACATCAAAACTTAGTCTTTTTTGGAATAGAGTTAATTTTGCTTTGATGCCTTAGATGTCTTATTGCCCGTAGCACTGCTAGTCTGAAGCAGTTTACAACTTCAATGCACCTTCAACCTTACACCTTCAATACCCTTCCATTTCATTTGTTCCATATTTTTTTAACATTTAAGAAATTTACACTGTATGGCCGAAGTATTTTTAAAGTGACATTTCACATTTATTTTTTTCGTAAATTGTACTTTATTTTATCTGAAAGAGCAAATTTTCTCATAAAAATTCTGAAAATTTAAAGTCGACATATTGAACCGTTAACGAGAAATATATATGTTTGTGCTAAAATTTAGCAAATTGTTGTGGACAACACTTCAGATTTATATGGAATTTGACATTTTTGTCTCAACTTTAAAGGCATATTTTTTGCTTATAAATAACAATTTCAAAAAACTGGTAACATTTTTACGCATTATAATAACCAATTTTTGCATCAAGACATACTTTCAAAAAATGAAATTGGAATGTTATGTCCCTTAACAGCTTTGAAAACTATTGAGCCATGCTCAATAATTTCCATCTTTTTCTTTAAGAAATTTCTTTCTGACAGTCGGACTGATTTTGTTATCTGCAACACCTTTTAAAAGTTTCTGCTGTTTGAGAATGGGTTAAAATATGAAAACAACAATTACTAGTGAGTATATTGCTTTCTTGTGAAATTACATTGGGAACAATTTTATTCAGGAATCAGTGAGGTAATTGTGGACAAACAATAGTATTTCCATATGTGTTGTTATAAAATCTCCTAAACACGACTTGATTTTAGCCATAGTTACAATATTTTATAACAACAACAAATGTTTGTCAAAACATAGCAGTAAATCCAGTCTATTTTAGCACAAAATCCTTTGCTATTGATAAGAAGACTGCTAATTGATCTATTTTTTCAGATATTTTGTGCAGAATGGAGTCCAGATGGTAAACTGATAGCCACAGTGTGTAAAGATGGGAAGATTAGGATATTTGATCCTAGAAAATCTGATGATGCAATAAAGGTAATTGTTTAACACCAGAAATGTTTTATTATGACAAGCTCCCGTATAGGCGAGCTACGTTGTCCGCGGACAACTCTTGTTCTGCCAGTCCCTGCACAAACAAGAATGCCAGTGGAGCAATACAGGGCCATCATGGCCCTCTTGTGTCAGATATTTTGTGCAGAATGGAGTCCAGATGGTAAGCTCATAGCCACAGTGTGTAAAGATAAAACAAAATTAGGATAGTTAATTCTAGAAAGTCTGACTATGCATAAAAGTTAATTATTATACACCAGAATTCTTGTATTGTTTCTCGCCGACAATTGCAGCAGCAAATTAAGAACATACTGTAAATTGAAGACGTCTTACTCATTTGAAAATTATTTAGGAATCACAGTGGATAAGACAATACTGTCACAATATTCAAAATTGCGATTATCAAGTCACAGGTTAAATATTGAAGTAGGTAGACATACGAGAACGCCTGTTAATCAGCGAACTTGTAATATATGTTCTTCACAGGTCTGCCCAAAATATGCTAATTTGCGAAAAAAGCTTTTCGAAAATATTGCTAATTTTATCGTCAATTTTGACATTCTAAGCTTAGAAGAAAAGTTTTTGATGTTACTTAGCTCTCAACAATCCGATGTTAACTTATTGGTAGTAGATTATGTCAATAAGTGCTTTGAAGCAAGATCCATGAATTAACAGATCCAATTGTTATGAATACATGTATATAATAAATCGATGACTTAAATTAATGTTAAGTATTCTACTCATATGTTAAATAAAGCTGTTAAGATCACAAAATACATTTGCTAGTCAAACTCCCAGTTCAAGGAAAAATAAAACGCTAATTATTAAATCGATTAGTCCCTGTACATTCCTAACTCGCCAAATTGTTACAATACTGTGATGTCACCTTTGCGAATGTGAATCCATTTTGCTCACTTCACTGGGGTGGAGAGATTGGATTCTCTTTCGTTGTTGTTTGTATGCCATGTTATATGTTATGCGTTTCTGTCACAATCCTGTATGTTGTGGATTATATACAGAATAAAATTTTGAATCTTTTGAATCTTTTGAATCTTTGTATTGTGACACGACCAGGGTCATTTGTCAGTCTTTGCAAAAGCAACATTGATATGGGCTTTAAGCTGCAATTGCAGTGGCATAAATGATTCACAGACACATTTTGTAATATCCCTGCAAACAAATCAGCTGGTTGGTTGGTATGTCAGCACAAGCTTTTCTGGACAACTCCTCCTTCATTTTCTGTTCAATTTGGTGAATACTTTGTAGAAGTTTTCATTGCGACCTGAAGATGTGCAGACGAAAATTTTGCTACTATTCATTAACTTTTGAGTTATGGACCCTGATGTGACGGAAAATTCTTATCCAGAAATTGTTATCGGGGGTATTTTTATTGTTAGAACCTAAAATTGTATAATTTCCTTATAATGCAGATTGGAACAGGTCCAGAAGGTGTGAGAGGTGCTAGAGTAATATGGACAAATAACATGAAATATCTACTAGTGTCAGGATTTAGCAAGTGAGGGTTTTTCTTGTCAATTTGGTTAGGACAATTATGCATTATTGAGGATATCGATGCTTTTCAACTAAAACCCCATATCTACAGCTTGTTACCTTACTTACTATGACACCCTTTATGCATGTATTCAGTTCTTTTGAGGAGCAAATTCATTTTCAAAATGCAAAAAATCTTTTTATGTTGGCCGCGGCCATAGTGCAGTTAGTAGTACATCAGACCCTCACTCATGAGATCCCAGATTAGATCTTTGGCTGTGGCAAACATCCTCTCTGACATTTTTCTCCAACCAATGGTAGGATAATGGTAAACCTATGAGGGCAAGTAGCTTGAGGCTCAGAAAAGATGTAGCAGTACTGGTAAGAGAAACAACAGGAATCCATGGTTAGGTGCTTTAGCCGCAATGATAGGACAATAGCAGTTGAATTCAATTAATCTTTAAATGTTCACCAAGAGAATTCAAACGAATACTTTCACAATAGGGTTTTGAATTGAAATAACAAAGGATGGGTTGCAATAAGGGGTCAAAAAATAGATTTTCTTTAAATTTTGTGGATTGATAGGGTTACATAATATCTTTAATTTGTATGTGTAAAAAATCTGGTTTCGGCTTATTTTTCGAGATATGAGTAAATAAAGTGGGTGGGGTAAGATGGACTGAAACACAGTAGGGGTCATTCTAAGTCGCATATCTTTCTTATTTTTAGCCCCAGATGCGTGAAAATTTGTATACGTGTCTTGTGATATATGCGTTAAACATTTATGGGCTTACATTAGATATTCCATGTATATCTTTTCTGTAATATTGATTCTTCTTTCTTTCGCAAAATTTCGCTATTTTTTAACCACCAACTTTACCAAACTATCTCCACACGTTTTATTTGAAACCCGATTTCTATGAAACTTTACGGATGTATTGTCCAGATATTAATGTAACTTTGTGTGAAATTTGAAAGAAAAGCGTTGGTCCGTTTTTGAGATATTTGACCTTGACCTTCAAAATGACTTCAAAACTCGGGAAATGCCAAAATGTGATAGTTAAAGCGCCAATGTTATTCATAAGGATTGGAAGCATGGTTTCTTTTTATTGTTCCTAATGAGTTTTGTAGCAATATTTACTTTTTTGTATCGTACAACCCATTCGGAAGAATGGGAAAGAAAAGAAATTCTTTTTACTTCTCAGTTTTCTTATCACCTTGTATATTAAATATTGCACATGAAACAAGTCTACGCGGAAAGCGCTGTGATTGATATTACTACCACAGGTGAGTGAAATTAAATATTAGCATTATGTTAAGATTGCTAGAACTACCAAAGCTATATGCAACTTGAATTGTCTAAGAGTTTATATTCACTCATCTCATGATGGACAAGAATTATCAATTTGCTAGGAGAAAACTTATCATTTTCAGATTGTATTTCTTATATGGTTATAAAGAAGACGCATTGTGAATGATTTTACTACATTGTAGATGACCAAATGTGCTTACAATTAATTAAGCTAAATATTTATATAACGTTTTATATAATATATATATAAAAAAAAGAAAATAATGTTAAATGTATAGACAGGCCTGAAGCAAATATCTGTCTATCAATGATTTCATTAGATGAAATGACCGGGTAACTCTGAGAGGTGACCAAGTTTATTATACTGAGTATATCAATTTTAACGGTAAAATCATACAATAAAAACCCCAATCATGTGTGAAATGCATTCTTGTATGAACGGGCTGTCACATGCCATTCAACCCTAACCATTTTCCCAACAATGCGTAGTTTTAACGGACATTCCCGAATTTGATGTTATTTTGAAGGTCAAGGTCAAATATCTCAAAAACGGACCAACGCTTTTCTTTCAAATTTCACACAAAGTTATATCAATATCTGGATAATACATCTGTAAAGTTTTATAGAAATTGGGTTTCAAATAAAACGTGTGGAGATAGTTTGGTAAAGTTGGTCGTTAAAAAATAGCGAAATTTTGCGAAAGAAAGAAGAATCAATATTACGTAAAAGATATACATGGAATATCTAATGTAAGCCCATAAATGTTTAACGCATATATCACAAGACACGCATACAAATTTTCACGCATCTGGGGCTAAAAATAAGAAAGATAGGCGACTTAGAATGACCCCTACTGTGTTTCAGTCCATCTTACCCCACCCACTTTATTTATCCATATCTCGAAAAATAAGCCGAAACCAGAATTTTTACACATACAAATTAAAGATATAATGTAACCCTATCAATCCACAAAATTTAAAGAAAATCTATGTTTTGACCCCTTATTGCAACCCATCCTTTAGAATTCCTTTAAAGCCTCCTATCTGTTGCTTTGTGTATTGCAGAAAAAGTATGCGTACAGTCAGTATATACAGTGTAGCTGATTTAGGAGAACCGTTACATAAAATAGAGTTAGATACTGTTCCTGCCATACTAGTACCACATTATGATGAGGGGACTTCAACTGTTTACTTAACTGGACGGGTAATCCTTTCAGGGGTTGAAAAATTTCTTCAAACCTACTAGTCCTGTAGGACTAGTAGCTCTGAATTTCTACTCGCCCTAAGGCAACCCAACTCGCCCTTAAAGATGAAGAAAATTCTAGACTGTTGGCTCTTACGGATGCATTATTATGCAAATAACATAGATCTAACTCTTTGACTCTACATATAAAGTTTCTTTGGTAGATCTATAAATGACAGACAGGGCTCGCGCTGGCGATCGCCACTTCAAAAGTCATAGGCGAATAAGGCAACAATTCTATTAAAAAAGATGGTCAATAAATCGAATGTGGCTCAGACTTGACTCCTTCTTTTACCATTAATCAATCGCCGATTAAACATTACTGTAAACACTTAGATAGATTAGCTGTCGAAATGGTCTAGTAAGCACACCAGTTTAATATGTAAAACTACCCGGTGAATGTGAAAGAATCTCTTTGTGTAATCGCGAGGCGGCATAACAGAAAGAGACAACGCGTATGTGTTAAAACCATTTAACGTCGGTGTAGTTTACTACGTAGATAGCGTTTTGTTTTCATTGCTTCATCCCATTTTCCCGTGCTTTCTGCAACGCGCGACTTTTGTAAACAAATCATAGTAAAACGTAACCTTATTTGGATGCGGAAAAATCACGTGATTATATTGAAACTGGAATGACTACGTCATCAATTGACTGTGTTTGCGGCGTCTTTGATCTCGCTCAATTCATTGCATATGAGTAACACAGATTTACTCTAGTTTCCTTGTTTAGTTTCACTTTCGGGATTGATCGATATAAACAGGGAAAGGTCTTATTTTACAGCAAATATTATTGTTTCCAATATGAAGTTTGAAATAAATACTTTCTTTTCGATCCTTTATTTTTCCCCTCAATCAGCGTGATTAAAGTCCTTAATTTGCACTCGCCCCGTCGGACTAGTTCGTCCCCAAATCTACTCGTCCTACGGCATTTTCTACTCGCCAATGCGAGCGGGCGAGTGGATTTTTCAACACCTGCCTTTATTATGCTCCCAGAAAAAATTTCGGAGGAGCATATAGTCGCCACGCTGTCCGTCTGTCCATCCGTCCGTCCGTCCACAGCCATATCTCAGCAACCCTTGGTCCAAATTCAATGAAACTTCACATGTGAACTCCCTGGGATAATCCCTAGGGACTTTTTTCTCAGTTTCCTAATTTGAGGCTGCGTCATGGAAAAAGGGGCCTTAATGTAAAAATTAGTTTTTCTCTAATTTCTCTTTATCTAATGGGCAGAATTTAATAATATTTTGTACTTATGTGATAAATGAGATGTTCTAGACCATATTCTATAAATAATGTGTGTACAAAAAATCTGTCGTGGAAAAAGGGGGCTGAATGTATGATAGTTTTTATTTTGTGACAAACACTTATTCGGGGAGCATAATCCGTCTGTGACGGCTCTTGTTTTACTAAGCTTTGTTAACAATTTTTAGGTTTACAAGTTTTGGCTACATACATGTATGTGTATTTTATAAACTTAATGAACAATAGTTTTGTGCCAACTTTTTAAAATGCTCTTTGGTCATTTAATAGGGAGAAAGAAACTTTTTTGTGTGGCTGAGAAAAAGGAAGTAAATGGTACTTTTTCAGGCAAGATTTCAAATGTTCCAAAACAATTAACTTTTTGACACATCTATGATTTAACCTATATCAACACATTGACGCCCCTCAAGATTGACCCATTACCACACAGTGACTCTTTTTGACTCCCCACAAGATAACGACTTTGGAAAACATTGTGGAAAATGAAGAAATTGCTTGCCACAAGCAATTTCTTCATTTTCGACAATGTTTTCCATATAAAATGATTAGAAAATGTTCTTTTTCATCCATTTTTAGCTGTCATCTGTAACATCTTTGAATTTGGACTAGTCTAAAATTTTCCCGTTTGGTAATGGGTTAAGGCTTTCGAAAACATAGTGGAAAATGAAGAAATTGCTTGTTTGATTGACATCAATGTTTCAACTGTAGGGGGACAACACAATAATATATTCACGTTTGAAGTATCAGAGAAACCACCCTTTCATTTATCTCAATTTTAATGTCTTCAGTGTCAGTGGTCAGGTTGTAGATGATTTTATCATTATTATTTCAGTGCAATTTAATTCTATTTACTTGATTATCAGCCTATGATTATGTAGATTGATTGACCTGTTAAAAAATTGAACAAGTACAATAATCTCTCAATTCAACTGAAAAGAAAACTTAGCTTTATTGAAATACAAATAAGCCAGAGTATGGAGAAAGGCCTCATGACATTTCTGACCATCTTAGCTTGAGAATCAAGACCAATTTGCAATATAACACAGAAAATATTGAGTCAAAACCAGGTCTTGTTTGGTATAGGGTTAAGAGAACAGAATAAACCTTGATCAGACTGTGCCAAATATGCAAAGCCAAATCTGGAACCATATTGGTCTCAAATGCTGTAAGGGTTACCTTTTCCAGAGTCCTGCTCATTTTGATTAACACATTCCCAAACAAGACCTGGTTTTGACATCCCTAATAGAAAAAGTTTGGGAAAACATTGAAACAAAAGAAGAAACTGCTGATAACCAGCAGTTTCTCCTTTTGTCTCAATATTTTCTATGCCATATTTTACACAAATTCTATCTCTGATAACTTCCATTTTGTCATTTGTGGCAGTTTTTGAAGTACATCACCCCAAAATGTTGCCGTAAGGGATAGGCTTAACATCTCCTATATTTTACACTGTAGGGAGACAACACAATATTCACGTTTGAAGTATCAGAAGAACCACCACATTTGTATCCGTTGGCGTCCATCGTGCCCGAGGGGGCTCATCAGGGGATATACTTGCTGCCGTCCACGGAGCTTGACGTCAGAAATATTGAGATAGCTAAACTGTGGAGATTAACAAAGAACAGTGTAGAACCCATATCAGTAACAGTTCCAAGGAAAAAGGTTTGTATATATTGAGGTAAAAGAAATAATTTGTTGACCATTTGCCAAACAATTCCGTTATTTGATGTTCCTTGCAGGTGCAATTGGAAAATATGTTTAACAGCATTTTCTTCCTTTCCTTCAATGTTTTCCAAGCTATACTATGAAAATTGCCTGCATTTTGTATCAATGTTTTTGTTGTATGAAATAATTGTAATATTTTGACAATGAAAAAAATATCAGAACTGTAATGAAAAGTTGATATGGGACCATATTTCAAGCATATGAAATACAGATTTCTTTTGTCATGTTTTATTTTTTGCATATGTATATAATGAAAGTACATGTATTCTGTTTTTCAGCCAGAATATTTCCAAGATGACCTATTTCCGGAGGCAGTAAAATATGGTACACCGGCCATAACTAGTAATGATTGGTTTAGAGGAGTAGATAAACCACCAATCAAAGTGTCTCTAAAACCATCGGATATGAAACCTTGTAAGTTTGTCATGTTTTATAATGTGTTTAACCCTTTCTCAAGAAAGACCTAGTTTTGACGTCCCGTAAATGGAATGTTTTGGAAAATATTGAGGCAAAAGAAGAAAATGCTGATGATCAGCATTTTCTCCTTTTGCCTCAATATTTTCTGTGCTATATTATACACTTTAAATATGAAGTATTTTAACATCTGCAACTCTTTTCAATTTTGGCCAAATTAAAATATGGCACACCAGCATTAACTAGCAATGAATGGTTTAGAGGGGTAGATAAACCACCAGTCAAAGTGTCTCTCAGACCATCAGATATGAAACCTTGTAAGTTTGTTATGTTTATACCCCCCCCCCCACGAAGTAGAGGGGGGTATATTGGTTTCACCATGTCTGTCTGTCTGTCCGTCCATCCGTCCGTCTGTAGACTTTTTCGTTTCAGTGCTCTAACTCAAGAACCGGTTGACCTAGGATCATGAAACTTTACACAGTTGTTGCCCATGACCCAAGGAGGTGCCCTATTGTTTTTGGGTCACCAAAGTCAAAAGTCAAGGTCACAATTGGACTTTGTTTAAAATCCGTTTCCGTGCTCTAACTCGAGAACCAAATCCGTTTCCGTGCTCTTACTCGAGAACCGGTTGACCTGGGATTATGAAACTTTACACAGTTGTTGCCCATGACCAAAGGAGGTGCCCTATTGTTTTTGGGTCACCAAGGTCAAAGGTCAAGGTCACAATCGGACTTTGTTCAAAATCCGTTTCCGTGCTCTAACTCGAGAACCGGTTGACCTAGGATCATGAAACTTTACACAGTTGTTGCCCATGACCCAAGGAGGTGCCCTATTGTTTTTGGGTCACCAAGGTCAAAGGTCAAGGTCACAATCTGACTTTGTTTAAAATTTGTTTCCATGCTCTAGCTCAAGAACAGATTGACCTAGGATCATGAAACTTTACACAGTTGTTGCCCATGACCCAAGGAGGTGCCCTATTGTTTTTGGGTCACTAAGGTCAAAGGTCAAGGTCACAATCAGACTTTGTTTAAAATCTGTTTCCGTGCTCTAATTCGAGAACGGATTGACCAAAGATCATGAAACTTTACACAGTTGTTGCCCATGACCCAAGGGGGTGCCCTTTTGCCCTATTGTTTTTGGGTCACCAAGGTCAAAGGTCAAGGTCACAATCGGACTTTGTTTAAAATCCGTTTCCGTGCTCTAACTCGAGAACTGGTGACCTAGGACCATGAAACTTTACACAGTTGTTGCCCGTGATCCAAGGGGGTGCCCTATTGTTTTTGGGTCACCAAGGTCAAGGTCAAATTTGGACTTTGTTTAAGATTCGTTTCGGTGCTCCAACTACAGAACCTTTTGACCTATAGCACTTTTCCAGTGACGAGGTGCTTGTGGGGGGTATTTGTCCGCTCTGCGACAGTTCTAGTTTATAGTGTGTTTAACCCTTTCTAAAACATGACCTAGTTTTGACGTCATGTATATGGAATGTTTTGGAAAACATCGAGGCAAAAGAAGAAAATACTGATGATCAGCATTTTCTCCTTTTGCCTCAATATTTTCTGTGCTATATTATACACTTTAAATATGAAGTATTTTAACATCTGCAACTCCTTTCAATTTTGGCCAAAATGAAATATGGCACACCAGCATTAACTAGCAATGAATGGTTTAGAGGGGTAGATGAACCTGCAATCAAAGTATCCTTGAGACCCTCAGATATGAAACCTCGTAAGTTTGTTATGTTTTACAGCATGTTTAACCCTTTCTCAAGCAAGACCTAGATTTGAAGTCCCGTATATGGAATGTTTTGGAAAACATTGAGGCAAAAGAAGAAAATGCTGATGATCAGCATTTTTAGCTCACCTGAGCACGAAGTGCTCAAGGTGAGCTATTGTGGTCGCTTTTTGTCCGTCGTCCGTCCGTCCGTCCATCTGGTCGTCTGTCCACAATTTCTTTAAACATCTTCTCCTCCTATACCATTGGGCCAATTTTTACCAAACTTGGCAGGAATGTTCCTTGAGTGACCCTTTTCAAAACTTGTTCGTGAATTTTTGATTCATCAAAAAATGTGGGCGTGGCAGGGCGGGGCTTATCTGACTTAGAGAAATCATAAGAAAATTCTTTAAAAATCAACCATTGGGCCAATTTGAACCAAACCTGGCAGGAATGTGCCTCGAGTCATTCTTTTCAAAATTTGTTTACAAATTTTTAAATTTGTCAAAAAATGTGGCCGTGGCAGGGAGAAAGGGGCTTATCAGACTTAGAGAAATCATAAGAAAATTCTTTAAAAATCAACCATTGGGCCAATTTGACACAGACTTTGCAGGAATGTTCCTTGAGTCACTCTTTTAAAAATTTATTCACAAATTGTTACATTTGTCAAAAAATGTGGCTGCGGCAGGGAGAAAGGGGCTTATCGGACTAAAAGAAATCATAAGAAAATTCTCTAAAAATCAACCATTGGGCCAATTTGAATCAGACTTTGCAGGAATGTTCCTTGAGTCACTCTTTTCAAATTTGTTCACAAATTTTTACATTTGTCAAAAAATATGGCTGTGGCAGGGAGAAAGGGGCTTATCAGACTTACAGAAATAATAAGAAAATTCTTTAAAAATCAACCATTGGGCAAATTTGAACCAGACTTTGCAAGAATGTTCTTTCAGTCTCTCTTCTCAAAACTTATTCACAAATGTTTACATTTGTCAAAAAAAGTGGGCGTGGCAGGGAGAAAGGGGCTTATCAGACTTACAGAAATCATAAGAAAATTCTTTAAAAATCAACCACTGGGCCAATTTGAACCAGACTTTGCAAGAATGTTCTTTCAGTCTCTCTTTTCAAAATTTATTCACAAATTTTTACATTTGTCAAAAAAAGTGGGCGTGGCAGGGAGAAAGGGGCTTATCAGACTTGGAGAAATCATAAGAAAATTCTTTAAAATCAACCATTGGGCCAATTTGAACCAAATCTGGCAGGAATGTGCCTTGAGTCATTCTTTTCAAAATTTGTAATCAAATTTTTACATTTGTCAAAAAATGTGGCCGTGTCAGGGAGAAAGGGGCTTATCAGACTTGGAGAAATCATAAGAAAATTCTTTAAAAATCAACCATTGGGCCATTTTGAACCAAACCTGGCTGGAAAGTTCCTTGTGTTTCGTTTCAAAATTGTATCTTGAAATTTTTTAAAAGTATATTGGTGTGGCAGGGTTGGGGAAATTTGGAGCTTTGAAATTATACCTTACTGTGGGATGTCACGGAGATACTTAGTTTTCTTCTAAACTGTTTGGCCTAGAACCTTAAAATGTTGTGTAAGACCTCATGTCATGAATGGCTTCCAGAATACAAAAATCATTACTATTTTACAAGGTAATTTTGATGCATTTAGTTTTAGAATCATACATGCTGCAGATAAAGGGAGAATAACTACTTTTCAAAAAGCAACATTTTGTTTCAGTATTTATCAAACCCTATGTTGTTGGTGATCATTTCAAGCATCTGCTTGAAAAGATTAGTACATAGGGTTTGGATATATAAATAATAAATTTTGAAAGCCTTTCCTATTTCTCTTATCTATTTCTCTTATCTGTTGCTCTGGCTGGCCCAATGTTTATCTTATGTAAACAAATAAGAAAGGATTATCCTAGCTTATCAGATGGTGGTCTTTCGCTATATTCTTTCAAACTACAGTCCAAATCATGTAATAATATGATAAATGATCAATCTCTAACCGATCAGTATGCTTTGAAAATAACCCCTATGTTGTATATTGCGAAATCATGAAATAATTATTGAAAAAAAACTTCAACCATTGTGCTAATTTGTACCTAATTTTACAGGATTGATTGGAACTTTACTTAATTGTTTCCAAACAGAACGTCCTTAGTTTTATGCCTTTGAATTTGACAAAATTGCCATTATCACTCTTGTCGTCTTGATTCAGGTGAGCGATTTAGGACCATCATGGTCCTCTTGTCTTCTTTTGCCTCAATATTTTCTGTGCTATATTATACACTTTAAATATGAAGTATTTTAACATCTGCAACTCCTTTCAATTTTGGCCAAAATGAAATATGGTACACCAGCCTTAACTAGCAATGAATGGTATAGAGGGGTAGATAAACCACCAATCAAAGTGTCTCTCCGACCATCTGATATGAAACCTTGTAAGTGTGGAAGTTTTATAGCATGTTTAACCCTTACTCAAGCAAGACCTAGTTTTGAAATTCTGTATATGCAATGTTTTGGAAAACATTGAGGCAGAAGAAGAAAATGCTGATGATCAGCATTTTCTCCTTTATCCTCAATATTTTCTATGCTATAATGTGCACAAATTTCATCCTTATTAACGCTCATTTTGTTGTCAGCAGCAGCTTCCAAATTGGAAAAACCCTATTTTTTGTCACTTGGGAAATGGTTAATTCATCAATACCTGCTTGTCTCTATTTATGTGCTTTACTTTTTTCACTCAGTGCGCTAAATGACTCAGGCTGTCAATGCACAGTAAAACATTATTTATCATTCACTCAATTCAACATGGTAGTTTTGAGTGAAATATTTGACAATCTAAGTTTTGGTTGTATTTGCTTCATACTTGACAGAGTTATTACCCCTGATTTGATAAAAAGGTTTGCTTGGACAAATGTAGTGGTAGGGTGTATTTATCACCCTTTAGTAATATATTTAAAGTTTGACTAAGAATTTCATTGTGAGAATTTCTTTGACTTATAATTTCTTTGGAAAGCTAGGGGCTGTATTATCAATGATGGTAAGACAAATTCACCATTATGATTTCCTGTCCAAGTTGGTCGTAAAATGGTTTTATAATATGGGGTCCCCTCTTTTCATGTCAATGTCATATTTCTTGTTATTTAATTACAGTGAGTGAGGCCCCTATTGAAGCACCAAAAGCCAGTAAATATGACAGTTATAACCCTGACACATACAAAACTGATGATATGAAGAAGGAAGAGGTCAGTATATTTATTTTAACTCATTACCAGACGACAAAGTTTTAGACTGGTATAATTTGAAAAGTGTTGCAGACGACAATTTCAAGTTGATGAAATTTTAAAACTCTTTCCATTTTGGTTTAGAAAACATTGTGGAAAATGAGAAAATTGCTTGTCACAAACAATTTCTACATTTTCCACAATGCTTTCCAAAGCCACTATCTTGTGCATGGAAAGGGCTGTGAGGTAATGGAACATTCCAACATAAAGACCTATTTTGACAGCCCACAAGATAAAGGCTGTGCAACAAGCAATTTCTTCATTTCCCACAATATTTTCTACCAGAAAGACAAAAAAAATGTAAAATTTCATTCACTTCAAATTTTCGCCTGCAACACCTTTGAATTCTGACCAGTCCAAAATGTTGCTGTCTGGTCATTGGTTTACCCTTTCGCGGATTCTTGAAGTTTACACTGGGCCAAGTTTATAGGAGTCATTGAGAATAAAATAGTGTTTATTTCCTCTTTTCCAAACATAAAAATAACTGAATCCAATTATATTAATGAAGCAAGTTGTATGTGAAATTTAAGAACTTCATAGTTGTATTTGGAATAAGAAAATTTTAAGGGAAAAGAAAAAAAAATATTTGTGGTTGTTAACAGCACCTCTCTGTTGAAATTCGGAGGTGTGGGGGGAAGGTCCATAGGCATAATGGTATTTTACACCTACATAGATCCTGTCTGATCAAGATCCATATCATTCCCTTATAAAGTTTTGTTTGCCAGTAGGAAATGTTGGACAGCAGCACGGATCCAGATCAGACTGCATTTATGTGCAAGTCATTTGCCCTTTTGGATCTTTTTCCAAATTTCTATTTCAGGTATTTCATCCATATTATCTACCAAACACTTTGTGCAATTTAGAGCATCGTCTGTGGCAATGGAATTTGACAAGGGTATACCATTGCCAAGGAGAATGCATGGAAATTAATGAGAGTGCCATTGTAAATTTCCTTGGCATGGATGTCACCCTAAGTTGCACAGTGTTTGGTGTCTAATGATGGATGGAACGCCTTATTCATTTATATTCTAGCTAATCAACGCAGTGACCAACAAACTTGGTATGAAAGAAGATCCGTTACCACAGGACGAGGCTGAGGGTGTAGATTCAGATGAGTGGGTAAGCCTGCCTACATATGATCCTAGATTATTGTTTCAAAAAGCATAAAATGGGGAAAAGAAGAAAATTGTTCTTTTAGAGGGTCATTTGATGATATGATTGCTAACAGCCATCATTCAATTATGTACCCTTTTAGTTATATTTAGTTAAATATCAACATTTTTTTAAATGAAAGCTAGCCTTTTTTTATTCCATCTCGATTTAGGATCATTAGAAATTCACAAGTACTTACACCAAATGTTTGGGCTATTGAGAACATTAGATCAACCTCGACTATATGGGATCTAACTCGGAGCCTCCTTATCATGTAGCCAATTCTTTACCTCTCAACCACAGACATCAGACCTTTTTATACCTTTGTAACATTTTGTATAACGAATACTCTTAAATATATGTGATGTTCTCTGTAAAGACCCGGCCGCACATAACTCTGTATTCACATCACATCCAAAAATATGCTGCAAAAGTCTCCATTTTTGGATGTGTTCAGGCAGTGATGTTGACTTGTGTGTGTACTACTGAGTATAAAGTACTTGTATTTTACATACATAAATGATAATGATTCCTTTTAATAATCTAGCATTTGTTTTATTTACAGGATGATTATTAAGGCCAGAAGACACAGTGCAATATATACTCTACACATTCCATTCTTACATATAGTGTACCAGCACAGAAAATTGTCTTTAAAAGACACCAACAAAGTCCAGAAAATTAGTTTTTGTGTTGTTGTTTTTTTAATAGAAAAAACACTGAATTCACCAAAGCATAACAAACTAATTTAACCCTTTCCCAAAAAGCAATTTTTTTAAGTACTCCAATTCTAAAGCTGCTACAGACGACAATATTATTTTTCGTTCCCAAAAGTAGATGTGTTTATTAAATAAAATGTTCGGAGTAAATGAGAAATTGTTTATCATCAGCAGTTTCTCCTTTTCTCTGAATGTTTTCCCATACTATCTCTACTTGGAATTTAACAATCAGATCTTGATTTGGAAAAGGTTAAAAACAAATGGTTGACTGAAAATACTCATCAATTAGTAAATTGTTAATGGTAATGATAAACTTGTGCTATTTTTGATACTTTCAATATTTTGATGTTTTTCTTGTGTTGCTTTAAACTTGATCTCAAGCAAACATTCATTTATTTTTTTTTTCCTTTTAACCCTTTTTATATTTTCAAATACATGTAACTGTATCTAAAAGGTTTTCTAATTGATCCAATAGCATGACCAAAAGAATGTCTTACTTTATCTTGTTTATGTTAACCCATTTCCACACATTGACACCTCTCTATTAAAAGGCTTGGGAAAACATTGAGGCAACAGAAGAAAATGCTGATGATCAGCATTTTCTCTTGTTGCCTAAATTTTTGCTCATGCTATATTGTACAAAGAGCCCATCTTTTTCAACGTCCATTTTGTCCTCTGCAACAGCTTTCAAATTGGACCCACTTAAATTTTGCCGTCTGGAAATTGGTTATATAGAAATAAAGACTATTTTAAGTTTCTCTAATAACTGAATTTCTCTAGTAACATGCATACCAAAGTGAAAATAAATTTGAAATATTATTCACCCACCAATTTTTAGTAAGCAAGGCATCTTATGCTATTTACTTAACTTTATTAATTAACATGTTTTTATTTTATTATTGTTAAGCATCTCTAATCATGAATATTTTTGTATGACAATACATAATTTAACCCATTCCTATTTAATTGTTAGAATATACCAGTAAATAATTATACCAAAATAAGTTATACCAAAAAAAAAAGGATTTTGTTCTTTATCCATCTCCTTTATCCCTTTCCCAAACAAACCTGCTTTCGACGTCCGTAATTGAAAGACATGGGAAAACATTGAGACAAAAGAAGAAACTGCTGATAATCAGCAGTTTCTCCTTTTGTCTCAATATTTTCTGTGCTATATTGTACACAAAATCTATCATTATCAACTGCCTACGGCAGATTTCAAATAGGACTACCCCAAAATCATGTCATTTGGGAAAGGGTTATTCAAGTTAGGGTGTGGATTTAGTGCAATGGTAACACCTTGGACTTGTAACACAGGGATCACTGGTTTGATCACCCACTTCACCAGTCTTTCACCCAAGACTTAACCCTTTCCCAAACAAGACCTGGTTATGAAGTCCCTGATAGAAAAGATTTGAGGAAAGCATCAAGGGAAAAGAAGAAAATGCTGCAACCAGCATTTTCTTTTTTTGTCTCAATGTTTTCGGTGCTATAATATTCACAGAGTCTACCTTAAGTATCGTCCATTTTGTCATCTGCAAAAGCTTTAGAATTGGACAACCCCAATATTTTGTTGTTTACGTCTTTTTCAACTACTAAGGTCATATTGCAGTGGCTGGAGCACCTAACCATTGGTTCCTGTCGTTTCTCATACCAATACTACCACAACACCCCAACCGAGCCTCCAGCTTCTCCCCCACATAGGTTCACGATATCAAACCATTGATGGGTGACATTTTTGTCAGAAAGGGTATTTGCCCCGGCCGGGTACCGAACCCAGGACCTCTTGAATGAGAGGCAGATGCACTACCAATGTGTGGGAAAGGGTTAGGGGTGGATCTTGTGCAGTGATGATGAACTGGACTTGTAACACGGGGATCGCAGGTTTGATCCCCGCCTCACCAGTCTTTCACATGTAATATTAAAGTGACATTTCAGAATTTTTTCTCAATAATTTCACTTTCATTTCTATCATAAAGAGCATATTTTCTTATGAAAATTCTGAAAATTTCGAGACAAAAATATTGTGCCGTTTAAGAGAAATATATATTTTTGTGTTAAAATTAAACAAAATGTTGTCCAAAACAGTTCAGATGTATATAGAATTTGTCGTTTCTGTCTCAACTTTGAAGGCGTGTTTATCGCCTATCATCAACAACTTCAAAAAACTGATACCATTTATACCCATTAGAATAATCAATCTTGGCATCAAGACAAACTTTAAAAAATCAAAATGAGGATGAAATGTCCCTTTAACCTAAGGTCCTGTCTCCATATATGACTAGCTGTTTAGTTATTCAATTCAAAACCTTCATTGTAAGTTATTTCCTAGACATAAAAGTTTTAGATAAGTCAAAATAGCTGACTATTAGCATTTGCTTCTTTTGCCTCAAGCTACATATTTTTCCAAAAACATCAAATCCAGGTTTTGATTTGATAAAGGTTAAGACAAGCCTAAAAATTAAGCTGGACTTAACACCAAATGTCAATGGAAGATTGAAATACAAAAACAAACAGCAAATTTGTATCTATAATATCTAATATATTATTTTTCCTTTATCTACAACATTTAACAATAACATGAAAGACTTTAATCTGGTTATACAGGAGATCTTTTGTCATGTATAAAAGTGTTTTGCTCAACTCTACAAAATAAATGCAGATAGCCATTCTTTGTGCATCGTTCGGAAAATTTCGAGACAAACATCATTTCATCGTTATTTTTGCGAATTTCTTATAAATGTTACGGCTACACAAAGTTTAAAATATAACGAGTTAAATGCAAGTAATTTTTTCTGATTTGGATTATCCGATTGCTGCTAGTAGTAACCATAGCAACACAACTACCGTGGGGCCGGCGCACGGCTCGAAAATAAGAAACATTCTTTATTTATGTTGGTATAAATACACTTTCTACGTGAGAAACTATGATGTAGCGTATGTAACATCATTTATGATTCATTACCTTATTTTTTTGGTTAGATTCAAACGTTTGACATCGTGACCAAAATTCATTTTATCGATGACAGGAGTGCATTCTATGGTGACGCCATCAAAGGCAGTAAAACGAATTTTCAAAAAAAGTTTTCCGTAAATGCAAGAAAATCACCAATTTGAACAAAATAGTTTTTGTAGATGTCAGCAAAGGGAAAGAAGGGCAGATGAATACTTTTCTACCGCAAGCACAATAAGTTTCGGGAGGCAAGGACCTCATCTGGAGGTAAAGAGTGATGCTGCCACCTTCTGTCATTAACGTAAAAAAGATTTACCTGATGTTCTAGAGACTTGTTAGAATTAGAAAGTTTGTTCGATTAATATGGGCTCAGTACATGCAAATCAAGTGCATAGAACATTATTTCAAAAAAGCAAATTTGTAGTCGAACAAGAAATAATTTTTAGAACTTCGGGTCATTGAAAACTCATGTTTTGGAAGAAAATAAAAACCATCGACATCGAATATATGTCTTTTCTTTATCCACCGACATCGTACAGCACAAAATTGGTAGCAGAGCGAGGTTAACAATAATCGCCATGATGGATGAAACAAAAAAGAAACTGACAGACGACATTTTTGACCTGAAACTCCGAAAGACAAAATGTAAGTCTGCATTCACCAAAACAAAGAACAAACTAATGAACACTATCGCAGAAGAAATGGTTAATAAAGATGAGATAAACTCCAAGACAGACTAGATTCGGTGCAAGACGACGTCTCTGAAGTGCTGCAACGCCTTTGTATTGCGTACAAAGAATTGGGTGAACAAGACAACGTTGAAAAAAAACAATTAGAAATGGAAACCATAGACTCTATATACAGTAATACACATGAAATGGTATATAAGAATTTCCAAAGTATTAAAAGCAGTAGTACTAGTGACATAACTGAAACTGTAAAAGAGACAAAGTTGGGAAATGACATGGGGCGCCAGATGAAGCGTGTATCAATTCCAGTCTTCAGCAGAAACAAATGTAAATATCCAAGTTGGAAAGCTGCTTTTAAAGCTTGCATAGACCAAGCTCCCGCCACAGGGGAATACAAACTTTTACAACTGCGACAGTACTTAGAAGGAGAGGCATTGCATGCCATTGAGGATTTGGGGCATTCGGCAGTTACGAGGCTGCCAAAGAGCGATTGGAGAGAAAGTTTGGAGGGTCCAGACGCCAGATTGCGTTATATATCGAGGAACTATCCCGTTTTCCCCCCAATGAAAATGAAAACGTGAAAAGTATAGAAAAATTCGCTGATTTACTAGACATTGCCGTGATAAATATGAAGGAGGCTGAACATCAGGAAGATTTAGGCGCTGGTTCTTTATACCACATATTACGCAAAATGCCAGAAACAATGTTGACGAGATATCACAGTTGGATCTTTGAAAGTGATGAGGAAGAAAATGTAGAAACATTAAAAAACTGGATAAATCAGGAATCTTCCTACTATACCATAGCTAACGAAACAATTCATGGTCTGTCCCAGAGAAACAAAAACAAACATTCGTTTTTAGCAAATACTTCACAAAAAGTTCATGTAAACTGTGTAGTTATTCGCATCCTATATGGGAATGTAATCAATTTAAAGCCCTGTCGGTACCAGAAAGGTGAAATGAGGCAAAGGCATTGAAACTCTGCTTTCGTTGCTTGAGAACTGATCACATGGGAAAAAATTGCCCAAGGGCAGGACAATGCAAGATTGACGACTGTAAAAAGACACACAATAGACTTTTACATGATACTTTCACAAGCAAACTTAATGAAAATGCTCAAGAATTCATACCAAACGTAGACACATCTATCTATGAATAGGACCGCATGACTGTTAGAGACTTACAACAACTCGGTATCCTTGAATGGAAGATTGTATCACCGTTTTCATGTTACTTATATTGTAGGTGTACAATGTATAGGCAGGGAGACATGAAAATGCATTCAGTGTGAAGGATGGTGCTTTGAGAAATAACTACCTGTTCCGTTATATAGTCAAATGATGTGACGTTCCTGTATGACGGCGTGCACCACCTATTTGTCAGTAGCTATTTTTGATATCTATGTTTTATGTGAAGCAGGTATACGATTTACATGAAATTTCATATTGGTATAGATTATAGATTATAAAAAACGTATGTCAAAAAATGCGTAAATTGAACTCTTAATCAAGGTTGTCTCAAAACTTTCCGAACAACCCTCGTACATTTCATTGTGTTATTGCAAATGTTGTAACTCCAGCTTGATTAAAGCTGGAGATACGAGGTTTTGCAAGAACATCGACGAAATACCTGTTTTGCGTAGACTAAATCCAACACCAGTCGGCATCATTTTTAGACTGCTAGAAATTCAAAGATGCAAAGACCCTGCAGACAACAATTTTAGGTGATAGAGATTTAACATTTTTTGGTCTTTCTTTGTAAAAAAAATTGTGGAAAATGTAGAAATTGTTTGTCAGAAGCAATTACTTTATTTTCCAAAATGTTTTGCAAAGCCTTCATTTTCCAGGGTATCAGTTAAGTGAGAATTGGTTTTAAAGATTTCTTACCCAAACAAATTGTCCAAAGGGGATGAATCGCAAACAAATATCACAATAATAGAAAGAGAAATTTGGTCAGGAGGTACATATATAATTATGTATATGTGACCCGTCACGCTAAAAAGGACATTATCCGAACTCAAAAAATCCAAATTTTGACAATCTTGTCAGACTCCCCACAAGTCAACCAGATATGAGCAAAAAATGTACATATAGTAAGATAGGGAAAACATTCCAGATTTAGAAAATTACATACAAGTGAAAAGTGTCGGCCCTAGTCTGGCTGCGCGGACTGCGCAGACTGACTAGGATCAATATTTTTCACACTTCCTACAATGTCCCTTTTAGCGTGACGGGTCACATATATGTTCATTTTTAAATGCATACAAACAGACGGATGGACAGATATACGAAGATGATACTATGCAACGTATGACCAAACTTCTAAGGCATATAGAAATGGTTACATTTGATGTATAGATTAGCGGTATATAATATCATTGTAATGCTATCACATTTAAACCATTGTATTTAAAAAATCAACCCTGTCCAAAACAAACATAGATTTGATGTCATATAAAAGGCTTGGGAAAATATTGAAGAAAAGGCTGATTTTCTCCTTTTGCCTCAATATTTTATGCAGTGTAATTTTCCCAAGCTCATTTTAAATCACATCTATTTTGTGGGCTGCACCAACAATCAATTTCGACCAGCTTTAACCCTTTCCCAACCTGGTTTTGTCTACAACGGAAAGCTAAGGAAAACATTGAGGCAAAAGAAGACAAGAGCCGTCACAGACGGATTATGCTCCCCGAATAAGTGTTTGTCACAAAATAAAAACTGTCATACATTAAGCCCTCTTTTCCCATGACAGATTTTTTGTACACACATTATTTATAGAATATGGTCTAGAACATCTCATATATCACATAAGCACAAAATTTCATTAAATTCTGCCCATTGGATTAAGAGAGATTAGAGAAAATCTAATGTTTACATTAAGGCCCCTTTTCCCATGACGCAGCCTCAAATTACAAAACAGAGAAAAAAGTCCCTAGGGATTATGCCAGGGAGTTCACATGTGAAGTTTCATTGAATTTGGTCCAAGGGTTGCTGAGATATGGCTGTGGATGGATGGACACACGGACGGACAGCATGGCGACTATATGCTCCCCCAAAATTTTTTCGGGGAGCATAAAAATACTGATAATCACTGTTAATCCTTTTGCCTCAATATCTTATATGCTATAACATACACATTTGCTACTTTTGGCACCATGTTTTCATCCTTTGGAACATCTTTCAAATTATACCACATTAAAATTATGTCCTTTGAGAAAAGGCAATTTATCATACATCTATATTTCATCTGAAAATTTATTCTACTTGTAAGAAGTGTTGAAGTTCTAGCTTAATTGGTTACAAAGGAGGTAAAAAACAAAGATCAGACTATGTGTTGTGTACATGTAGGTTGATCTTTGCCTTTTCTGTCAAGAAAACACAAAAACACTCAAATAAGAATGACTAGCTGCTGCTAGGGTTTAACCCTTTCCCAATTGAAAGCTGGTTTTAACATCATTAGAAATAGTTTGGAGAAACATTGACGGAAAAGAAGAAATTACTGATTATCAGCAACTTCCCCTTTTCACATATTTTCTATGCAATAAAATACACATCTCCAACATTTGACATCAATTTCTATGGCAACTGCAATTCCTTTGATATTGGACAAAGCTAAATTCATGGATTGGGAAAAGGTAGCAGTAAATTGTCAATGAAATGTTTAAAATGTCATATAAACAACTTATCTAAGCTGTAGTTACAACATTTTCAAACTTGAACAACAACAAACAACTCATTATTACATTATGGCTAAAATAATGTTAGAAACACATGTATATCATTCAAACAATGTTTAATAAAGAGAACTAACAAATTATAGCTAAACTATTGTTAGACACATCAATCAAACAATGATTAATAGTTTTAAATGTGTGGCAGGAATGGACCGTGTATTAGCAGAAAATCCCAGAGGATGTAGTAACGGAAAGATTCCAGGAGAATAGTATACTAGTAAGGAACTAGGCCACGACTCCACAGTAATATTTAAAGTCCAAGTCTACCGCTCCATGGAAGACACCTCTCATGGAGATGGCCAAGCGTTAGACCACCAATCACTGGCCAGGTAGCTCAAACCAAACCAACAGGGCCCAATCCCTGTGTACAACCTGTTATTCAGCGTTAGACCACCAATCACTGAACAACCACCTTGGTACAGTGTTAGACCACCAATCACTGAACCAACCAAATACCATATACATGTATATGTATGCAAATTGGATCAGTCAAAGCAAATATCATATACATGTATAGGTGCGCAAAGTGGATCGGTCAACTGGCCAGTTCCTATTTTTGCAACTGATGCGAAACTTTACCATACACTTTTGATATTGAACAGACAAAAATACTATATTCCTCTGGAATCCTCCGCCACATCAAATTTATCTCTGGAATTTTCCGCTTACATGGTCAAGAAGATTGATAGCATCCCCTAATTTTCCAGAAACAACTTAATCATTAGCTTTTATAAACAACAATCATAGACCAGTCACCTACTAGCACTCCATTCAAGATGCACATCAATCACATGTGAAACTTAAATTTGAAAATAATATCAGACTTTATTGGCGTAGCAAACCACAAATACTGGATCTAAGCCTTCTTTGTACTTCTAAACAATGAAACCACATAATTACTGTACCAGTATAAGACCTATAATAGGTGTCACAGCACTGGAAACCTGAACAGTATATAGCATTGTATAAGTGATAAGGAATGCGAATCGAACTACTTTGTGCATGACTGTCCGGTAGCATGACAATACACATGCCCTTACAGGCACATCTACCAGCATAAACCAAGACTTCAGCGCACTTCAATGAACACTATCAATATTTTATCCATGTCACGCGAAGACAGCCATCTCAAGCTGTATAGTAATTGAACGATCTGCATAAAATAATTTGTGTAGTTCAAGTCAGTCTATTTTAATAGTTAAAATCAGGTTCATCTGGATCGATTGTGACTACAGTTTGTGTGATAACTCCTAGGTCCCTCTGTATAACTGCAATAAAGGAAAAAAGCTTAAAAACTGGAACAGATTGGTTCAGATTATGTTAACCTTGAAATGAATTAACAATATGAAATAACAATAAGGGTGGGAGGGAGGGAAATTTAGAAAAATTGTGCAGATGAAAATTTTTCCCGCGAGTTGTCTGCTAGTTTTAGGCTGTAAGTGAAAATTACGGAACACCGTTTCCGGTTAGGCTGGAAACCTAATTGACTCTCGAAACTTCAAATGGTCGAATCATCAAGTAAAGGAAAACGATAATTATTTTAGCTTGTAATAAATCGATCTATTCTGTATAAATAGATCTTGTTAATTCTGTCATGAACCATTCAAACTTTTAATACTCCCAGAGTCCCACACTTTCTCTCCACCAATGTACGTAGCTAAAACATTCAGATTATCGTCTAGCAGTATAAAGTCTGCGTCGGTGCCGTAGTCTAAAGTTCCTTTCTGGTCTGTGATCTCTAACACTTGAGCTGGGTGAAGGGTGGCGCATTCTAGTGCCAGCACTATACCACAATCTGGTGGAAAAAATGAAGAAATGTTTATTTATACTATCTGAATCCTTTCTGAAATGATAGAAATTTAAAATGGTTGAAAAAAAAATTAGGAGAAAAGAGGAAATCCCCCTTTCTACACTTTTTCTGCTATTTTCAAAACTAAAGAGCCAGTTTACGGAATATGAAATGTGCCTTGCCTAATTTTAAAAGATAGCTTATTTTCATGAGATTAGCAGGCATGCTTGATTAAATCAACATTTTCTGTGAAAGATAGCTAAGAAGGAAATGGTTGGTATTATTGCAAACCCTCGTAACTTCTTCTTTAATCAAGCTTTGGGTTTTAAGGTTTAGCAAATTGCAATAACACTGATGAAATAGTGTCTGTTTCATATCTATTTTTTCCACAGTTGTATTTAAAATACAAATTCATATTAACCCTAAGCCCTTTTCTACAACACAAAATAGTTTTGAATATAAAAAAGGCAATGGCCAACATTGGGGCAGAAGAAGAAACTGCTGATAATTAGCATTTCTCCATTTCCCCTTTATACATGTACTTTCTATGTTATAAGACCCACATTTTCTACCTTTGTCATCAAATACTTTTGCCCATACCTCCTTTTAAATTGGACTAGTTTAAAAGATTATCTAAGAAAATTGAACTGCAGATTGTTGTCAAATATACCTGCATTTTTCAGTAGATTTCTTACGCAGTAATCCATTCTTGCAATACTGAAAAAGACAAAATTGAGACAATGAAACATAAATACATTTAGTCAGTAACTGCTCCAATAAAATGGCTCTACATTGACAATGAATTTTGGTTGATTAAAAATCTAACATTTTTGTTCAACATTGATTGATTTAACCCTTTCCAAAACAAAACCTGGTTTGGACGTCCCTAATAGAAAAGGCTTGGGAAAACATTGAAACAAAAGAAGAAACTGCTGATAACCAGCAGCTAACATGATCCATTTTGTCATTTGTGGCAGTTATTGAAGTGGATCACCCTAAAATTTTGTCATTTGCAACCAACAGATTTGCCACCAATATCACCATTCTTTCATTCATGTGATAGCAACAGCAGCAACAAACCATGGATTACTGTCATTTCTCCAACCAGTGCTACCACAATATTTTTGAGCCTTCAGCTACTTATCTCATGTAGGTTAGCAATTATCCACCCTTTGGTAAATGTTAGAAAGCATAAAAACGAAAGCCAGGGGTCAAAGCCTGGACCTCATAATTGAGAGTCACTACCAACTGCGCTTTGGCTGTCACCTCATATTTGTTTGGTTTATTGGGGTTTTACATCATATTCAACTATGGTCATATCACGGCAGCTGGAGCACCTAACCATGGATTCCTGTTGTTTCTCATACCAGTAATACCTTAACACCCTGACTGAGCCTCCAGCTGCTCGCCCACAAAAATTCACAATATCAAACCATTGATGGGTGACATTTTTGTCAAAGAGGGTATTTGCCATGGCCAGGTATCAAACACAGAACAGAACCTCTCGAGTGATAGGCAAATGTGCTACAAATGCACTAAGGCCACTAAAAAAGTTCCTACCTTCCACAAAGTGTGTCTGTCCCAGCTATGACAGCCCTTTTACCGATGATCTCCACTTTCATGGTACCTAGATGATGTTGACCAGATGACAACCCCATAGCTGACATAGCATCTGTAACTAACACCAAACCTGGAAAATGATAAACATTGTAAACAAATGATCTCCACTTTCATGGTACCCAGATGATGTTGACCAGATGACAACCCCATAGCTGACATAGCATCTGTAACTAACACCAAACCTGCAAAATGATAAACATTGTAAACAAATGATCTCCACTTTCATGGTACCCAGATGATGTTGACCAGATGACAACCCCATAGCTGACATAGCATCTGTAACTAACACCAAACCTGCAAAATGATAAACATTGTAAACAAATGATCTCCACTTTCATGGTACCCAGATGATGTTGACCAGATGACAACCCCATAGCTGACATAGCATCTGTAACTAACACCAAACCTGCAGAATGATTAAATATTGTAAACAAATGATCTCCACTTTCATAGTACCTAGATGATGTTGACCAGATGACAACCCCATAGCTGACATAGCATCTGTAACTAGCACCAAACCTGGAAAATATTAAACATTGTAAACAAATGATCTCTACTTTCACAGTACCTAGACGATGTTGGCCTGACGACAACCCCATAGCTGACATAGCATCTGTAACTAGCACTAAACCTGTGAAATGATTAAACATTGTAAACAAATGATCTGTACTAATGATCTCCACTTTCATGTTACCTAGATGATGTTGACCAGATGACAACCCCATAGCTGACATAGCATCTGTAACTAGCACCAAACCTGTGAAATGATTAAACATTGTAAACAAATGATCTGTACTAATGATCTCCACTTTCATGTTACCTAGATGATGTTGACCAGATGACAACCCCATAGCTGACATAGCATCTGTAACTAGCACTAAACCTGTGAAATGATTAAACATTGTAAACAAATGATCTGTACTAATGATCTCCACTTTCATGTTACCTAGATGATGTTGACCAGATGACAACCCCATAGCTGACATAGCATCTGTAACTAGCACTAAACCTGTGAAATGATTAAACATTGTAAACAAATGATCTGTACTAATGATCTCCACTTTCATGTTACCTAGATGATGTTGACCAGATGACAACCCCATAGCTGACATAGCATCTGTAACTAGCACTAAACCTGTGAAATGATTAAACATTGTAAACAAATGATCTGTACTAATGATCTCCACTTTCATGTTACCTAGATGATGTTGACCAGATGACAACCCCATAGCTGACATAGCATCTGTAACTAGCACTAAACCTGTGAAATGATTAAACATTGTAAACAAATGATCTGTACTAATGATCTCCACTTTCATGTTACCTAGATGATGTTGACCAGATGACAACCCCATAGCTGACATAGCATCTGTAACTAGCACTAAACCTGTGAAATGATTAAACATTGTAAACAAATGATCTCCACTTTCACAGTGCCTAGATGATGTTGACCTGATGACAACCCCATAGCTGACATAGCATCTGTAACTAGCACTAAACCTGCAGAATTATTAAACATTGTAAACCAATGATCTCCACTTTCATGTTACCTAGATGATGTTGACCTGATGACAACCCCATAGCTGACATAGCATCTGTAACTAGCACCAAACCTGGAAATAATTAAACATTGTAAACAAATGATCTCCTCTTTCATAGTACCCAGATGATGTTGACCTGACGACAACCCCATCGCTGACATAGCATCTGTAACTAGCACCAAACCTGCGAAGTGATTGAACACTGTAAACAAATGATCTGTACAAAATGATCTCCTCTTTCATAGTACCCAGATGATGTTGACCTGACGACAACCCCATCGCTGACATAGCATCTGTAACTAGCACCAAACCTGCGAAGTGATTGAACACTGTAAACAAATGATCTGTACAAAATGATCTCCTCTTTCATAGTACCCAGATGATGTTGACCTGACGACAACCCCATCGCTGACATAGCATCTGTAACTAATACCAAACCTGGAAATAATTAACCCTTTCCCAAACAAGACCTGGTTTTGACATCCCTAATAGAAAAGGCTTTTGAAAACATTGAAACAAAAGAAGAAACTGCTGATAACCAGCAGTTTCTCCTTTTGTCTCAATATTTTCTGTTTCATATTTTTACACAAATCATATCTTAAATAACATCCATTTTGTCTTTTGTGGCAGTTTTTGAAGTGGATCACTGTAAAATTTTGTCGTTTGGGAAAGGGTTAAACATTGTAAACAAATGATCTGTACCAATGATCTCCACTTTCATAGTGCCTAGATGATGTTGACCTGATGACAACCCCATAGCTGACATAGCATCTGTAACTAGCACTAAACCTGCAGAATTATGAAACATTGTAAACAAATGATCTTAACTTTGATAGTACCTAGATGATGTTGACCTGACAACAACCCCATAGCTGACATGGCATCTGTAACTAGCACCAAACCTGCAGAATTATTAAACATTGTAAATAAATGATCACCACTTTCATAGTACCTAGATGATGTTGACCTGATGACAACCCCATAGCTGACATAGCATCTGTAACTAGCACCAAACCTGCAGAATTATGAAACATTGTAAACAAATGATCACTATTTTCATATTAAACATTGTAAACAAATGATCTCCACTTTCATGTTACCTAGATGATGTTGACCAGAGGACAGGCCCATAGCTGACATGGCATCTGTAACTAGCACCAAACCTGCAGAAAGATTAAACATTGTAAACTAATGTTCTGTACAAATGATCTCTACTTTCATATGAAACATTGTAAACAAATGATCTCCACTTTCATGTTACCTAGATGATGTTGACCTGATGACAACCCCATAGCTGACATGGCATCTGTAACTAACACTAAACCTGCAGAATGATTAAATATTGTAAACAAATGATCTGTACTTTCATGGTACCTAGATGATGTTGACCTGATGACAACCCCATAGCTGACATAGCATCTGTAACTAGCACCAAACCTGCAGAATAATTAAACATTGTAAGCAAATGATCTCCACTTTCATATTACCTAGATGATGTTGACCTGAAGACAACCCCATAGCTGACATAGCATCTGTAACTAGCACCAAACCTGCAGAATAATTAAACATTGTAAACAAATGATCTCTACTTTCATAGTTCGTAAATGATGTTGACCTAATGACAACCCCATAGCTGACATAGCATCTGTAACTAGCACCAAACCTGCGAAGTAATTAAACATTGTAAACAAATGATCTCTACTTTCATGGTACCTAGATGATGTTGACCTGATGACAACCCCATAGCTGACATAGCATCTGTTACTAACACCAAACCTGTGAAATGATTGAATATTGTAAACAAATGATCTGTACAAAATGATCTCCTCTTTCATAGTGCCCAGATGATGTTGACCTGACGACAACCCCATAGCTGACATAGCATCTGTAACTAGCACTAAACCTGGAAAATAATTGAATATTGTAAACAAATGATCACTATTTTCATATCAAACATTGTAAATAAATGATCTCCACTTTCATGGTACCTAGATGATGTTGACCTGACGACAGGCCCATAGCTGACATAGCATCTGTAACTAGCACCAAACCTGCGAAGTGATTGAATATTGTAAACAAATGATCTCTACTTTCATATCAAACATTGTAAACAAATGATCTCCACTTTCATGGTACCTAGATGATGTTGCCCCGACGACAGGCCCATAGCTGACATAGCATCTGTAACTAGCACCAAACCTGCAGAATTATTAAACATTGTAAACAAATGATCTCTACTTTCATATTAAACTTTGTAAACAAATGATCTCCACTTTCATGGTACCTAGATGATGTTGGCCTGACGACAACCCCATAGCTGACATAGCATCTGTAACTAGCACCAAACCTGCAGAATTATCAAACATTGTAAACTAATGATCTCTACTTTCATATCAAACATTGTAAACAAATGATCTCCACTTTCATATCAAACATTGTAAACAAATGATCTCCACTTTCATATCAAACATTGTAAACAAATGATCTCCACTTTCATATCAAACATTGTAAACAAATGATCTCCACTTTCATATCAAACATTGTAAACAAATGATCTCCACTTTCATGGTACCCAGATGATGTTGGCCTGATGACAACCCCATAGCTGACATAGCATCTGTAACTAACACTAAACCTGCAGAATTATCAAACATTGTAAACTAATGATCTCTACTTTCATATCAAACATTGTAAACAAATGATCTCCACTTTCATATTACCTAGATGATGTTGCCCCGACGACAGGCCCATAGCTGACATAACATCTGTAACTAGCACCAAACCTGCAGAATTATCAAACATTGTAAACTAATGATCTCTACTTTCATATCAAACATTGTAAACAAATGATCTCCACTTTCATAGAACCCAGATGATGTTGGCCTGATGACAACCCCATAGCTGACATAACATCTGTAACTAGCACCAAACCTGGAAAATAATTGAATATTGTAAACAAATGATCTCCACTTTCATATCAAACATTGTAAACAAATGATCTCCACTTTCATGGTCCCTAGATGATGTTGACCTGACAACAACCCCATAGCTGACATAGCATCTGTAACTAGCACCAAACCTGCTAAGTGATTAAATATTGTAAACAAATGATCACTATTTTCATATTAAACATTGTAAACAAATGATCTCCACTTTCATGGTCCCTAGATGATGTTGACCTGAAGACGACCCCATAGCTGACATAGCATCTGTAACTAATACCAAACCTGCTAAGTGATTGAACATTGTAAACAAATAATCTTAACTTTGATAGTACCTAGATGATGTTGACCTGACGACAACCCCATAGCTGACATAGCATCTGTAACTAGCACCAAACCTGCGAAGTGATTAAATATTGTAAACAAATGATCTATACAAAATGATCTCCTCTTTCATAGTACCCAGATGATGTTGACCAGAGGACAACCCCATAGCTGACATAGCATCTGTAACTAGCACTAAACCTGTGAAATGATTAAACTTTGTAAAACAAATGATTACTATTTTCATATTAAACATTGTAAACAAATGATCTCCTCTTTCATAGTGCCCAGATGATGTTGACCTGACGACAACCCCATAGCTGACATAGCATCTGTAACTAGCACCAAACCTGGAAATAATTAAACATTGTATACAAATGATCTGTACTTTCATATATTAAACGTTGTAAACAAATGATCTCTACTTTCAGATGATGTTTACCAGATGACAAGCCCATAGCTGACACGGCATCTGTTACTAGCACTAAACCTGCAAAATTAGATGGACCTACAGAAGCTGATGGCTTGTGCAATGGTATCGGAATATCAAGTTAACAGAAAGTATATTGTATACAAACTCATTATTTATGAACATCCATTTTGTCACCCGCAGCCAGAAAGTTTCCTCTCTGCTAAAGGTTTAAATAAGATGGTTTTGAAAAGAAATCAATCTGAAGGTTTGTTGTCTCAGTTAAACATACTTTGTGTCATTTTCAATTCATTCAAATTTTCTTCTTTTTTGCTCATATTTTCATCTCTCTCATCCTAAAAATTTTGTCATTTTTTTGTACCATACCTTTTGGATGTACTCTATGAGCTACTCTCAATGCAGCTGGATGTGTATGAATTCCATCTGCTATCAAACCAAAAAATAATTTTTTGTTGTCCGGGACAAAATTACTCGTCAAAACTCCCATAAGATGTGGATCTCTGTGGTGAAACTGAAAAATGAAATTACAGGCAAGAATGCAAAATTTCCACAACAATCAATCTAATTGGCCAACACATTATGTAAATTGTACACCTCGTCCAATCTGATTTTAATGGGATTCATAATTAGAATATTGATTTAGAACTGTTTGTGAATAAAGCATTTCACTCATTATTCAATCACCAACCATTCTAAATTGGTTATCTAATTCTTAATAAACCCTTTCCAAAACAAGACCTGGTTTTGACGTTCGTAATAGGAAAGACTTTGGAAAACATTGAAACAAAAGAAGAAACTGCTGTTTCTCCTTTTGTCTCAATATTTTCTATGCCATATTTTACTCAAATCCTATCTTGAATAACATCCACTTTGTCATTTGTGGCAGTTTTTGAATTGGACCACCCTAAAATTTTGTCGTTTGGGAAAGGGTTAATCAAAAGTCAAGCTATCTGACTGGACAAAGTTGTTTAGTTTTCATTGAGACAATATTCCTGACTGCAATTTCTTGGTGTACAACATATTCACATTTATGCTTCTTTCAGTACAACTTACATATTCCATGGCATACATACATGTATGTGTAATCATTGAGGAACCATATGATAATTCAAGTAAGCATTATGTTTCTATATGCACAACTTACAGATTTCATGGCATTATACATATGTGTAATCATTGTAGCACCATTTCTGACAGCAGTTTCTCCCTGGACTACATCTGCCGCACTGTGACCTTAAAATTGAAAATTAAGATATTCCTTACAATTTATGTGATTCATTATTTTTGAATGTAAAGAATTTTCTTCTCATCATACCATGCTATTTTTTTAACACGGTAATAAACTAGAAAGACCTGAAGGTCTTGAGTCGCTCCACAGGCCTGAATTCCTTTTAATATTAAATCAAAGTTTTCACCAGATTTTTGAATACTTGTGGTTCTTACAGCAAAAAACAAAGTCAAAAGTAGAAATCATGTGGTCAATGCAAAAAGAAAATAAATGATTGACTAATATTTTAGGGATGTTAAGAGCGATAATAAAATTGAAAACTGTGATTTTGCAAAATTCAAGGACACATAATTCAGTATGTATATTCAAAATCAAATAAAAAAAATAAACACATGCAAGATCTTATGGTCACTATCATTCTGTTCAAATTTTGTCTATATTAGCCAATATTCATGGCTTCAAGAGTGGGAAAAGTGTCGAAAACTGAAATTTTGTCAATTTCAAGGGCACATAACTCAGATTGTAACAGTGTGATCATGTTGAAAATTACAAATAAGCAAGATCTTGTTGTAAACAAGATTCTTTCAAAGTATCATCTTGATTGGTTAGAATTTGTGATTGTTAGAGTGAAAACAAAGTCGAAAATGGCAATGTAACTCATGATGTAAGATTCGGATCAAGCTGAAAATTGCACCCAGGCAGCATATAATGCTTATATATATTCTGTCCAAGTTTTGTCTTGATTGGTTAATATTTGTAGATTTTAGAGTAAAAATAAAGTCAAAACCAGCAAAATAGAGCCGAAAATGACAATTTTTGGTAATTTCAAGGGCACATAACTCATGCTATAACATTCAGATCAAGCTGAAAATTTTACTAAGGCAAGATAATATAGTCAGCATCATTCTGTCAAAGTTTTGTCTTGTTTAGTCAATATTTGTAGTTGAAACAAAGTCAAAATACAGCCGAAAATGGCAACTGTGTCAATTTCAAGGGCACATAACTCATGATGTAAAATTCAGATCAAGCTGAAAATTTTACCAAGGCAAGATCTTGAAGTCAGCATCATTCTGTCAAAGTTTCATCTTGATTGTTCAATATTTTTAGATTTAATGAGAAAACTAAAGTCAAAACCTGCTATTTTTGACATTCAAGGGCAGATAACTCAGGTTATTCTGGTTCAATCCATGTTCTTTGAAGGAATCTGAGAGAGGGTCACCCAAGGATCATTCCTGTGAAGTTTGGTTGAAATCCATCCAGTAGTTTTTGAGAAGAAGATTTTTAAAGAAAAAGTTTACGGACGCACGCACACACGACGGACACACCGCCATGACAATAGCTCGCTGGCCTGAAAATGCATTATGAAAACGACATAAGTTTTGAAACACAAATCCTCAAACAAACATTATACTAATTTTTAATTTCAAGTTTTCAAATTAATTTTTGGACAGATAATTATCAATAAGTTGTAATAACTAGACAGCCCTGGCGGTTTGGAAGCGCTCCACAGGCCTGACTGTTTGTCTTGTTGAATACAATTTCAAAGTTTCAGGTTGCGCAAACAAGCAAATGCATGACCAAGTAGAAAATTACAAGCCAATAAGATTCTGATTGTATGGTCAGTTAGATTCCGTGAAAGTTCTGTATTGATTAGGTAATACAAATGGTTGTAAAAGGGAAAGTAAAGCCGGATATGGAAATTTTGTCAATCTCAAGGGCACATAACTCATGCTATAAAATTCAGATCAAGCTTAAAATTTTACAAGGCAAGATCTTATAGTCAACAACATTCTGTTTTAGTTTTGTCTTAATTGGTCAATATTTGTAGTCACTAGAGTGAAAACAACGTCAAAATAGAGCCGAAAATGGCAATTTTGTCAATTTCAAGAGCACATAACTCGTGATATAAAATTCAGATCAAGCTGAAAATTTAACCAAGGCAAGATCTTACAGTCAACAACATTCTGTCAAAGTTTTGTCTTGTTTGGTCAATATCTGTAGTTGCTAGAGTGAAAACAAAGTCAAAATAGAGCCGAAAATGGCAATTTTGTCAATTTCAAGGGCACATAACTCATGATAATAAATTCAGATCAAGCTGAAAGTTATACCAAGGCAAGATCTTATAGTCACCATCATTCTGTCAAAGTTTTGTCTTGATTAGTAAATATTTGTAGTTGCTAGAGTGAAAACAAAGTCAAAACCAGCTATTTTTGACATTCAAGGGCAGATAACTCAGGTTTATTCTGATTCAATCCAAATTCTTTGAATGAATCTGAGAGAGGGTCACCGAATGATCATTCCTGTGAAGTTTTATTGAAATCCATCTAATAGTTTCTGAGAAGAAGAATTTTAAAGAAAAAGTTTATGGACAGACGCACGCACGATGGACACACTGCCATGACAATAGCCCGCTGGCCTGACGGCCAGTGGAGCTAAAAACATAAGAAAGGGGTCATAATATCTTATTTTATAGAATATGTCTAAATATAAAGATTAGATTGATAATCAAAAGACACAATGAGATGGTTTTATGACAAACCATCATCAATGAACATTAAATTTTAACACTTTCCCAAATGACAAAAACTTTTCTTATTTTATCACTGATGCAGACAACAACATTGTTGTTGATAAAGATAGGATTTGTGCATGATACAACAAAGAAAATATTGAGCCAACTGGAGAAAATGCTGATTATCAGCATTTCCTTCTGCCTAAATGTTTTCCCGACCATTTCTATAAGGGACGTCAAAACCACTAGGTCTTGTTTGGGAAAGGGTTAACTTCAACTCATCTGCATCTTTTCTTATAGTCCGAAAATATTGACCCGAACCAATCAAATATGCAATGAGAAATTGTGATGCAGAAAAATTACTCCCCGGCATATATTGACACGAGAAGCACATACAGAATACAGTCTCAATGCTTATTGAAACTATCGACTCTGCTTGACAGAGTATGATTGCTGGCGTGTATTGATTATTCCGTGTCACAATTTCTCAATGCATATTAATCAGGTTATACCTATACAAACTTTAATTCCCCTAGTGCATAACTGTTTTATCACTTCTTCTGAATTCTCATGTTCTGGTGCTAGCGTAACCATGGCAATATTTTCAAGGTCACCATACATATTTTGGACATCTTTGAACCCGTTTGGAAATGAACGAATGTATTCTTCATTGTGAGCACCTTTCTTCTCAACATTGATAAACGGTCCCTCTAAATGTACACCTAAAACATGATTTTAATACTCAAAACTTCACCCTTTTCCTGCTGATCTTTTTGGGTTCAAACAAATAGCCAATTTAAAAGACAATTCAATAAGTTTGTCAAGCATTTACCACAATAACAGAGTAGAAAGCAAGAAGAGTATGCTAAGATCAGACTGCACCTCTGTCCAGATTGATCTTAATCTACAACGCCTGTAAAATCTTTGTTTACAACAGGAATATGACAGTAACAGTATGAGAAGGGTTAGCCCATTCCCAGATAACAATATTATGGCCTGTCAAAATTATTAATTAGGAACAAGCACTGCTATAAACAGATATTTCAAAGGCTCTGGAATTGGTTCTTGAAGAACATTAGTATTATTTCATGAATTCAATCCTTTAACATACAGCAGAAGGGCTAGGTTAAGGAATGGCAAAACATTTGTCCTAAAGAATCACAATTTTTGAAAGAATTTAAAATCTCATTGATGACAACATATACAATATGCTCTTCAAGGGATTTTGTTACCTGCGAGTCCCGAGTCCCCGACTCGCATTTTTTTCTCAGGACTCATTGAAAAATATTCAGTGAGTCCCAGAATGCTAACATTTTCAATGTGTAATCGACATTGTCTTTCAAAGACCCATATGTTTCAATATTGGACTCATTCTTTTGGGAACAAGTGGGTCCCAGGACTCTTCCGCATAAATTTGTAACAAAATCACTGCTCTTCCCCCTTGTCAACCACATTGAAATTGTTTTCTGGATCTCTTTTATAAAGTCATCCCACAGCTATCAGTGTTTTTTCTCCTAGTTTTGGGAACGGGTTCGAAACCAGACAAATTGGGAAAATTGCGTTGTTTTGTCAAAAATTGGGAAAATATTTTCATCACAGACTGCAACAAAAAATTGAGCCCTGTGCATATTTAACTATATGAAATCAACTGTAGGCACTTTCAGTTTGCCTCTGGATATTTTTTTCTCAACATATTATAGGGGATGATTAAGTTTTCTTTCAAAAAGAAGAAATAACGTTTGCATTGGGCATTTTCATTCCAGATTTTGGGAAAAATATACACTATTTGGCATTGGGAACGGGTCCTTTTTACGGACCCGTCCAAAGAAGGAGAAAAAACGCTGGCTATGTTCCCTCCACTGCAAATCACATGATCGAGTTTTAATTATATTTTAGATTTAGCACATTGGCACCTGTGGTAAAGAACCTGAATGTGTCAAATTCAGGGGATCATAATAGTTTACTGACCTAATATACCAGCACCTTCTTTACTGCCATTTTGTTTTCTAAAATGCTTCAAAACCTGAAATCAGATGCAACAATATTCATGATAAATAAACTAGCTATCTTTACATAATTAGTAATAATTCATTCCTTCATGATTAAGCTTTAAATTTAAAACAAGAGTTGTCCGCAGACAACATAGCTCGCCATATGTGAGCTTGTCACCAAAAGAAATAGTTCAGGGTCAAAGGTCAAGGTCACTAAGTCAAGTCATTGTCTCAAAGTCAAGGTCATGGCATGGGGTATCCATGTGTGAAATATCAAGGCTCCATCTCTAATATGTATGATATATAGGCCAGGTTAAAGTTTTTTGAAAGTAGGTCAAACTCCAAGGTAAAGGTCACCATGTCATGGTCTCAAATGAAAGGTCTTGGCAGGAGGTATCCATGTGTGAAATATCAAGGCTCTATCAATAATAGTGCATGAGATATAGACCAGGTTGAAGTTTTTAAAAGTAGGTCAAACTCCAAGGTCAAGAGGTCATGGTCTCAAATGAAAGGTCTTGACAGGAGGCATCCATGTGTGAAATATCAAGGCTGTATCTCAAATAGTGCCTGAGATATACAGAGTGTCCCCCCAAAAAAACGGAACCCTATTTCAAAGTCAAATATTTTAATGCGAAAGCATAGAATCTAATTTTTGAATTTGCAGTTCTAAAGATACATTATTATTGCATATGTGTTCTAAATTTCACTTCAAAATATGTATTGGTTCAAAAGTTATATGAAATTTAATAAAGACACTAAAAAACTGTTTTAACAGGAAATCGATTTTTGCGTCTTGTTTGTTCGTAAAAGGGCACTGATGGTCAACCGTTGAGTTCCTTACCATTGTACAACTACATACCAATTTTCTCAAAATTATTGATATAAATGTGCCGCATGTGCAAATTGAGTCCGTAAGGTGGTTGTTTGAAATAATTTTAACCCTTTCCCAGACCACAAAAAGTTTGGGTGGACTGGATTGAAAGCTGTTGCTGATGGCAAAATTGACGCTGATAAAGACAGAATTTGCGTAAAATACTGCACAGAAAATATAGAGGCAAAAGGAGAAAATGCTGGTGACCATTATTTTCTTCTTTTCTCTAAATTCTTTCTCAAGCCAATTCTCTTATGGATGTCAAAACTAGGTCTTGTTTGGGAAAGGGTTAAAGTACTTGACATTTGAGCGCTGACCGGCATGTTTTAAAGTAATAAAATAACTGCATATGATTACATGTATTATGAATCTTTGATACAGTTTGATATTTTGTTTGTATTCATTTTTTGTTTAGGTTACACCGCAGCTCTACTTTAAAAGCTTATTTGTTAGCGGTAAAGATGAAACGAATATGCACTATTGTAAGTAAAATGTTTCAATATCACTTTTGTATTGTATTAAACAATTGTGAAGAGTCAAGTGTAGGCGCGCGCTGCGAACGGAAAGATCGATATCGTGTTAAAATGGTTTTCCGAGTGCATTCATTTGAATGCCAATATTTTCGAAACTAATTAGTAAAATTCAACCAAATTTTAACTGCTGATAGCAAACTGTCGTTTCTATTGCATATTCATATTTGGTGGATACATATCACTTAATACATGAGCAATTCACTTTCAAAAATGGGTTCTGTTTTTATTGGGACATCCTGTAGTTTATGTTTATCCAGGTTTATGTTTTTGAAGATGTGTCGCAGCGCTGACTCTAGGGCTGTGACATTAGCTCCCCAGACATAAAGTCCCGGCTCGCTAAAGAAAAATACTTGTGAAAATCTTCTACAATGTTCTCTACCCAGAAGCACCAAAAATGTCTGGTTTTATTTACTTGAAATTCGACAAGTCTACAATTTTGCAATTTGTTCATAGATTAAAACTGGTCAAAATTTAAAAAGCAATATAAAGATAAAGATCAACAACACATCAGGCATGACATTTCTTTTTTATCAAACCCAAAACCTATATTGTGTATGAAGAAAAAACCTCAGAACTTGTTAACTTTTTCAACATTTTTGTTTAAATTCTCGCAAATTTGTCGCTATTAATCTATTGTCTCTATCAAAATCAGGGCTATGCTATATCTTGCACAAAACTTTCCTTTTTAACACCCACATAGTCTTCTGCAGCAACTTTTAAGCCTTTCACAAACAGTGATGAGCATGATAGACTGTTCCAATTTAAAAGCTGCTGTAGACAACAAAATCAGCGTGAATGAAGATGAAATCTTTGTACTTCATAGCATAGAAAATATTGAGGCAAACAGAGAAAATGCTGCATGCAATCAGACTTCTTCTTACACAGTTCACACTGAAAAAGTGGTCATAATCCGGCTCCCATGTCTTGTTTTGGAAAGGGTTAAATTGGAACAGAAAAACATTTTTAATGTTTTTGAAAGGGTTAATACTAAGGGATATTTCAAGGCACCTGTGCATAGTTTTCAGGCAGACTGGTTATCACAGTAGGACAGAAGGAGGTCACTCCTTGATCCAAGAGTTTGTGGGCAACTTTCTGAATATCTTCATCAAAATTTTCTGTCTTGCAGGAAAAATCCACCCCTATGCCACCTGTGTTATAGAAAATAAAACTTGTCCAAAAAATTTGTAAAGCAGCAGTCATGGCGTAGTTGGTAGCATACTGGACTCTCAAATATGGCGTCTGGAGTTCAATTCCGGGTAGCGACGGATATCGTTCTGTATATCTGTATCAGAAAATCTGTCTTGAAGGAAAAATCCACTCTTTCTTTCCAACTTTAAGGAAAACTCTGATACAATTCTACCTATATTTTAGGAAAAATATTTGCTGTAGTACTAAGTAGTTTAATTGAAATCTGCCTAACACAGAATATAAAATGATGAAATATTTGTGGGTTTGACTTTTGATTCTAATGCAATATCTACAATAACAAAATTTTATAACTTTGGTTTAACCTGTGTATGTCAATAGACATAGTATAGAATCCATTATGTGGAAAGGAGAAAATGCTTGAAATCAGCATTAAATCTTTACACTAAACCAAAATGACAAATAATCAGAGCAACAAATAAGAGGGGGTAAAGGGATTTCAAATACAAAACCTCATGTTCTTGGTACTCATTAGAATTGTCTTGATGAGATGATTCCATTGAGTACCCATAACATAGGGTTTAATGAACAATTAACGAAATATTGCATTTTGAAAAGCCATCACCCACCCTTATCCGAAGCTCTGTACCCACCATTGATCTGTACATCGATATAACCTGGTGCAATGATACTGCCTTCACAATCAATCTGGACATCAGCATACGCTTTCTCTTCATAGAAAAGTTTTTCTGGATTCAAGATCTTCCCGTTTCTAACCCACAGGTCCTCTCGAATAATCTGGTGATTCCACAGAATAGAACAGTTTCTAAACTGATAGATTGTTCCCTTCACTGTACTCGATGGCATATTTTAGCTGTGAATGCCCCTGATCAGACTGAGAGTTCCAATTTTAATTATAAAGAGACATAAAGATTTATCCTTAGGATTTAGAATTCAATCCTCCACTTGCATGCTAGCTTTAGGAAAGTCCATACTCTTTTCAATTTGTCAGTTTGCTACAATTGAACCATGACCAAAATGTGTGATTTGTTGGCAATTTAGGTATCAGTCTATATAGGCTATTGAACCTTTTCCTAAACTATGCACTCAAAAAAAAGGCAAGTACAAAATGAAAGCCAATAGTGATGCAGTTTATAAAATACATCTATTGAAAAGCTTTATTTGTGCATTTGTATATTTCAAAAGACAGTATGTTGAAATAAATGAAAATGCGGATTATCAACACTTTCTTTTTCCTTCAATGCTTTTCAGAGCTTTCTTGTTTGGCCCTGGATTCCAGGCTGGAAAGGGGTTTACTTCAACAGGTTGGTGAAATTTCCCGATCGGAAAATATTGCCCAATCGGGCAATCTTGCCCGATCGGGCAATAGTGAAATTGAAAGAAAAGAGCAAAATGCCAAATTGTGGTGAAATGTTTTGATGTCGAGTAACCAAAGTTTTTGGGCATATGGGTAGGACCTCTCGTCACACATTCCCAAAGAAATTTCTCATCAAAGTGGTCTATCTTCATGCACCCAGACTAGGGAGGTGAATAGATCTATAAAATTACAGTTTACACAAAAAATTATGTTCGTAGTTTTGCTTGGAAGAATGGATGAACCTGAAAACTTAACAAGAGCTGTCCAAAGACAGCGTGCTTGACTTTCTAAGTTGCTCAGTATAAAGGGGGCATAACTCCAAATATAGTGGAGCCAGGGTCATGGGCCCTGATAGTAAGGTAGAGGGTGTGATGGTGAATAAGTATTCCAAGTTTGGGCTGAATCCCTTTGATAGTATGGAAGTTATTGATGTTTGAACAAGAGGACCATGATGGTCCTATATCGCTCACCTGAACCAAAATGATATGAGCAACACTTTTGTTCAATTCAATTAATATTTATTACTTTAAGACTGAAAAAGAACTAATGGTCAATAAGGTTGTGAAAATCTAACTCATCCGAGATCTTAATTATAGTGCCAAACATTGTATCCAAGTTTTGTCTTGATTGATAAATAATTGTAGATTCTAGAGTATCAACAAGGTCGAAAACAGCCGAAAACAGCAATCTTATCAAATTCAAGGGCACATAACTCTCGATTTTCTGACCAGATAAGACTGAAAATCAACCTAATCCCAGAACTTATGGTCCCTAATATTGTGTCCAAGTTTTGTCTTGATTGATCCATAATTGTAGATTCCAGAGTGTAAACAAGGTCGAAAACAGCAGAAAACAGAAATTTTGTCAAATTCAAGGGCACATAACGCTCGACTTTCTGATCAGATCAGACTGAAAATCAAATTCATATGAGATCTTATGGTCCCCAACATTGTGTCCAAGTTTTGTATAGATTGATCAATAATCATTGTAGATTCTAGAATGTAAACAAGGTCGAAACCAGCGGAAAATGGCAATTTTGTCAAATTCAAGGGCACATAACTCTCGACATTCTCATCAGATCAGACTGAAAATCGAACTCATCCAAGATCTTATGGTCCCCAATATTGTGGTCAAGTTTTGTCTTGATTGATAAATAATTGTAGATTCTAGAGTATAAGCAAGGTCGAAAACAGCCATAAACAGCAATTTTATCAAATTCAAGGGAACATAACTCTTGACTTTCTAATCAGATCAACCTGAAAATCAAACTCATTTGAGATCTTATAGTCTCCAACATTGTGTCCAAGATTTGTCTTGATTGGTCAATAATTGTAGAGTCTAGTGTGTAAACAAAATCGAAAACAGTAAAAAAACGGCAATTTTGTCAAATTCAAGGGCACATAACTCTTGACTTTCTGATCAGATCAGACTGAAAATCAATCTAATCCCAGATCTTATGGTCCAAAACATTGTGTCCAAGTTTTGTCTTGATTGATTAATAATTGTAGATTCAAGAGTGTAAACAAGGTTGAAAACAACAGAAAATGGCAATTTTGTCAAATTCAAGGGCACGTAACTCTAGACTTTCTCATCAGATCAGACTGAAAATTTAACTCATCCAAGATCTTATAGTCCCCAACATTGTGTCCAAGTTTTGTCTTGATTGATTGACCCTTTCCCACACATTGACGCTTTTGGAGACCCCACAAAATAAAGGCTTTGGAAAACATTGTGGAAAATGAAGTAGCAAGCAATTTCTTCATTACCCACAATGTTTCCTACCAAGAAAGACCAAAAAATGTTAAATTTTGTTCAATAGAACTTGTCGTCTGCAACACCTATGACTTTGGACTAGACTAAATTTTGTTGTTTAGTAATGGGTTAATAATTGTAGACTGTAGGGTGTAAATCTATTTATATCCTCTATCAAACAACAGGGCTACAGATTAGTGGGGGTGAAGACATTCTAACTTTTTATTTCAATTCTAAACCCTATGTTGTGGGTACTCATTTGTATCGTCTTGACGAGACGATACACATGAGTACCCACAATAAAGGGTTTGATGAACAATAAAAGAATTATTGCAGTTTAAAAATTCATCACTCCCGTTTATCTGGAGCTCTGAAACAAGATAACTCTACTTATACTAAAGGAAAGTAGTGTCAGAGTTCCTTCCCTTAGATTAACTCTTTTATGAATACAGCAAAAAAGTGGCAATTTTGCCCAATTCAAGGGCACATAACTCTCATCTTTCTGGTCAGATCAGACTGAAAATTGACCTCATCCAAGATCTTATGGTCTCCAACATTATGTCCAAGTTTTGTCTTGATTGATCAATAATTGTAGATGCTAGAGTGTAAACAAACTTAAAAACAGCATTTTTTGATATTCAAGGGCAGATAACTCCGCACTTTCTGGTCCGATCAGACCCATAATCGAACTTGTCCGAGAACTTATGATCGTACTTGTTTTGGCCAAGTTTGATCAAGATCGCCTAACTTTTGTGGATGCTAGAGTGTAAACAACCCAAATGTTGACGGACGGACGGACGGACGGACGGACGGACGGACGGACGGACGGACGGACGGACGACGGACAAAAAGTGACCACAATAACTCACCTCGAGCACTTCGTGCTCAGGTGAGCTAAAAAACTTTAACCTTTGTTGCAACGTCGACACTGACGCCCGGGTGACAGTATAAGCTCTCATTTTCTTCGAAAAGTTGAGCTAAAAATGTGTTTGTTCTGATCCCAAATAAACACATTTCGTTTTTAATCAACTATGTTCTTAAATGCACATAGCATAATAGCAATCATGTTGTTTTGATATTAAGCACGGGTTATTACAGTATTTAGTTTGTATTACCCACATTACATATGCCACATAACTTTTGGGTGTACATTGAGTGTGCTTTTATTGTCACCTCTCCGAAAGACACAAATCTGTCGTATATTCAAATGGCTTTTTTTTATCGGCCCAGAAATGATAAAAAAGGCGGACACTGGTTGGTGAAGAAAATATACGGTGATAAATACTGGAAAATGTAAGGTTTTGTTCTTTCAGTTAATTTCCTATTCATTCTCATGTACTAGTAAGTGTAAAGAGTCTGGGAGCATGAAGATAGACCACTTTGATGGTAAATTTCTTCTTTCTGGAATGTGTGATGAGAGGTCCTACCCATATGCCCAAAAACTTTGGTTTCGCGACTAGGGATGTAACGATACATCGGACTATCGATATATCGCAATAGTGACCTCTGCAATAGTACTATTGTGATAGGCAACTGGCAATATCAATAGTATCACAATAGTGGTTTTCACTATCGCAATAGTTTGGATAGTTCTAAAAATAGCAATTTGTCAGATGACATTGTCAAATATGGGCCAAAAAAGAGAGATGTATTTAAAAGTCTTGACTCTACTGTCTCTTTGAATACCAGACATCAACGACAGGCAATTCAAATGTCACTTTCTTCAAGATTATATATATTATAGGTTCTTAAAGATTCTGCAAATTAATTCATTTATGTAAAGTATTCCAGAAATGTGATTTTTAATGAAAAAATTATCTTTTTTTGCACCAACAGTATATCACAATAGTATCACAATAGTATTGCAATAGCAACCTACAATAGCAATACTATCATGATAGTCATTTGGTCAATAGCATTACTATCGCAATATAGTCATTTTGGCCTGCAATACTGTAAAATCAGAAATGTTCGCTAGGGATTAATCTTCGCTATGTTCGCGAATCCAATAAATTCGTAAACATTTAGCCACGTGAACATATTGCCTGTGAGCAAATGCAATGATTAATTCGTAAACATTTAGCCACGTGAACATATTGCCTGGGAGCAAATGCAATGATCCTTCAAGAACGCACTGTCCATCCGCCATTACTTTGATTTTCGGAATTGTTTTGGTTTTATCGAACAATGTAAATCGAGTAAATAATGCAATCAAACTAGACAAATGACTTTAATGTTCGCATTCTTTAAAATTTCCAATGAACCTTCGCTGCGATGGGCCTTGAATACATCAAATATCACCAGGGCTGTTTGGTTACACCTGTAACAAAAGGTGTGAAATGTGGTCAATAGAGCGACATACGATTTGACAGGCATTGTTTGTCAGCAGTTAACAGTTATGTTATGCAGTTTTCCATACTTTAAACAAGATCTATTGAACAAATACGGACTGCTGAATGTATTCGATCTGAATTATCGTGATATGATTTTATTAATCTACAGAAGATGAACAGTGTTTGGTATGAAAATGTATTCACGTACATGATTAAAGGATTAAATGATTACGGATTACGTGAGACCTTTTTAAACAAGTAGGGGCATCTGGCATTTTTTACGTATCGTGTTATTAATTAATATGAAGACCGGATGTAAAAATAAAACACAAAACCGATAGTTGATGATAGTTGATGATTTCATTTTCGTGAAAATTGAACCACATGGTTCACAGGTTTTGTTTTTCGCAAACTTTTACCCTCGCGAACCACTTCAAATTTAAAAATTAGTAAACTTTTGGCCCAGCGAAAATATCTGATTTTACAGTAGTCATCCCTATTCGCGACACCGACACATTTCTCCACAATTTGACATTTTGCTCTTTTCTTTCAATTTCGCTATTGCCCGATAGGCAAGATTGCCCGATTGGGCAATATTGCCCCGATCAGGAAATTTCACCAACCTGTTCATATTCTGTTGGTTCTTGTTGCAATATTTCCTTGTAAAGTTACTTATTTTGGAAAGAATTTCTATCACTGTCCTTAACACAATCGAAAACAATAACTGACATCAATGTGTGACCAGTGAAAAACAAACGAACATTGAATTTTATCCGAATAGAGGTTAACCGAAAACCATTCCTCTGCTACAAATATTTGGAAAAAATATCGGCTCTTTTCTTATCAAAATAAGAAGCAAATAACGCACAGCAAGTGAGACCGAACAATTTTCTGTTTATTCTTTACGTCCAGTGCTTTAAATTTGACTGTCATTTCCAAATTCAGCTGTAGTCAAAGTTTTATTTTCTTTTTTTTTTTTTTTTTCCTTGAAAATTAGTTACCTCCCCTCGTTTATAATCAGAGTACCTAAGGTACTCAATAAATTGATACGGTGTCACACTGGTAGCTTCCTGTACGAAAAAAAGAGGCGGATTCCGCTTGGAAAACAGGCGTAAATGAGGCGTAAATGAGGCGTAAATGGCAATTTACGCTTGTAACAGTGGCGGATTTATACTTTACGCCTTAGTCACTGTGTATAGTAGTGACGGAAATTAAAGGCGTAAAATGAAATGGAGGCGAAATTTTATCATAACAGGCGTAATTTAAAACTTTAATTTTTGAGCAGGCGTAATTTTTGGACTTAGCCATTTTAACAAGGCGGAATAGCTGTTTCTTAAAGCGGAAAATAACTTAAACTTTCCAGGGAGGCAGAATTTTTGGACTTAGCAATTTTATAATGACGCGATTCCAATATACTAGCCATTTTCATTTTTGCACTGCATAAGATAAAGGCAAAGAAAAGGCTTTTGTTAAGAAGGTCAAACTCCAAAAGGTCACAAGGTCAAGTTCCAAGATTGATGGTCTTGGTAGGAGGTATGCAAGAGTAAAATATCAAGACTCCATCTGTAATAGTGATTAGCATAATATAGGCCAAGTTAAAGTTCTTGTAAAGTATATGCCTTAAGGTAAAGGTCCTAATGCCAAAGGTCATGATCCCAAATGAAAGGTCTTAACAAGTTCTATCCTTATGTGAAATATCAAAGCTCCATATCTTACAGTGTATGAGATGTAGGCCAGGTTAAACAGTAGGTCAAACTTCAAGGTCAAGGTCACAAGGTCTTAATTCCTGAATGAAAGTAAATGTCAGGTAGTATCTTTGTGTGAAATATCAAGGCTCTATCTAAACAAGAAGTGTTTGTAAAACATAATATGCCCCCTCAAGGGCCTACCTTTAATGTAGGTCAATGTTGAGGTCAAGGTCACAAGGTCATGATCAAATGTAACAGGTCCTGGTAGGAGGTGTCCATGTGTGAAATATCAAGTCTGTATGTGTAAAAGCACATGAAATATAGGCCAGGTTAAAGTTCTTTAAAGTAGGTCAAACGCCAAGGTCATGGTCAAATGCAAAAGGTCTTGGTAGGAGGTGTCCATGTGTGAGATATCAAGGCTTTACATGTAAAAGGACATGAGATAGACGCCAGATTAAAGTTTTTAAACAGTAGGTCAAAGTCCAAGGTCAAGGTCACAAGGTCCAAGGTCATGGTCAAATGTGAACAGTCTTGGAAGGAGGTGTTCATATGTTCAATATCAAGAATGTATTTGTAAAAGGACATAAGCTAGAGGCTGGATTAAAGTTTTAAAAAGTAGGTCAAATGCCAAGTTCAAGGTCACAAGGTCATTGTCAAATGTGAAGGGTGTTGGTGGGAGGTGTCTATGAGAGAAATATCAAGGCTGTATGTGTAAAAGAGCATGATATATCGGCCAGGTTAAAAAAAATTAAAGTAGGTCAAACTTCAAGGTCAAGGTCACAAGGTCCAAGGTCATGATTCCAAATTAAAGGTCTTGGCAGGAGGTATCCATGTGTGAAATATCAAGGCTTTATCAATAATAGTGCATGAGATATAGGCCAGGTTAAAGTTTTTTAAAAGTAGGTCAAACTCCAAGGTCAAGGTCACTAGGCCAAAGGTCAAGGTACCAAATAAAAGGTAATGGCAGGAAGTATCTATGTGTGAAATATTATGGCTGTATCTCAAATAGTGCCTGAGATATATAGTTCATAAGATACAGAATTAACTTTGTGAAAATAAGGCCTCCCAGTCTATTTTCTCCCATGACCATTTACTACTTCCTGTTTAGAAAATTGGAGGGAATTTTGCTTCTCTGACTTTTTGAAAAGTTAATGTTTGAGATATGAATTCAAACATTGATATTGAGAATCCAGGACATTAAGGGGCTGACTAAATGGTAGGACCAAGTGAGGCAACATTGGTGAGTCTTCTTTTGACTAAATTAAACAAATTCAAATGTTCATTTTTATCATTCCCCACCCACATATTTTGCAGCAGATATCTAGGAGGCGTAAATATGAGGCGGATTCCGCCCGTAATTTCTTAAAAATTCCAAGCGGAATCCACCTCATAATTCTATCCAGTTACGCCTCCTAGCAATTACGCCTGTAAAAAAATCCGCTTCATTTGCATATTCCGTCTCTAAAAATTCCGGTTAATTAACATTTTACGCCTCTAAATTACGCTTGGTTTACGCTTGGTTTCCGTCTCTTTCTTATATCTCTTTAAACAAGCTTACTAGCGGAAAATGAGACGGATTCCGTCTCATAATTCCGTCTCATTTACGCCTCTGTTACGGGCGTAATTTTTCGTACAGGTTTTGGTTCACTGGTGGTGAACTCGGACAAAGCGAGGAACTTTTTTCATGAACACAAGGTACAGATACTTCATTGCACATCCGGATTTTTGTAAACAATACATGTGGCATTTTGTTTTACTTCTCTTTTCGTCTTTTTTTAAAGGATGCACTCAAATGGAAGTTACTAAGGTATGTAGATATGATTTATAATACGCACGAAAATATCAGTTTTATCGATCATTATTTTCAAATGGTATAAACGGATTGCAAGTGCACAAAGCGCATATTGAGATCATGTGGGTTGATCTTAATCGCCCGAACGAAATGGTACGATATCACTGTTTATGTTTATCCATTTGCATTGCAAGTAAACAAAAAAAGACATGTAAATGTGCAAATAAAGGCTGTAAATGGCAGTTTTCGGTGTCATATCATTGAAAATCATTGTGCGGTTTCTTCGTGACAACGTTACAGCATGTTTGCGATGTTATCTTTTCCAGCTACGGTGTTTTATGAGAACATGTTTGAAAAATTAATCGATTGCACTGGACTTAACGGCACATTTAAACATTTATTCGGGAATATCGCACTGATTTGAGCATCTAACCATAGATTTCCGTCATCAAATTCGAGCACCAGGTACTTGTTTCAATATATAAATATGTACTGCCTAACTACCCTTTCATATATATACTGAGAGGCAAAAATAAGTATACATCCTGGTTCTCCCGTGTTTTCTGAGAAAACGATTAATAAATTATGAACGACTTTTAAACCTAACCGAATGTGGTCGTTTATTGATGTAACCTTGTCCGCATATCGGTCTATCTGTCCTTTTTCCGTTGCAAATGTGTTTCATATCAAACAGCGTCATCGAAAAAGGGGATTAAATCAATAAATTAATGCAAGCATTCACGTTGACACAACCCTTACATTTATGGACGGATTTGGATAAAATTTTCACAGAAAGTACCTTGTCACTTAGGAACATGCGTACATTGTAATTGCTTTTCCATATTACGATGCGTCACGGCAAAAGGGGGCTTGATACAAACAGGTTATCTGACATAACTTCTTCTAAATTTATTGTCAGACTGTGATAAAATTTGCGTAGAATGTTCCTGGCTACCTGACTAAGTGTATAGAGTGTCGCGTTTCTGTCGCATCATGCTGCGTCATAGAAAAATGGGTCTCATTGCAAAAAAGAGACATATTGATCAAATTCAACCAGCCAGTGAGAATTATGTTTTAATGTTAGAGAAAATTTAACGTTGTGATTTGTTGTGATAAAGAATGAAGAAATTAAAAACGGATTAACAGCAATATTTGATGATCCACTAAGTCGCACGTGCAAAGTTTGCAAAATCGGCATGTGGCAACAGTATGGGTAGGCAAGCAATTTTAACTGAAATTTATTAACACTGTATTATTGGTCTATGGGTAGTAATGAAATGTACAAAATTTTAAGTCAAGGTGATGGAAAATAAGCGAGATATTGACAAACAAAAAGTGTATACTTTATTTTGTCTCTCAGTATATTACAGACAAGTGATGACAATTAGATGACATCATCATCATTATCATCATCATCATCATCATCATCATCATCATCATCATCATCATCATCATCATCATCATCATCATCATCATCATCATCATCATCATCTACATCTACATCATCATCTACATCATCATCATCATCATCATCATCATCATCATCATCATCATCATCATAATCATCATCATCATCATCATTTTTATCGTCACCTTGGAGTTTCACCGGTAAGATTTTCGTTATGCCTTCTTAAATTTGGTACAGGTGGAGAATAAGCTATTAAATGAGAACAAGATGGATCTTGATCAGACAGTGCACATGCAAAGTCTGATCTGGATCCATGTTGGTAGCAAAAGCCTAAATGAACGTTTCCAGATCTATACTGTAATGTTTGTCATTACCATTATCACCATTTATTCTAAGGGGGATCCACTGTTTCACACATCCCAGGCCCGTACGAACAGGGGGACTCTGGAGCCCACCCCCCCCCCCCCATAGTTGGCAAAAATGCCGAATTTTCATCATTTCACATTTAAAACTTATGGCAAATCTAATTTAGTCCCCCCCCCCCCCCCCGAATATTAGACACTGGCCTAGACAGGGCCCATATGGAATTGCTTTCTACGGGCACGCATTCTAAAGTATACTAACGGGAAAAATTAACAGTGCGCATTTCCTTTTTAAAACACCTTGACTGCATACGGTACATGAATAAAATTTTACAAATGCACATTTAATCTTTTACTTTCAATAATTGTCAATTTATTACTATACTTGTTATTATCGTAACAATTCCTGAAAGTGGATAAGGATAAGATTCGCGTTTACAAGACATTTTCGAGTGTGAACACCGTTTGTATTACATGTAATACATGCTATGCAATTGTCCTTAGAAAACAATAGATGCTGTCTAACCCACTGAAGGTAATGTTGTCAATAACGTCGTAGCAAGACTATGGGTATCGCAAGACGTCTGAAACGGATGGACTAATCCGTTAATCAGCCTCTTCTGCTGATAGAACTCAACTCAGGAAGCAATCTATCTGTAACGTTTGCCTTTTTCTGTCGATTTCACAGGTAGTCGTCCCGATAATGGTTGTCTTGTCGGAATGACGTCACGTGTAGACGTTGGATGTGTTGGAATCGTCTCAAAATTGTAGCATGGCAAGAAAATCGAAAACAGTCTAATTAATGCGGTAATTCGACTGTTTTCGATTTACTTGCCATGCTTCAATATCTTGTATTTATTTCGGTACATTTATGAATAATCCTAAAATTGGCGACCATTTGCATTAGACAAGTGGCTACTTTCTTATGACGGGGAGTATATTTGTGCTACTATGGTTAAATCCATTTGTTTCAATATTTTAGATTTCTTAAAGATAAAATGTTAGAAAAGACGTTTCACTACATTTCTCGTGAAACAAAAGTTTACGTTCATGATCTGTTTTCATGACTTTATAACATCGCCGCCAAACAATACGACGTCGTTCCCGCGTTTTGTGTAATTGGCGTTGAAAAACGTAAAGCTTATTGTCATACAACTTCTACTTTTTCAATTTTCAGTTTAATCTCTTAACAATACAATGTACAATAGGATATACAAACTAAAATTAAAATTAGCATGTTTTGTGTATATTATTATACGCATGGGGCATATGTTTCCATGGTGATTTCTTTAATTTAGGACGGTGGAACTTTCCTATTTCTATATATTTAATTCTTATACCTATGTATATATGTTTTTTAAGTTCTGCTTCGAAAGGCCACACTAATACTTAATGTACAATGACTTTGTAAATATGACAGTCCAAAAAACTTTCAGACATTTTTCAAGAGAATTTTCGTCGCTCTGCATTCCGACTTTTGTATTTTCCCCAATATTATTGTTGACAGATTACGTCAAAATCATTGTTTGGGAAAGGGTTAAAATGTTTCACTCATGGGAAAGGATAATGATACTTTTCCTTTTAAGGCACCTATCAATAGAAAGAACACATGAATAAGAGATATCGGTTATGGCAATCAATTGTGTGCTAAAATAGACTTGGTTACTGTTCTGTTTTTATAAACCGTTGGTATTGGTATAAAATGTCGTAACTACAGCTTCAAACAAGCTCTAGTTGCGACGTTTTACATTTACATTTACGGAATGCCATCGTAGTCCGAAATTAATCACTGCTTTCTCGATAAAATTGATCCATATTCAAAGACGAAGCAATGAAATACATTATGTATTTCCGAAACAATTTCCCCCATTTAGAAAGGTTTGGAAAAACATTGAATCAAAAGAAGAATAGATCTATACTGAAAATAATTTGGCTCCTTTTTTCTTAATATTTTTCTTTCATATTTTCTTATTTAGTACACACATTTTAACTTCTCAACATATAAAATTAATGTATTTTGACATCAAGAGCAGTCAGCTAGAGAAATTGGCGGACGGGTAGAAAAACGGACGGACGGGCAAACGAAGCACTATCTATATGGTGGTCATTACTGAAAGCCTTCTAATTGAGGGCTGCAATACCAGATAGGCCTATTGTTTTGGAAATGATTATTGTATACCATTAATTCGTCTTTGAAAAAGAATAAATTTTATCTACTATATATAGGGGGTCCCTGCCATAGGCGACTTTTGTCGACAAATTTATGGGGACGAAATATATGAGTACCAACAACATAAAAAGAAAAAAAATATTGTCATTTCATAAATTACCTTTAACTTTTGGTCACATATAGGTGCTTAATTTGTCTGTATGTGCTGAAAATTTGAAAGGAATCCATCAAATGAGTCAAAAGTTATGCATGTTTTTGTGAACAGGGTATCGAAATTTCTTCAAATTAATTCAGCAGTGAGAAACACGTCCGAAAAAAATATTTGGCAGTGAAAGGGCTAGTGACGTTTTCTCGGACAAACACTAGTGCTTCGTCGGTGTAAATCTAAAACGTCACAAACTCTACTTTATTGAAGCCGTAGTTACAGGATTTTATAACAACACCTACGATTTATCCATATTTAACCGAAAACCCATTCTATTGTTAGGACAAAAGTCATTGCAATTCGAACAGCCATTGAAAATGTTCACGGTATCATAAATAAACCGTACAAGTCCCCTTGGCTTCAAAAAAAGTTAACTACGATTTTCACATCGCAAAAAACTTCTACTCCAAGAATTGTAATACCAACTTCAGAATCAGTCAGAGAAATAAAATAACAAAACTTACAATAGCCTCTACAGTTGTCGCCACATCGTATGGCACAATGTTTATATTTTGTTAAAATGTAATTGAACGTTAAACAAAACATAAACACGTGTCATACGATGTGGCGACAACTGTAAGTGTCTCTCCGATTCGTCCATATTGTTTTGGGCGGATAAACACGTGCAAATTGTTGTGTACATGCTCAAACTAGCAAAACTGGTTTTTAAAGGGCGACGGTAACAGATGGTCTAATTGCAAAAAATGAAATTTTTTGAAAAAATATGCAAAACTTTTGTGTTGACCACCTCGGGATGGTTAATAATATGCGATTCAGACAGAGAATGAGCCGAAATTACAAGACAGATAGCTGAATTTAGGGATAATCCAAACCTAAATTCAACCCCGTCTCAGATGGGGTTAGAATTATTTTTAAATTGTTGCGCATGCGCATACAGCGCGGACCATGATTCAAACGAGATTCATACTTGAATTACAATATGACGTCATCATGTATGTTGTGACGTCATTTAAGAAAGTCGCATGTCCTACTGTTTTTACCTACTTTCGACATCGCTTCATGAATTTGGTATCAAATTGCGAAAAAATGAGTCGTTGCTTCAATAGTTTGTCGTAATCATTTAATCACGTCATATAAAGCTTAAAAAGTGTACATTTCGTTTGTATTTGACAATTTTTGGGTCCAAATCTGGGAAATAGTAGCTTTAAACGCGCATTTAAACATGAAGTATCTGTACCTTGTGCTCATGAAAAATGTTCCTCGCTTTGTCCGAGTTCACCACCAGTGTGGTTGAATTCGATAATTTTAGCCATATCCCAGACAAGACTTGGTTTTGGTGCCCCTGATAAGATAGGCTAAGGAACATTTAAACAAAAGAAGAAAATGCTGCTAAACAGCATTTTCACATTTTGCCTCGATGTTTTCTGTGTTATAGGCCCTATAGGCATAGCAGTAGGCCCTAATTGTTTTGTAAAATCTCATATCATATAGGCCTATAGCTAAGGTTGTGCAATAAAAGACGTTGCGAAACAAGGTTTTGACGTCAACGACTCAATATGCCAAATGGCTAGGGTATTGTGCACATTACGCAGTTTATTTATTTATCTTTCTTTTTTGGTCACCCCATGAAATATTTCATTCACTTGAATGAAGGGTCGTCTGCAACATCTTTGACCTTCGACCAGTCTAGAATTTTGCTGTCTGGTCATGTGTTGAAACACACCAGATGGTAACGAATTTTGTGCTAAAAATGGACTAGGTTTACCGTTATGTTTTGATAAGCCACCGGTGTTGGTATAAAATCTCGTAACTATGGACTGAATCAAGCCGTAGTTACGAGAATTTATAACAGCACGGTTACACATTCGACATACTATTGTTTTTCCGAAATTACGTCACGTTTAAATAGGTAAAATCGTTCCCTATTGAGTAGGCCTAGTATAAATTTTAAAATCGGCCTCGTGTTTATAGAATAGGCCTGTTTCGAAATTTACTGCAACTGTTGTGTCGCGCGATTCCCCTCCGTAATGTCATTAGGTCCTTTCACTTATGTTTTAGTCTGTACCCGAAGAACACACTTCCGGAGGCAAAATAGGTTTAAGGGGAATCAGCATTGTATACATGAAAATTGTTACTAAAAATAGTCACAAATCGACATTATCAAAACAAGGCTTCCTAAATATGCGGAGAAAACAATGACGACGCACGTGCATTCAATATACAGCGATAAAGAGCACGTGCATTCAACATGCAGCGATAAAGCGAAGTTTTAAGTGAAACACAAACTATGAAATTGAATGTATTCGTTAATAGCCGGTAAGATGGTTATTTTATTGGATTGACAGTCAATCGTTCTCAGTTTCATCGTTACTAAAACGCTCTGGGTTCGAGAGTATTGTTACCAAAACGATTTTGGATTGAGAGTATTGTTACTGAAAATAACAAATACTAAACGTTTGAGCGGCGTTTTGAGACTCCAAGGACGACTTCCGGAGGCTGTTGTGTGTGCGGGGGGGGGGGGGGGGGGGTTCTTAGATGAAATAACCTAATTCAACCCACGAAGCACTATCTCGAGAGTGGGAAATAATAGTCTCAGTAGAAATGCGTGCAGAATGATGTGATCATATGATCAGTCCGCACGTGCAGTTCTTGTCCAGCACGTGCACTCCATGATTCTAGGTCAAGACAAATCATCTACCCTTCCCCCCAAAATACTGTTTTGTCGACTCGTCAAGAAGTGTGTTTAGAAACCCATGCAATGGGGGAAAAGAAATAAATGTTGATGAATCATTTTTTTTTTTTTTTCATTTTTTTCCTTGAGATTATTACTCTATAAATCGAAGATTTTATATTTCAGAAGAATTCTTATTTACTGTCCCCTGCAGCAGCTAATAATTGTCTAAACCTAAAAGTTTATCGCTTGGGAAAGGGTTTCTGATAAAAGTTCAATTCTAAAAGATCCAGTAAGCCTATAGACTGAAACGTTGAAAATGAGATACCATGTCAAATACGCGTTGCTGTTTATTGGAATTAAGATTATTGTCATGCCGGTGGTATTGCGGAATAGAATAGTGATGCAAAATGGTAAGTGATTTCTTACTCTGAACAAACGACAAAATTTGGAAAATTGGTTAATTTAGATTTGAAAGCTGCTACAGATAACGACATGGGAGATAAATATGGAATTTGTGTAGATTATAGCACAGACAGTATTGCGACAAAAGTGAAAAATGCAGGTTGGCTGTATTATCAACAATTGTATGACAATTTTACCATTTCCCACCCTATGCTACTTGGCCGTAAGATCGTTGATGATACTGGATACGCACAGTCTGATCAGGACTCTCAATAGCTTTCCCATGACATGTAGAAACTGTTAGAGAGCATAATGTGTCCTAATCAGCCTGCATTCTGGCATAGTCTGTTCTTCAAACGTGATTTTAAGTTTCAAATTCTATGATAGGATCAAATACTATGACAGTATATAGGGACTTTTTACCAGATCTTGGCTAAAGTGCAAGGTGTCAATTGAAAAGTATGAGACTTCTTAACACTTTTTCTAAATAGCGCAATTTTAAAATAACCCAAATTGAAAGGAGGCATAAATGAAAGAATCATAATTTAGATGTGAAAAGTAGAATATTTACAAGTTATCAATTTTTAGCAAATGGTAGAACACGGTGGGGATTGTGCATGCTGGGATAGATAACGAATACGGACAAAAATAATCTCGAATCTGGTAAAATATTTTGCAATAACTCCTTTATTCTTTGGCGATTTTCAAAAGGTTTGTTGCATATACCCCGCCTCGAAAATCACTTTCCTTAGATACGTTGATCATTTGTGGTATCTTTTTAATTTTTCCAAAAATTGATCCCAACTGCCCAGAAAACGAAATGGAAAATAAGCCACGCCTCAGGAAGGAAATTGTGCAATAATTTTCTTATTTCTGTGTCAATTTTCAAGCAGTTTGTTGCATGTACTCCGCCTTTCTGAGCGCTTTACTCATGTGTATTACTTATTTGAAAACTCCCCATACTTTTCCCAAAAATTGATCCCAACTGACCTGAAAAACGATCAGAATTTTTTTTCGTTTTTCTGGTCGGTTGGGATAAATTTTCGCAAAAAGTACACAAAGGTTTCGTGTAAGGCATACATTAGTGGAAAGAGCTCAGTAAGGCGGGGTACATGCAACAAACCGTTTTTAAATTGACGCAGAAATAAGGAAGTTCTTGCAAAATGTCTTACCTGAAGCGAGGCAAATTTGTCCGTAGATTTATCCATCCCAGCATGCACAATCCCCACCGTGTAGAAGTTGTTGATTTTTAAAAGATCCTTCATTTAACTCATTTTTTCTCAAACCCTTTGTACTAGGGACATGAAAACAAGATTTTTATTTGAAAAAAAAATGTTTAAGTAGACAAAAAGGGTTTTCAGTGTATCTTCTGTTTTCCAGATCGATCATGGCGGCGGGATTCGAACGTCGCGGTAAGTACTACTCACGATAAAATTTAATGACCTGGCAGAGCACCTCAAGCTATTAGCTAGAGGTACTCTGTCAGGTCATTTATCGTGAGTTATACGCTTAGCCTACTACGAATTTAACATTTTAAAGTCTGCATTTTTCATTTTGCTTCAATATAATTTTGTGCTATGTATGCCTATTAGGGGCATTCGTGCATTTATCTATGCATTTACCAATTAGGGCCATAAATCTACTTGGTTCTAAACAGCTGGAATGGTATGAGACATTAATTAATTATTAATGCATAAAATGTGTGTTTCCAGGCAGTTAGAGGCATACACTTACGGAAAGAAACCTGGCTGATTTCGGGAGAAAACGTGTATTATTCAGTAAATTCACGTGCTGTAAACTACGGCTTTGTACTCAAATATACTCAATTTTAACTTTCAAAATAAACATTTTGTACCCTTTCTTTCAAAATTTATCAACGTCTTATATCTCTAAGTACGTTCACTTTTGGTGCCAAATTATGAAGTAACGTGATTCTGCTGACGTCACACATAACAAAAATATAGGAAGATTTATCACTAGAAAACAGTAATGGCGGACATTTCTGCTCTCAGCTCTGTTCTTTTATTCTCGTGTATCAAAAGGTTTAAATTAAGGTACGATAACATTGGATTTGATGTTTTTAATGTAATAATAGCGTCAATTCACGTATTTTATTTTATTTTTTTTTTTTTTTTTTTTTTTTGTCATTAACATTCGCAGAGGCCCGTAAAATACTAAAACGGCTCCATACCTACTTCGCATTCGGGCGTCAACTTAGCCTATTTCTTCGGCCTCTGCGAATGTTAATGACCTCTAAAACGTGGATTGACCATATTATCATTTCGTTTTCTACAAGGCGTTGGCGAAAGACTTGGACGGCGAAGACAAGGGTTTGCTTTCAAACCAAACAACGGTTATTGACCAGAGACTAGATGCGGTGAGGCGTGTCTGTGCGAGTCCTAGAGTGTCCGGAGCGATGTCCAGCTTGACCAGTACCGGAAGTGCGTGGACCGTGAATGACGTCACATATTGTGTTGTCCCTAAAGCCGGAAGTACTTTCTGGAAACAAGTGATGCGTTACGTCAGCAATGACGTCATGGATTTCGCTGTTTCACATCCATCTGACATCGACCGATACTTCACGCATTATGGACCTACAGAGAACATAAATGTTACATCAACAGAAAATTTATCAAACAAAGACGGGCTAAATCCTAAGAAGATGTTTATGTTTGCCAGGAATCCATACACACGTCTTTGGTCTTCGTTTATTGAGAAGTTCATTCTTCCGGACTTTTGGATATCCCACGCAATTGACATCGCCATATTTATGAGACCATCAACAAACTATACGGACGTGAAATGTGTATCTGACATAACGTTTAGTGAATTCCTTGCATATATCACATACATGCCAATCGAACAAACGGACGAGCATTGGCGACCTATTTATCGTATTTGTAACCCGTGCCAAGTGAACTTCGATATTATAGGTAAACATGAGACATTTAGAAAGGACACCGAAATCATCAGCAAAAAGTTCAACGTCGCTTTTCAACAAAAGCCTCGTAACTACAGCTTAAAAGAAGCTGTAGTTACGAGGCTTTCGTTGAAAAGCATCGACAATCTTTATACGGGAGACTTTATTTACGCCAGGTCACGTGATGTAGACATGATCCTGAAGTATAATTTTGACTTGTATGATTATAGACGCGAATTATATAAGGATTGCTTTGATTGGCTTCATTTGGAACGCAGACTCTGGTTCGCTTTACAAGCTAGTGGATACATACATATGAACCAAACTTTTCCTGAATTATATCTTATTAAGAACAGGTTCCATGGTAACCCTTCAAGATATTCAAGAAAACTGTTAGAGTAGCGTTAGAGTCACAAACTCCTCAGGTGAGAGAAGAATTACCATTACAAAAACGTTCCATTATGTTGCAGGCGTATGAACGAATTCCAGATCCCGTGATGAAGTTGTTAAAACAGATGTATTACTTTGACTTTGTTCTCTTCCAATATGATGATACTCCATGAGTTGTATTACTGTGACTTTTATTTATTATTAAAGGGGCACATGCTAGTTTTTTCAGCCCTGGATAAGAACAACATGGGGAGAGTCAGAGTTTGCATTATTGTGTGGTCCATTGCATTATCTAGGGCCGAAAAGAAATAAATTAACGCTGATGCCAAGTTTTTCACTCTCTATCAAGATCTAGTTTCCAATTGTTGCTGTAAATATAAATGGCGGGTAGGACAATTATATACGGATTTATCTAGAAGGACCAAATGAATTTTGTTTGAAATTTGCTTGGACAAAAAAAAAATATAAAATATCTTTACACGTTGACCATTCTATACGATTTTTTTTTAATAGACAACCTAGCATGAGTCCCTTTAACCCTTTCCAAAACAACACAATTTTGGGGTGACCCACTTCAAAAACTGCCACGAATGACAAAATGGATGTTATTAAAGATAGGATATGAGTAAATTATGGCACAGAAAACATTGAGACAAAAGGAGAAACTGCTGGTTATCAGCAGTTTCTTCTTTTGTTTCAATGTTTTCCCAAGCCTTTTCTATAAGGGAGGTCAAAACCAGGTCTTGTTTGGGAAAGGGTTAAACATATACAAGTATAATTATGTAACGTTCATTCCTATAAATGATTTTCGCTTTCTCGGCCAAATTAGCCCCGTATCAGGCAAACTTTTGGAAATTTATAACACTTTTCTCAGAATTAGCTCCCAACCGACCAGAAAAAAACGATCTAAATATTTGACGTGGTTTTGGTCGGCTGGGACCAAATTTTCCAGTATCTGCTATCAACAAATAAGTCATAGATCTGAGGAAAGAGCTCACTAAGGCGGGATAGGTCTAAATGTACCAAACCGTTTGAAAATTGACACAGAAATAAGGAAGTAATTGCAAAAACTCTTACCTGAAGCGGGGTTACTTTGGTCGTAGTTGCTATCCATTCCACAATGCACAATCCCCACGATTGTGCGATTTTATCCAATTAACCGTGATATAATTTCGGACAAACAATTGTAATACTATGGGTGTTGATATAAAACCTCGTAACTACGGCTTGCTTGATTAAAGCCGTAGTTACGATATTTTATGACAACATTGATGGTCGGGTTATCAATACATAACCGTAAACAAAGTCTATTTTAGCCAAAATTAATTGCTGTTGGGGCCACTCTCAGCAGAAATAGTGACAGATTCGCGTCGCATTTCAACGTTGTATTTCTTCGTATTTCATTTTTAAACCTTTCATAAACAGCACCGTTTAAGGGTGGTTCAATTCAAAAGCTGCTGCTGACAGCAAAGTGGATATTGACAAAGATATAATCTATTTACAAAATAGCACAGAAAATATTGATGCAAAAAAAAAAAGAAAATGCTGATTATCATCATTTTCTTTATTTGCGTCAATGTTTTCCAAGCCTTTTCTATAACCCTTTCCCCAAACAGCAAAATTTTAGAGTGCTCCACTTCAAAAACTGCCAAAAACGACAAAGTGAAAGTTATTAAAGATAAAATTTGTGTAAAATATGGCATAGAAAATATTGAGACAAAAGGAGAAACTGCTGGTTGTCAGCAGTTTCTTCTTTTGTCTCAATGTTTTCCAAAGCCTTTTCTATTAGGGACGTCAAACCAGGTCTTGTTTGGGAAAGGGTTAAGCGACGTCAAAACCAGGCCTTGTTTTGGGAAATGGTTAAAGACCTCATATCTACAGCTTTTTACATGAGTTTTTTTTAGTTCGCCCGGGACAAAAGTCTCGAAGAGCTATTGTCATACCCTCGGATGTCGGCGTTGGCCTCAGAATCGGTGTCCGCAAAAACTTTAACCTGACCCATATCTCATGCCCTGTTAAGAGATACATCCTTGATGTTTCACATGTAGGTACCTCTATCCAAGACCTTTCATTTGAAACTATGTCATTTAACAATGTAACCTTGACCTTAGAGTTTGATCTACATTTTGACCAGGTTTGAAAAACTTTATTCTGGCCTATATCTTATGCCCAATTACACATATAGCTTTGATAGTTCACATGTAGATACCTCTCATAAAAACATCTTTCATCTGAGACCATGTCCCTTGACATTGTGACCTTGACCTTAGAGTTTGGCCTACGTTTTGAAAAAAAACTTTTACCTGAACTATACCTAAAGTTCTATTACACATAAAGCCTTGATATTTCACACATTGATACCTCCCACCAAAACATTTCAGCTATGACCAGGACCTTTCACCTTGTGACATTGACCTTGAATATTGACATACTTTTAAAAAATCAGCATGCCCTATATTCTATGTCAGTTACAGATAGGGCCTACAGCCTTAATATTTCACACATGGATACCTCTTGCCAAATATTTCTTTTGGGACCATGACGGATTACCTTGACCTAGAACTTCGATCTTTTCTTTGTGACAAGCTGCCATTGGGGCGAGCTACATTGTCCGGGGACAATACTTGTTTATGAAAAGCGATGATTTGTAATTGCTTTGCGCGATACACTCTCAATGTGTCCTTGGTAACATATGCAGGCCATACAAAAGAGTTAATTTATAAAGCTAATTGAATCTAAGCTACATAAAAAGATTATTTTTTTTTTTTTTCGAAATAAGAAAACTTATTACTGAACACAAAATAAGTTCGCTCGCACTTATGTATCTCTGTCCGTTTGTTAGCATTTTCTCTTGCGCGTAATTATTTCTAAATGTTCAATTGGGGGATCATAAAATGTCATAATGAATCTTAACGGTGTCTAGTTATTGTTGTCACATTTAGAATTAAGAAAAATAAATTTTTTCTGCCCTTGAAATGAATAAAGCGTTCAACTTTTCTGACAAGGCCCATTCGGTCGTATATGGCATGGTCATTTTTTTCTTGGCTTGGGTTTGAACAAGATGGACATTCTGAACAATTTTGACATCGGCTGAGTAAATGTTGTTCCTAGAGTGTTCCCCAAATACAAGTTTTTTTAACAGGGCTTGGCCATGTAACATACTGTTTGGACCAACAATTTCGGGTTTTTTTCACGATTTACCTTGTGTTACAAGATACTCATAATAGTCATGTAAAGTATCGTGTATAGTTTTTATCAGCATCAATTTTGGCTTTGACAGCAACTTTCAAATCGGAACATCTTAAAGTAATGCTTAGAAGGGGATTAAAGTTCTGCGTCATACTTGAACAAATCGAAGTCGTATTTGTATATCGTCGTTAGTTTGGTCATTGTGTCACTTGGTATCCTTGCGTACGCTTCCAGCATCATATTTCTCTTCTGGTGCTTAAGATCATCTTTTACCTCATGAGTCTGTGCATCTATTGTTTCAAATATGACATCCAACAATACTTGGATAGGATTTTGGAGAAAACCTCGGTCGGTTAGCAAGGCAATAGGGTAATTTGTATTTCTATGTATATAGCCGTTTATTTGAAAAGCCCGCCACAATCTTTTTGCAATTTCCGACATTTGGTAGCAATCACTATTTTGGAAAATTTCCGCTAACTTTAAATTATTTTCAACCAGACTTTCAATTTGGATTTTTACTCGCTCGTTGTTGTTATTAGTGTTTTGTACCAATTTTTCCCAACCAAATGCATCTGCGAGAACTGCGGAATCTTGAGCGTACGTTTCAATATTTCCAATGAAATTGAAATTTTCATGACAAGGACTGCACACTAAATGTATCGGCCTCCAGTGAGCGTCTAGGCTTTCTACTTGGGATATCGTGATAAAGTGCAAAAACTCCTCAAAACTTATATCCGACACACAACTCTGTTCTGTTTGTCTGATTACTCTAGCAACGTCTCTTGCATGATGAGCCCAAAACTCGGGAAGGAAAAACTTATCAATATAGGCGGACCATAATCGAGTAAATGGATGTCTTGTAAACATGAAACTTTTCGTGGTGGACATCAGCAACCTCCCGACTGAAGAATTTATCTGCGTATACGTTAGGTTGGTAATCATCCCGTTGTGAACTTGATACCGGTCGATATCAGAGGGTTTCAGGATCGGTTTATCTTTCACTTCATAGTCTCCGCCTACAAACCTGATGACACTAATCCAGAAAGTGCTGGCAACTTTTGGAACATTGCAGAAGGTCACGTCATCGAACGAATATAAATACCCTGAAGGGTGACTCTTTTTCCAGTAATCAGTCTTCGATAGCGTGCTACAACGGGCCTTGATGAAGCTCATTCTCTGATGCATGGCGTCATTGTTCTCAGAATTCACGTCTTTGGCGTCTTTGGCGTTTTGCTTCGGTATATCTTCTTTGACGTTATCTATACCTGCAATTTATAATTAATTTTTATGACCACCGGGACTGTATTCACAAACATGTCTAAATTTATATCGTTATTAGGAGGACAAAACTTTTTTCAAGTCACGAGGTTTTCGCCTCCCAAAGATCATATGTATTGTTCTAAATTCTAAATTACAAAACAATCCGTCTGATTGGACAAGACTTATGCCTCAAGGCGCATGTCTCGGCCAATCCGATTGATTGTTGTTTATTTAGAATTAGTCAAAAAATAAGCATATTTGATGAATACCTGATAACAAATGGTCCTACGTTCCTATGTAGTCTTACATGTACAGTCTGTAGATTTTACGTGACTTATAAGTTAATACATACGAGAATGATCAATAAATTTGCGAAAAAGTATTGTTATTTCGTCGGATATTGCCAAAAACAATGGAAATTAATATTGGGTGTCTTTTTCTGCTCACTCATTATTAATTTTCCTTTCAGCTTAAGGAATTAAGCTTGGCACAGTTCCGTCGTTTATCAACATGCGACCTAACGTCATTTTGTGTTCATTTAAAAACAGAGGTGTTTGTACAGTTCATAGTGCCCCATATCAAATATTTTGTCGGTGTTATTGCAAAACCTCGTAACTCCTGCTTTAATTAAGCTGGATTTACAAGGTTTTGTTATAAAACTGACGAACAGTGACGCAATTGACCAAACGCCAGCTGTCTTTATCAAAACAACTGAAATTATTCTCGTTTAATAGCGAATCTATTATAGCATTGGGTAAGTATAAATTTGTGTCATATAGGAAAGTGGTGTAGACTATACACTGTACTTTTCAAGGGCGGGGAATCACGTGACACAACAATTGTAGAATTATCGCCAATAATTCTGTTATTATGTGACCAAAGTGGATTCGATATAAAGTTGAGAATGTGGAAACGTCTAAAATTTTCTGTATGTGCTAGATCTATTATTTTTTCTTTCTTTTTATTCTTATTGTTAGATCTGCTAAAAAGCAATTGACGACCAACTTCACCGTTCTTCAATAACCTTTTTCATCATCTGAATTTTAAAAGATCCACCATGTTAATTAATCAAATCCCTTGCGTATTTTAAACCCCTCCGTTTAAAACCATATTCAAATCGGCGGTGTAAAAACACAGAATAGGGAACGATTTTATCCGGTTAACCGTGACGTAATTTCGGACAAACAAATAGTATTTCGTGAGTTTTGTTATAAAATCTTGTAACTACGGCTTGATTCAAGCCGTAGTTCTAAAAAATTTTATAACAACACCGACGGTTTATCAAAACATAACGGTCAACCTAGTCTATTTTTAGCACGAAATTTACTCCTATTGTCGAAGATTTTCTGCAATTGTTGAGTCACATGATTTCCCGCCAAGATTTAATTACTTCAAACTTACACTGTATTGCCAAGAATCCAGAATTCAAAAGTATGAAACCGCCCAACAAAATCACACCAACAAATATTATTCTAAATTTTCGTCTTGACATCTTGCTTATAGTGAAATAATGCAATATAGAGCAAAACTATGAAGTTTTGGAATTGGCTTGATGTACTTCTTTTATTCAATTTGTTTAGTATTTACAATTAATGAACTGCTGACAGCTTGCCCTTAATTAACCCTTTCCCAAGCAAGAACAGGTTTTGACGTCCTTGATAGAAAGGGCTTTGACACAAGAAGAAAATGCTGATTATCAGCATTTTCTCCTGTTGTCAAAATATTTTCTCTGCTATTTTATATGCGAGTTCTATCATTAATGCAATCCATTTTGTCGTCTAAAGCAGCTTTCAAAATGGATAACCCTAAAACTTTGTTATTTTGGAAAGGGTTAATTAAACATAAGAAAAGGACAAGGCCTCTGACCGAGATCAACACAGTTGTTATTGATTTATAGTGACATTTTCACGATTTTTTCGTCAACTTTAGGCCTACTTTTCTTTTTATCTGAAAGGCCATATTTTCTTATGTACGTAAATTCTGAAAATTTCAAGCCAAAATATTGCGCCGTTTACAAGTAATATATATACTTTTGTGCTAAAATTAATCATATTGTTGTCCACAACAGTTCGGATTTATATAGAATTTGTCATTTCTGTCTCAACTTTAAAGGCGCATTTTTCGCTTATAAATAGCAACTTAAAAAAAAAACTGATAACATTTCTACGCATTAGAATAAACACTCTTTGCATCAAGACATACTTTTAAAAAATGAAATAAATGTGAACTGTCACTTTAATTTTAATTTTCTTTTTTTCTGAAAGGCAATATTTTCTTATGGAAATTCTGAAAATTTCAAGCCAAAATATAGCGCCATTTACGAGCAATATATACTTTTGTGCTAAAATTAAACAACTTCAAGAATCTGATAGCATTTATATGCATAAGATTAACCAATCTTTGCATCAAGACATACTTTCAAAATATGAAATTGGAATCTTATGTCCCTTCAAGGATAACAACCCATCATTAGGTTCCAAACTTTTCGTGCATCTTCGGGCTCCATCCTTGACAATTTGATTGTCCGAAATCATACCACGGTTTACTGGATAAAGTCATTCCCTATTTGGACAAGTCTAAATTGTTGCCGTCTGTTAATGGGTTAAATTAGACTGCTTGGCTAAGGCCGATCTGTTGAGGCTTCTCAGTTCGTGTTATATAACAAAAAACAAAACTTAAGCCATAATAACCGCTAGGGCCATCAGAATTCACTCAATTGTCCGCCATTTTGTTCGCTCGAAAAAATTCGCATCGCTGATCAGGCTCGCATAGGGTATTTGTGGTGAATGCCATTTCAGTGCGGATGAGACAGGTCTCGACCGATGCGAATGGTTTTTACTTTAGTTTAAAGCCTGGTGGCTGAAACAAGTCCCGGAATTCCTAATTCTCACAGACATACTGTAATGCCGCTTATCTCCTAGATCACAAAATTCGGTTGTGTAGGCATATAACGTCGCTTTTCAACAAAAACATTTATTTAGAGTTTTTGTTGAAAAGCAGTGATACAAATATAATTATCTAAAATGTATAAGTCCATGGGTAAAAGGTAAGTGTAATCATTAAATATTCCACGGTTTCAAGCTCAAAATGAAAAAAAAATCGGAGAATGCACTGCAACCCTTTTGTTTCTTTTTCAATTTTATATGAGCCCCATCCAAAGACGGATTGCCAATGATTGAATGGTAATCTAATTTCTTCCTCAGCAATTTTAATATAGACCAGGCCCCGGTGTAACAGTTTATCTTGGCCCCCCCCCCCCCCCCCCTGGGTAGCTTGGCCCCCACCTAAAATCTTTTTCCAGAGTCCCTCAAATTACAAAACAATGTCCGTAAATGTTACGCCTACTGTTAAATGAAAAGAAAAACCAAAGTTTAATGTATTTTAGTCAAATAAATTTTTCGCCTTTTTGGCGTAGAATAGGGGCGGGGGCCAAGCTACCCAGGCCTGGGTAGCTTGGCCGCCACCTAAAATCTTTTTCCCAGAGTCCCCCAAAATACAAAACACTGTCTGTAAATGTTACGCCTACTGTTAAATGAAAAGAAAAAACAAAGTTTAATGTGTTTTGGTCAAATTAATTTTTCGCCTTTTTTTGGCTTAAAAATAGGGGCGGGGGCCAAGCTACCCAGGCCTGGGTAGCTTGGCCCCTACCTAATATCTTTTTCCAGAGTCCCCCAAAATACAAAACACTGTCTGTAAATGTTACGCCTACTGTTAAATCAAAAGAAAAACCAAAGTTTAATGTGTTTTGGTCAAATAATTTTTTCGCCTTTTTTGGCGTAGAATAGGTGCGGGGGCCAAACTACCCAGGCCTGGGTAGCTTGGCCCCCACCTAAAAATCTTTTTCCAGAGTCCCCCAAAATACAAAACAATGTCTGTAAATGTTACGCCTACTGTTAAATGAAAAGAAAAACCAAAGTTTAATGTGTTTTGGTCAAATTAATTTTTCGCCTTTTTTGGCGTAGAATAGGGGCGGGGGCCAAGCTACCCAGGCCTGGGTAGCTTGGTCCCCACCTAAAATCTTTTTCCAGAGTCCCCCAAAATACAAAACAATGTCTGTAAATATTACGCCAACTGTTAAATGAAAAGAAAAACCAAAGATTAATGTGTTTTGGTCAAATTAATCTTTTGCCTTTTTTGGCTTAGAATAGGGGCGGGGGCCAAGCTACCCAGGCCTGGGTAGCTTGGCCCCCACCTAATATATTTTTCCAGAGTCCCCCAAAATACAAAACAATGTCTGTAAATATTACGCCTACTGTTAAATGAAAAGAAAAACCAAAGTTTAATGTGTTTTGGTCAAATTGATTTTTCGGGTGTTTTTTTTGGGGGGCGTAGAATAGGGGCAGGAGTCAAGCTACCCAGGTCTGGGTAGCTTGGCCCCACCTAATATCTTTTTCCAGAGTCTCCCAAAATACAAAACAATGTCTGTAAATGTTACACCTACTGTTAAAGGAAAAGAAAAACCAAAGTTTAATGTGTTTTTGTGAAATAAATTTTTCGCCTTTTTTGGCTCAGAATAGGGGCGGGGATCAAGCTACTCACGCCTGGGTAGATTGGCCCCCACCTAAAGTCTTTTTTTCAGAGTCCCCCAAAATACAAAACAATGTCTGTAAATGTTACCCCTACTGTTAAATGAAAAGATGAATGGTTTTTCTTTTCATTTAAAAGTAGGTGTAACATGTACAGACATTGTTTTGTATTTTTTGGGACTCTCGAAAAAGATTTTAGATTTTACCCAGGGGCCGGTTTCATCATAAACGTCCTAGGACACGACTTAAAAAGTGTCCTGAGACCTTTTGTAGGACGTTCGTAAGTCAGTTTCATCAAAACGTCCTAAGCAGTTCCTACGACTTAAATTTGCGTTTCATCAAAATATGTCCTACTTTAGTTATGCTCGATCAAAAGGCCCCAGAAAATCACGTGCAGTCCTAATTTCAGCTAAGTTTTGTCATTGTAATGTAAAGAAACTTTCCAAACGTCAAAGAAAAACGAAAACCCATTTGAGCACTGTTGGACAAGGGGAAAATCGTTTCTGCTAGCGAAATTATCTATTTGTGGAAAAAAGATTAAGGATGCTACTCCCGGACAAAACATGTTTGGGAAATGATTTTTACTTTTTATGACAGATTATGTTTTTGTTCAATATAATAATGCCATTTTTCTTGTAAATTGAATTTGAGAAAGCAAACAACTTTTTTTTGTTGTAGTCGCTTTTGACGTTTTAACATCTCTCAGAAAATGTATTAATTCGGTATACATGTAGGCCTATGGCATTTAATTGTGCTGAAAGTGCACTCTACATGGACTAAAATCATAAAATAAACAATATAATCAGTATTTGTTAATCGCTAGATTGATGATGTTGAATACGTTGTCATTGTCCATCCTCAGACAAACGTCATCCCAAGTCTCTAACGTTCCATAGGATAATGTAACTGCCAATGATAGAACATATATACGATTCAAGACAATTTTGAATTGGGTCAATTTGAAAGCTAAAGCAGAGGACAAAATATTAATGAGTAATAGTACAGAACATGTTTTGATCAAAAAATGAGAAAGAGCAGCAATTTCCTTTCCCTCAGTGTTATTGAAGTTGTCTTTAAGAGGAATGACAAAATTTTTCTAATGAATTTATTGAGGTTTTACGCCGTTTTCAACTGCTTTGGTCACAACGCGGAGACTGGAGCACCTAACCATGGATTCCTTTTGTTTCTCATACCAGTACTACCCCAACAATCTAACCGAGCCCCCAGCTGCTCGCCCACATAGGTTCACGACACCAAATCATTGATGGGTGTAATTTTGTCAGAGAGGGCATTTGCCGGGGCCGGGTATCGAACTCGGGCCATTTCGAGTGAGCGGCAGTGTGTAATGAGACGCACCTGTTTAAAGGGTAAATAATGGTGTTTTGTTCTGTTTTTCTCTCCTTTTTTGGGGGGGGGGGGGGGGGGGTGAATGAAGCGGATTTAAGATGTTTAAAGCAAATAAATTATTTCTTTTGGTTTTAAAAGCTGAGTTATACAAATACATTTACATGCCACGGAAATTTTGAGTGTAAGCAACTTCTGTTTGTGTCAAATACGTGTATTTCTAACCTGTCTGTTTCATATTATACTGATCCAGCTATCATTTTAACTGACAGGTCTGGGATTCTAACTTTTAGCAGTAAGGGCATATACTTGAATTGGAGCATCGTCAAGTGTCAAAGACTTACATAAAAAAGCATCAAGGATCCTTCATTTCCTCTTTTTGCCATGTTTTCTATCCATGATTGAATGTCCATCATCAGACGTTGAATTATGACTTAACAGAGGTAATATTTCTTATTCATCTAAAAGACAGACAAAAGACTCGTATTTACGAATAATATTCGTTTTGTATATATCGCTTAGCAATGTGTGCCCTTGTTCATACTCAGATAAAGTGAGCACAGTCTCTGACAAAATGGGTGCTGATGGAGTTTGGACATAATCATAGTACAAAACATTTTTAAATAAATGAGAAAATGCAGTATTTTCTTCTTTTCTCTCAATGTTGTTGAAGGTGTCTTTATCTAGAACGTCACAAGGGGGTCTAACTTGACATAACGTTAAAGAGTTGGTGGGTTCGAAGCGGTGTAATAGATGTTTTAATCAAATGATTTATTTTATTTGTACATGTAGCTGGATATTCACATGCCTTGTATATGTCCATGTCGTTTCAGTCGTTGACCATCAGCCTCCGATTCCAAAAGAAAGTGTAAAGCTGTTGCCAGTCATCAATTGTAGACCATTTAAGACAAAATTTAAGTCAAAAAGTCGGATTTAAGTCACCAAAATATTGGTCTTAAATTTAAGTAAAAAAGTAGGAACTTTTTAAGTCTTGAGACATTGATGAAACGCGACTTGCGACTTAAATGTATTTAGGACGTTTTTTAAGTCAAAAATACGACTTAAATGGTTTGATGAAACAGGCCCCAGGCCTGGGTAGCTTGGCCCCCGCCCCTATTCTACGCCAAAAAGGCGAAAAATTAATTTCACCAAAACACATTAAAATTTGGTTTTTCTTTTCATTTAACAGTAGGCGTAACATTTACAGACATTATTTTGTAATTTGAGGGACTCTGGAAAAAGATTTTAGGTGGGGGCCAAGCTACCCAGGCCTGGGTAGCTTGGCCCCCGCCCTTATTCTACACCAAAAAAGGCAAAAAATTAATTTGACCAAAACACATTAAACTTTGGTTTTTCTTTTCATTTAACAGTAGGTATAACATTTACAGACATTGTTTTGTATTTTTGGGGACTCTGGAAAAAGATTTTAGGTGGGGGCCAAGCTACCCAGGCCTGGGTAGCTTGGCCCCCGCCCCTATTCTACGCCAAAAAAGGCAAAAAATTAATTTGACCAAAACACATTAAACTTTGGGTTTTCGTTTCATTTAACAGTAGGTGTAACATTTACAGACATTGTTTTGTTATTTGAGGGACTCTGGAAAAAGATTTTAGATGGGGGCCATGCTACCCAGGCCTGGGTAGTTTGGCCCCCGCACCTATTCTACGCCAAAAAAGGCGAAAAATTAATTTGACCAAAACACATTAAACTTTGGTTTTTCTTTTTATTTAACATTAGGCGTAACATTTACAGACATTGTTTTGTATTTTAGGAGACTCTGGAAAAAGATTTCAGGTGGGGGCCAAGCTACCCAGGCAAGGGTAGCTTGGCCCCCGCCCTTATTCTACACCAAAAAAGGCGAAAAATTAATTTGACAAAAACACATTAAACTTTGGTTTTTCTTTTCATTTACCAGTAGGTGTAACATTTACAGACATTGTTTTGTAATTTGAGGGACCCTGGAAAAAGATTTTAGGTGGGGCCAAGCTACCCAGGCCTGGGTAGCTTGGCCCTCGCCCTTATTCTACACCAAAAATGGCGAAAAAATTAATTTGACCAAAACACATTTAACTTTGGTTTTTCTTTTGATTTAACAGTAGGCGTAACATTTACAGACATTGTTTTGTTATTTGAGGGACTCTGGAAAAAGATTTTAGGTGGGGGCCAAGCTACCCAGGGTGGGGGCTAAGATACCCCGGGGTAGCTTGGCCCCCGGGGGCCAAGCTACCTGCGGGTAGCTTAGCCCCCCGGGGGCCAAGCTGCCCAGGGGCCAAGATAAACTGATACACCGGTTTCTCGAAAAAAAACCTTTTTCAAATTATTGGGGGGGGGGGGTGGGGGCCTGCCCCCCCCCTGGCCCCCCTCTTCCTACGCCTATGTAAAGTATTGACCCTGTCTTATACTATGGGTAGTTGTTTAATGTAGACATGGTATACACTTAATACCTAAAATATTGACCACCGTCTTCAACTGTGTGTGGTGGTTTAATGTAGACCCGGCCCCGGTTTCTCGAAAAAACTTAAGTACGTTCTCATGCTCAAATCTGAGCACCGTGCTCAAATTGCACGAAATCCACGTGAACTTCAATCGAATACCCTTCAACGCTGGAGAGTATCCCTTTGAAGTTGAGCATATTCTCATGAGAATATACTTAAGTTTTTTCGAGAAACCGGGGCCTGGTATTCACTAAAGGACTTAAGTTTTGAACCCTGTCTTACACTGTGTGTGGTCGTTTAAAAGTTTTGAACCCTGTCTTACACTATGTGTGGTCGTTTAATGTAGACCTTATATGGACTAAATAGCTGAAGTGTTGACCCCTGCCTTACACTATGTGTGGTCGTTTAATGTGGACATGGTATTCACTAAAGACCTAAAGTATTGCCCCCTGTATTTCACTATGTGTCGTCCTTAATATAGACCGAAGTGAAATTTACTAAATAACTGAAGTATTATTCAATGTCTTAAACTTTGTGTGGTTGTTAAATTGAAATCTGAAACTCACTATAGAACTAAAGTATTATTCAATGTCCTGGAATATGTATACGTGGTTTTTAATCAAGATCTAAAATATGCTACAGAACTAAAGTATTATTCAAGGTTTATGTGGTCGATCAATGTCTACAGACCAAACTAAAGTTCACTATAGACAATAAGTATTATTCAATGTCCTTATGTGTTGCGTTTAATTGAGATCTGAAATTCCCTGTATAGAACTAAAGTATACTAGAAGAAAGAAGAAACGCAACAACTTTTTTTGTTGTTTCTCTAAATTCTTTTATGTTATTGAGTCAAAGTTGTTACTAATTTGTACAGGGAACAACTGTATCTTGATATTGATCTTTGTGTTTACAATAAGAACCGATTTCACATGTGAGATAACGTCAAAATAGACATTTACACGTTTCCCACGTGCAAACATTTAGTTACCCAAACTTTACATTAAACTATTTTGATTTGTGTAGATACACGTCGACTCGACAAAAGGCAATTATTCAAAGAAGTCGTCCGGTAGCTTTTATGATGTTTAAGAATGACACATCTCAATCTGCAATTGCTGTTGACTTTGGTGTACATCGATTGACAAACAATTGCTTGAGAAAACGTCTTAGAACGAACTAAACAACTGACGGTCGCCCGAAAAGCGGTCGTCAACGTCTAACGTCAAGACGTTAGTTCCATAACGTTCGCTTATTTTACCTACGGAAACAAACTCTCTGATCGAGAGAAAACTGTTGATGATATTCATGGATAGTTCAGCAATCAAATTTCAGCCTGGAACCGTTAACGGCAAATTGGATTGCATGCAAGAACGCATTTAACGTTGACACCAAACAGCTCTCATTTTAACGCATACTTATGGCACGTACAACCTGTGATCTTAATGAAATTTTGACACTAGAAAGTCAAATGACCAAGTTTTACTTTGCATTGAAAAAAAGTACTCGAATGAGGGTGATTTTGAGAAAGACAAAAACAAAGCGTACGATCAAATTTATTTTTTTTTGTTGCGTTTCTTTTTTCCTTTAGTATATTATCAAGGTACTAGGCTATGTTTGGTCCTGACGTTGTTTGTAATGAACAAACAATGAAGTGTTGAAAACTAGCATTTTCGACGTTTCCAAAAATCATCCGAGCTATATGACATATCATTCAAACGGGTACTTAACCCTTTCCTAAACAAGACCTGGTTTTGAAGTCCCAATCAGAAATGGATTGGGAAAACATTTAGACAATAGAAGAAAATGCTGATAATCAGCATTTTCTCCTTTTGTCCCAATATTTCCGTGTTATAATTTGCACAAATCCAATCTTTTTTAACATCCATTTTGTGATCTGATGCAATTTTCAAATTGGAACAGTCGATTTTTTTTACGTTTGGGAAAGGTTTAAAATGTGTCCCGAAAACCGTTGTAATTGAATCAAAACAATGCTGATTAGAAAAGTTCTGTATCATATCGAAACAAATCGAAGTCATACTTATATCGGTTTAAGTACAGAGTGTCCCAATAAAAACGGAACCCATTTTTGAAAGTGAATTGCTAATGTATCAAGTGATATATCTCCACCATTTGAATATGCAATAGAAACGACAGTTTTCTACCAGCATTTAAAGTTTGGTTGAAAAATGTTTATTAGTTTCGAAAATATTGGCATTCAAATGAATGCACCCGGAAACCCATTTTAACACGATATCGATCTTTCCGACTGCAGCGCGCGCCTACATAGTACACTTGACTCTTCACAATTGTTTAATACAATACAAAAGTGATATTGAAACATTTTACTTGCAATAGTGCAAATTCGTTTCATCTTTACCGCTAACAAATAAACTGTTAAAATAGAGCTGCGATGTAACCAAAACTAAAAATGATTACAAACAAAATATCGAAGTGTATCAAAGATTCATAGTACATGTAATCATAATCAGTTATTTAATTAATTACTCTACAACATGCTGGTAAGCCTCAAATGCCAAGTACTTTAACCCTTTCCCAAACAAGACCTGTTTTTGACATCCATGAGAGAATTAGCTTGAGAAAGTATTTAGACAAAAGAAGAAAATAATGGTCACTAGCATTTTCTCCTTTTGCCTCTATATTTTCTGTGCAGTATTTTACGCAAATTCTGTCATTATCAGCGTCAATTTTGTCATCAGCAACAGCTTTCAATCCAGTCCACTCTAATTTTTTGTGGTCTGGGAAAGGGTTAAAATTATTTCAAAGAACCACCTTACGGACTCAATTTGCGCATGTGGCAATTTTATATTAATACATTTTGAGAAAATTGGTACGTGCTTGTACAACGGTAAAGAACTCAACAGTTGGCCGTCAGTGCGCTTTTACGAACAAACAAGACGCAAAAATCGATTTCGTGTTAAAACGGTTTTTTCGTGTCTTTATTAAATTTCATATAACTTTTGAACCAATTCATATTTTGAAGTGAAATTTAGAGCACATGTGCACAAATAATGTATCTTTAGTACTGCAAATTCAAAAATAAGATTCTATGCTTTCGCTTTAAAATATTAGACTTTGAAATAGGATTCCGTTTTTTATGGGACACTCTGTATAGTGATTGTACCACATGGTATCTTTGCGTACGCTTCTAAAATAATGTTTCTTTTCTGGTGCATAAGACCGTCTATTACTACACCAGTCTGCACATCAATTGTTTCAAATATAACATGCAACAATAGTCAGATAGGATTTTGGAGAAATTTATATTTCTATGTTTATAGCCGTTTATTTGAAAAAAGCATGCCACAGTCTTTTTGCAATTTCCGATATCTGGTAGCAATCACTTTTTGGAAAAGTTCCGCTAACTTTATATCATTAGAAGGGAATTAAAGTTCTGCGTCATACTGGAACAAATCGAAGTCGTATTTGTATATCGTCTTTAGTTTGGCCATTGTGTCACTTGGTATCTTTGCGTACGCTTCCAACATCATGTTTCTCTTTTGGTCCTTAAGCTCATCTTTTACGACATCAGTCTGTGCATCTATCGTTTCATATATAACATCCAATAGTACCTGGATAGGATTTTGGGGAAAACCTCGGTTGGTTAGTAAGGCAAGAGGGTAATTTGTATATCTATGTATAAAGCCATTAATCTGAAAAGCCTGCCATAGTCTTTTCGCAATTTCCGATATTTGGTAGCAATCAGTCTTTCCTGTATATTTCGCCAAATTCATATTATTTATCACCAAACTTTCAATTTCGGTTTTCTCTCGCTCCTGTTTGCTTATGTCTTGTATAAACTCTCGCCATCCAAATTCTTCTGCGATGACTGCAGAATCGTGAGCGAAAGTTTCCAACTTTCCGATAAAATCATAATTATCATGACAAGGACTGCATACTAGATGTAAAGGTCTCCAGTGATCATCTAATTTTTCTGTTTTGGATTTAGTTATAAAGTCTAAAAATTCACCGAACGTTATATTAGATACACATGTCTGATTTGATTGTCTAATAAGTCTAGCCACATCTTTGGCTTGCAGTTCCCAAAAATCTGGAAGGAAAAGCTTATCTATATATGCGGACCATAATCTTGTAAATGGATGTCTTGTGAACATGAAACTTTTCGTTGTGGACATTAACAACCTTCCGTATACAGAATTACTCTGTCGGAAATTAAATTTAGATATCATCCGGTTGTGAACTTGATGACGGTCGATATCAGAAGGTTTCAAGATCGGTTTATCTTTCACTTCATAATCACCGGCCATAAACAAGATCATTCTAATCCAGAAGGTGCTGGCAACTTTTGGGATCTTGCAGAAGGTCACGTCATCGAACGAATATAAATACCCTAAAGGGCGACTCTCCTTCCAGTAGTCAGTTTTCGATAGCGCGCTACAACGGGCTTTAATAAAGCTGATTCTCTGATGTATGACGTCCTTTCTCTCCGAATTCACATCTTTGACGTTTTGCTGTAGTTTATCTTCTTTGGCGTCATCTATACCTGCAATTTATTACAAGGAACGATTTTATCCATTAAATCGTGACGTAATTGTGGACAAACAATAGGATTTCGAAGGTGTTATTATAAAAAAATCTTAACTGTGGCTTGATTTAAGCAGTATTTACGAGATTTTATAACAATGCTTACTGATTGATGAATACCTTAAAGCCTGATAGACTCCGAGGATTAAAGTGTTTCTGTTACCGAGTTCTGATTATCTGAAAATATGAACGAATCATACTCCAGCGCATTGGATGGCCAGAACAAGCGACTAACCCAGCCATACCAACCAATCCCCTCCAACAATGCCGGCCAGAACATGCTACCGACCCGGCCGAACCAATAAACCCTCTCCACCATGATGGCCTGCACATGTGACCAATTAAGTTGAACTAATTAATTCCCCAAACATGCCAGACAGAACACCCAACCGACTCTGCTTAATCAACCGACCTGTCCCACCATGCCGGCTAGAACAAGAGATTTTCAATAAATAATAAATCACTAAGGAAAATACGAGAATAAATCGACAGTAATAGTTCTGCATGACACTTTCGCAGTAAACCGTAAATAATATTAACATCTAGGGTGTTGTTTGATTCAATTATCAATAAATCGACAAAAAATCGACAGAAATAGTTCTGCATGGAACACGGAACTTACTGAATCATAATTTCGAAGATGGATGCCCAGTTACGAAAAAATCCGTGCCCATTTACGTAAATCGGCAATCGCCAAAGAAACTAAATAAACGCACAACATACACATGTATAAATCGGGTAGAATCTACTAAACAGGCTCTATATGAGTTAGTATTCGCTATCGATTCATTGGAGACGGGGGCGTAGCTATGTATAGACGTCACATAAACTAGCCGACAGTCTCGTTTATATGCAAATATAGCGACGAAATTTCAAAATATACTAGGTCAAACTTCCAACGCAACACTAACTTTTTAGGGTATTTGTTAATTTTATGGATAGAAATATGAAATTGAGAAATTTCTCAGTGATTGGTTTGACGGGAAGGCACTAGATTGATGTGGTGAAATCAGCTGGGGGATACACTCGTTATTTTAAACAGTTAATAGAGTTTTTGAGTTTATTTTGAAGTTTGTGTTTTGTGTACATTTGTTAAGGTTGCTGTTACAAGAAATTACACGCAGTTTAATGGAACGAAATGCATTCGATTAAATGAAGTGTTGCGTTGGAAGTTTGGCGTAGTATATTATGCAGTTTCATTGGTCCAAAAAGTAGGTAGAACACTAATTAAAGAATAAAATGTGGAAATACGGCTGAAAATTTCTGAAAATGGAAGAAAATCTTTTTTAAAGAAATTAGCCGATAAAAAAATGTTTGACGACCAAGTCTAGCAGACTATTTTTTCGTAACTTTGCACCAGCTTATCTACTATATTTAGAAATTCCCTGGCGTATTTGAACCTTCTCTGCTTCAAACACGGAATAATCGAATATTTTCGGAAATTGTTGTGTCAAGTGATTCCCCGCCATTTTTAAAATCTTTTCCACACACGACCTGGTTTTGACATAACAAATTAAAACAACTTTTGGAAAACATTGAGACAAAAGAAGAAAATGCTAGTAACCAGCATATTCTCATTTTGCCTCAATATTTTCTGGCCTATATCATGCATAATTTGTATATTTGTCAACACCCATTTTGTAGTTTTCAGCAATTTTCAAATAGGATCACCCAGAAGTTTTGCCGTTTGGGAAAGGGTTAATAGCATCAAACTTACATTGTGTTGCCAAGAATCCAGAATTCAAAAGAAATAAGCCTCCCAACAAAATTACACTAATGATTATTATTCTAAATTTTCGCCTTGCCATCTTGCTTATAGTGAAACAAATGTAACAGTCTTTACAGTTTTGGAATTGGCTTGATGTGTTTTTTTCTTAATCAATTTGTTTACGATTAATGAATGAACAGCCAACAGCTTGACTTTGATTAACCCTCTCCAAAGCAAGACCTGGTTTTGACGTCCCCTATAGAAAAGGCTTGGGAAAACATTGAAACAAAAGAAGAAACTGCTGATAATCAGCAGTTTCTCCTTTTGTCTCAATATTTTCTGTGCCTTATTTTACACAAACGCTATCTTTAATAACATCTATTTTGTCATTTGTGGCAGTTTTTTAAGTGGATTACCCTAAAATTTTGTTGTTTGGGAAAGGGTTAAACTAATGAAAAATGACAAAACCTCTGACCGGGATCAACACAGTTGTAATTGATATAAGGATTACAACCCATTATTAAATAACAAAAACTTCGTGCAACTTCGGGAGTTATATGTGACAACGGGAGTTAACGAGATATACCATCGTCAATTTCCGATATGTGGTAACGGAAATTGACAAGGTATACCTTTCGTTGTCTGAAGATGCATGAAGCGTTGTGACGTCGCGCACGGTAAATTGCGACCAATTTATGTAACGTCAAAATATAGAAAAACGTTGCAAGTAAACGTTGCGCGTAACGAACATTTCTTTGTTATCCATGTTTTCATTTTCCTTATATTGTGGGGAAAAGTCAATCAGCGTCGTTTATTAATTTATTCCTAAAACAGGAGTATAAATAAATAAAACATGAATTAATTTCTGGATTATGGTTTGTGTTTTACAATTAAACTATTTAAAGTGACATCTCACGATTATTTTTACATAAATTTTACTTTTATTCTATCTAAAAGAGCATGTTTTCTTATGAAATTTCTGAAAAATTTCAAGCCAAAATATTGAACCGTTTACAAGAAATATATATTTTGTGCTAAAATTAAACAAATTGTTGTGGACAACAGTTCAGATTTGTATAGAATTCGTCATTTCTGTCTCAAATTTGAAGGCATATTTTTTGCTTATAGATAACAACTTCAAAAAACTAATAGCGTTTCTACGCATTAGAATAAATAATCTTTGCATAAAGACATACTTTAAAAAAATGAAATAAATGTGAAATGTCACTTTAAATTGTTTGTGAATACTCGTTAAAGGCATTAGTGTTTTTCCGCGATATTCCGGTATTTGATTTTATTATATAGATTTTGAAAAAAATCTGTTAAAGATATTTTGCAATTACTATTTCGCAACATACAAAATCAGATCTTTCAACATGGAGGGAAATAAGTATTATGTCTGTGTGATTTCTGTTGTCTGTGTGTTATTTGCTTATTACGCGTCGTAAATGTTTTACCATATTGATTCGTTTATTTTGGTTTTAAAAAAAGAAAAGGGACAATCACTCTTATAGCTTGAAATTAATCAAACTTGTATATGAAATAACACTTCAAAGGGCCTACTTGTAAAATATCTTTGAATGTGGAAATAGGAAACACATGCATTGTCATATATAGCGAACATTGTGTTATTCATGTAATCATGTGGGAATTATTTCAAGAGACACGCGAAGAAACTTTAACACCATTTTGTTACTTTTTTTCACATTTTAGTCGGCGAGAGAAAGCAAAATAAGCTTTACATTTGATCATAACCGATGCCTTTATTGTTTGTTATAGATTCTCCCAATTTTTCAGATTTTTTTATCAATAAACGATGAATCAATCGCTTTAACGTCGACGTTAAACGTCCATTTTGACGTAAATTTAAGGGGGTGGACATTTCTGTTTTACCTGGGAAAAATTCTTGCGTTTCTCCTATATTGGAGATACGCATCTAGGCCTACTAGTCTGGCTTACCTGCCCCTAATAGTAGAGTCACTTAGGTAAAAAATCGTGACAAGTCGGACAAAAGTGTCAATTTTTGTCCAAGGTTAGAGGCTTCCATATGCATGAATTCGAACCAGGGGTGCCCGGATTTAAGAGCCTATGAGACTCGGAATCGCTAATTCAAAATTTGGATAGATGTACTGTCCGGATACTCTTCCTTTTAAAAACAAAATTATTTGTTTGCGTAATTTTACGTTACATTGTGCCCCAAAACAATTGTATCTTTTATAATAAAATACAATCTTAAGAAATTTAATCTGAAAACTTTATAAAAGCATGTGTTTATTAGATTTTGTGATGAATCTTCACTATTTGAATATTTGCAATTATTGCTATATTTACATTTGAACCAAAATATTTCTTATCGGATAAGGCAACTAATCTTTCTCTCGGAGATGGGGACTGTTATAAGCTCCAAATTTCACCAGGGGTGCCCGGGTTAAAGGGACTTTTATACAAAGAAATTGTTAAATTAATATTCGGATAAATGTATTATCCGGATACTAGTCTTCTTTGTTTGAGTGCCGCCGTGCTAGACGTCACTACACTACCTCTTACCATTCTGCCCTTTCAAAAGTACGCAAACAAAAAATGAAAGCATAAAAAAGACATTCTAAAATAATCTACTGATTAAAAAGTTTGTTCTTAGAAGAAATAGATCTAAAGTAGACTTTAAAAAAATAACAACAAAACCAGACTGAATATACACAAACATGTACATGTATAAAGGAGTATTTAAAGTTAAAAGTGTAGAAAAACGGCTTTACCATTTACGATATTAGATAATGGTGGTAGGTCTAGGACGTCAACCGTTCGTGATTTGAGGTCGGCCCGAGTTCGATTTCAGAAAATTGGTGTCATTCTTATATTTTAAATGGTCAAAGACCATTTAAAACGGTGTGAACATGATGTAACTTGGAAATCAAGCAGAGGGCAATATTACAAGGGATTAATTTAAGTTGTTGGCCCTGGTTTCTGATACGATGTAAAACGATAAGCAAGAAGAAAGTCATTTGCTATCATTGCCCAACCCCCATCGGCAGGGCAATATTATCGCGATCGACAACTCAATTATGCCATGAAGAGCCAGTTGTATGAAACTATGGAATTACGATTGCAATGACAGAGTGAAGTGTTAGCTGACGGTTTTACAGGCACACATGCCTACATTCGTGCAAAGAGGTTTTGCTATACGGCCACACTTGATAAGCTCTATGTAGCTCTTCGCTGCTTCAGGCAAATTTATCCAAACTGGTATTTACTTCCATTTAAACAATTTCGGCGAAGGCATATAAAATTTTGTTGCGGTTGAAGGCTACTAACCCAAACACTGGCGTGGAACAATCTCCGAGTTAATTTATAGGCATGTTAAGTGCATCCTGCGTTGTTTTCCTTGGATAATTCACACCATAGCAAGTTTACATCTCTGTGATTTACAGAATGATCAAATAAATACTAAATAAGTTGAGCAAATGGGTGTTCCGTACGAAAAGCACCGGTTAGGTCGGGAAAAGCTTGTCATAACTTCAACTATGGCTTTTTACCTTCACCATACGACTCAGAAGGGGCATCGCATGTGTATCACAATGACAGTCAATGTAATTGCAAAAAGAATGGAGGAGGATCCAGTTACTTAAATAAAGAGTAATATCTCATTTGGGGTTTTGGCACTGATATTTCTTCACAATCTTAAGGAATGTTACCAGAAAAGCTAATCAATCCTTTTTCAAACAGTTTTGCTCTAACAGAAGTGCGGGTGCGTGTAATTGCGACTGCACCAGTTTTCAAATCATTAGAATTAACAGTTTTCGGAAAAGAATTTATGCCTTTAAAGAAAATATTAAAGTATATTTTTTACCATAAGATTCAATTCCGATCCTGAGGCGACCTTTATTGATATTTTTTTTAGAACCAAATTTTGTAGCTTCACTTGAAACAAAAGAGCAGCTCAGGAAGTATATAAAATACTCTTTAATACTCATTTCAATGTAATCTGCAAGCTCGGCGAAAGCCATTACTTCTGTAGAATAAGTACAGAAAGAAGACACTCAAACACACGAACACGATTTTTGTACTTAAGTGTGCATTTAATGTGGAACTAAGCTTTGGTAACAACAAGATCGTCCCCAGATATGTTAGTCAAAGAGACAGAATTTGCGTCTTGGTTGCCGCGTTGTTTTAGGTTTGTACCCATGTCGTAAAGATCGAACCAGAACGTCGAATCCTGACGGAACTATTACAATAATACAATTTCCATTCGAATATTCTCGGATCTTATCGTTACTTAAGATCGGCTGGAACGTATTACAGTTGCCGGCATGGGCTGATTCTGCCCATATCACTCCGCAAGCATAACAACGGAAGCAGACCGAACAACTATTTAAATCTACGACAAAAAATATTTGAAACAAACAGCGTTCAAAAATCGATTGCATCCTCATAAATGTGATAAGATTTTATCAGATAAAAAAATTGATGTATTTTACCGATTATTGACAGTATATTTCATTTGAATTATATAATATATAACGTTAGCAAAAGGATTGATTTGTTTTGATGACGTCATTTACGCACGTCTACTTTCACGTTCAATATGGCGGTCGCTGTATTACGCTCGAGATCATGTTGCAAACACGTTCCAAACGGCAAAAGGTTGCAAACAGTCTCGAGGGTCGCGATTGTACAATTTCCTGTTGGTCTGTAAAAATTGTGAAGTATTTCAAGGCAGTTTGGCCTTTTAGACAGGTTAATCAAGTACCCATCAAACATCTTAAACAATACAATGCAGCTTGACCAGTCCATGTCTCGATTTAGATATCTATTCTTTGGCAATACGATTTTAGTGAGGTGGTTACTAAGGCTGTGTCAAATGTAAAAATGGATTGATGCCATTAATGCGTACACACAAGTAATATTTATATGAAATGATATCAAGACAATTTCCCTCCTCACAAACAGAACAGCGCTTGATATATAATTTATGAGGGTGTAAGAATTGCAATTGACAATTACCCGTGTACCAAGAAATCTTGCAATGTTGAAGCCCAAGGTCGAGTGTCATTTAGGTTTACGCATTTTGACGCCCCAAAAGATGAAAGTTCTGGATATCATTGTAGAAAAAGAAGAAATTGCTTGTAACAAGCAATCCTTCAATTCTCCACAATGTTTTCTACCAAGAGAGACAAAATGTAAAATTCCATTCACTTGAAATGTTCGTCTGCACTATCTTATAATTTAGAAGAGTCAATATTTTGTGCTCTGGTAATGGGTTAATGGGATTCCGGTGTCTTCCCCGAGAAAATTTGGAAAATTGGTGGGATCAGGTAGCATCTAGGGGTCTGTTTTCACAATACAATTTTGAAACCACACTTGAAAATACTATGTTGAAGCCAGGGCTTCCAGACTTCCTCTTAGGTACGCACCTACTTAAATTACTTCCTTATATGGACTTTTCTGCACAAAAAATAGCTATAAATATTAAATTATAATAATAACTCGTTTGATTTCATCTGAACAATGTTATATAGGCCTATTTTACGGCATTTACTGTATGAGGCCAAAATCGAAAGTTCGAGGGTAGAGTATCCGGATAGTACATTATCCGAAATTTCAAACCCCATAAAATCAATAACAAGGTCCCTCAAGTCGGGCACCCCTAGTGCAAAAGTTGTCTTATAGTCATATCTGACCACTGGCAAAAATTGACACTTTTGTTCGGAGTGTCATGATCGACCCCATATTTTTACATAAGAGCCTAGACTATAATACTGCGTTATTGGGTCAGGCACACATCATTCATGGATGCGCCCACTGGGCTGATATTTTACCAAAGGTAAAGAACAAAGTTCTTTATTTTTGTGAGCAGGGAAGGGTCATTAGAAGAGTAGATAGGTTTCGGTATATTTTTAACTCTAGCAATAAACACGCTATGGGAGCCTGACCAGCGGCACCTATTTTTTCGAGCAAAAATGGCGGACATAACACACCTGCAAGAAATAGATGCTGCAAACAAAGGAAGATTTGTCACATTTATACTCAATTTTGCACGTTCATACTCATTAATATTTGAGTGCATATATTGCTTTACCACTTTTGACTCCTAAATGAACTTATTAATCTTTAGATTATCTGAAATTTTGCCGACAATCTTCACGATGTGCTGTGCTCATCATTTTAAGCGAGAAATGCTTTAATGAATCAATCAAAAAACACACTTTACTATTTCTACTGGTTTTATTTTCGTTTGTAGACATAGATTTCTGTATGACAGAACCTTTGCGTAACTCTGAGTCGTGAGAGATGTGTACTATTAGAAAAAACGAAAACAAAACGAAACTACTTTTGAGAAAAACTGAACTTTTTTCCCGAGCAATGTCACAATCCACTGTATGGGTAGTTCGTTCATTGTTTACACGATTTTAGTTTGGAAATTCCAGTTTTTTCTGAACGCGTTAATCGAGCAATTGAAAACTGAGAGGCGTAACCCAGTGGCCAACATTTTCAGTTAATCAACTGCATGAAGTATTAAATCTCTTTAAGCAGATTCAATTTGAACGCGCATTTAAATTATTTTAACCCTTTTCCAAAGCGTAAATTTCAATTCAAAGTAGCTGTTTACCACAGAATTGATGTTGAAAAAAATATTGGATTAGTGTAAAATAAAGCATTGAAATTATTGATGCAAAAGGAGGAAATGCTGGTTATAAATATTTCCTCTTTTGCCCCAATGTTTGCTCAAGTCGTTTTTTGTTAGGAACGTGAAAACCAGGTCGTGTTTGGGAAAGGGTTACTATAGTTTTTGGAACTTGTTCATGCAAATTAAGCTATCTCGAGTCAAAGGAATTACAACACTGTCTTGATGATGAAATAAATGAACAAATAAACTAAATGGTTAATATAGAACCTACTCATCAAAGCATATTATTCACGAAATCGACAATAAGTATTGATTTAAAAATGAAACATGTCTTTGAAATAGTATTCAATGTATATTTTCTCCTAACACTACTCATGTTCTGTCTGCCTTAGTATTGTCTCTTGTTTTTCTTGCACGCACTCTCTCATTGGCTGGTTATGACCGCGGTTATCGCAAAAATGGCATCGCGTTGCACTTTCAAATTTGATGTCCCGGTTTCGATCCTAGGGCGCGGCATATATCCCCTATGACATCTGGTACATGTTTAATCAAAACATTGAAGACGTATTTCTGACTTACTGATGTCTTACGAAACAACAATCAAATTACCTAGGACTTGATGGAAGGGGCGATACCTGACTCCTTTCCTTAAGCGTGTAGACTGTAAGACATTGTATTGGTACTAAAGACATAAATACGCCTGAAATCCTTTGATGAAACTGGCCACAGTCTCCTACCAAATGGGTGGACAATCTTAAACCTAAGTGGTATGAGTAGCTTCATTCTCGAAAACATCAAATGTAGTTGTGCTAGAGATGTTGAGAGAAATACAGGAATACTAGTGTGTTGGTAAGTCGTTTTAGCTTTATTTTTCATACATGTAATATAGTGTCGAAAGAGGCATTTCACCCATTCTAATCGAACATTTTGTAGATACCAGGCCGCGGCCATAGCGCAGTCAGGTGCTCCAGTCGCAGCGATATTACAATGTAGTTTAAATAAGCATTAAGGGGGAATGCTCCAGTTTCCGAAATTTTTCCAAATAAAATAATTCATTTATATCTTGTATGCTGAATCTATATGTAATTACCAATTCAAAAATGAAATAAAAATGGATGGTCAGCGATATTGTTTGAATTTTATAGGCATTCGTATAACATACCTCTACAGCGAAAAAATGCATAATTTCTTGCACCTACCCAAGGTCACTAAAATGCTTATAAATGCTCTATAATCACCGTTTAGTCCAGAAAACGGATTTAAAGTAACGTCTTACATTTAATAAGAACAGAAAACCCAAAACGTGTGCTATTATAAACGCACAAATGTGTAAAACAGCATGCTCGCGTGTTCAGTTCGATCAACGAAGCTGAAGTGTTTTATGTCAAAATTTGCATATTTTTGGAAATAATTCAAGTTCTACATCAAAGACTTTGATAAAACTCCATCATTGTATTAAGCAACGTGTCCTGGTAATAATGCAAAAAGAAAGTGTATAGGTCAGTACACTTTTTAGTGCATTACAGCAATTTTTATGAGCTACACACGAATAAAATGACGTAAAACAGTGGTAACTGTGTATACACTTACAACTGTCTTGCTCTAAATAATCGATTTCCATCTTGACGAAATCAGTTTCGCATAATAAATACGCTTTTACCATCGAAAATGGTAAATTGTAATGACGTGTTATATTATTGAAAATATGGTAGCGAATCATATATGGTACGAAATGTTTAATTTTCTACAGTAATGACCGAGTGTTCCGAAAAACTGGAGCATTCCCCCTTAAAGGGCGAGGGTAACAGATGGTCTAATTGCAAAAAATGAATTTTTTTGAAAAAATATGCAAAACTTTTGTGTTGACCACCTCGGGATGGTTAATAATATGTGATTCAGACAGAGAATGAGCCGAAATTACAAGACAGATAGCTGAATTTAGGGAGAATCCAAGCCTAAATTCAACCCCATCACTGATGGGGTTAGAATTATTTTCAAATTGTTGCGCATGCGCATACAGCGCGGACCATGATTCAAACGAGATTCATACTTAAATTTCAATATGACGTCATCATGTATGTTGTGACGTCATTTAAGAAAGTCGCATGTCCTACTGATTTGACCTACTTTCGACACGCTTCATGAATTTGGTATCAAATTGCGAAAAAATGAGTCGTTGCTTCAATAGTTTCTCGTAATCATTTAATCAGGTCATATAAAGCTTAAAAAGTGTACATTTCGTTTGTATTTGACAATTTTTGGGTCCAAATCTGGGAAATAGTAGCTTTAAACCCCACTCATTCCATCGATATTTCTAAACCAATAACAATACAAATATGAGATTTCGTACGCAGTGAACCGTGTATTGCACGAGCGTAAAAGATTCCATTCATGTGTATTTTTGGACATGTGTTGATTGAAGACTGTTGTAAATACATATAAAATACTACGTATTTATCATTGTCTTGTCATTCGTTTCCATAGTCGGTGTAATTTTACGCGATCCAAACATTTTCCGTTCGTGAAATCTTTATTTTGACGTGCAAATAAGAAGCACTCTGTTATTGTTCAACTGGCGTGTGGGTGCTCAATTGTTTGAATACGACAGAAAGTTACCGAAAGGTATACACGTGTCCAACATTATTAAATCTATGAGTCCTTATGTATTTCTCTTATAAATGTATGTATTTCCGTGTGATATCCTCTGTATGTCCGTCTCTCTTTCATCTCACCCTCTCTTCTCTGTCTACCTAGGATTTAAATTCTATACTGAACAAAAGTGAAAACGCTACACCTACTGCGCTTGTCATATTTTTTCTAAATACAACAAGTAAAAAATTCAAATGAAAGTGTTTCGCATTGTTCATTGACTTGGTTGTGCTTAGCGCTTTACGTTTTGTGGATCTTAATAATGGGGATGAACAAGAGCTGTCCGAAGACAGCGCGCTCGACTTTCTAAGTTGCTTAGTATAAAGAGGGCATAACTCCAAATATAGTGGAGCCAGGGTCATGGGCCCTTATAGTAAGGTAGAGGGTGTGATCGTGAATAAGTATTTCAAGTTTGGGTTGAATCCCTTTGATAGTATGGAAGTTATTGATGTTTGAAAAAACGTTAACCTTTGTTGCAACGCCAACGCCGACGCCAACGCCAATGCCGACGCCGACGCCCGGGTGACAGTATAAGCTCTCATTTTCTTCGAAAAGTCGAGCTAAAAACGGACCTTTTTAATGAGACAGGGGTCCGTTTTTCAGGTGTACAATTTGAACGGAAATTTTACACAATTTCAACCTTCAGAAATTCAAGCAGAAGAATGCAAACCATGCCGGACTGCATGGAATGGTAGTCCGTCAAGTTACCAGTCAGGAAATGTAAAGAAGCGTATAACATTGTATTAGCGTTTAGAAAATGATGTTTGAAAAGCAGAATTTTCAATGTGTTCCAAAGCTTGAAAATTTTACAATGTAATCTCCTTAGGAAATTGAAATCGCTATTGCATGGACATCTTGGAACAATCCTAGTCGAAGAAAGGGTTAAAAAATGCCCTGTAAAGTCAGCATGATGTTGCAAAAACCTCCAATCGATAACTTTGATAAATTTGTGAATATAAAACATTTCAAATTCCCTATTTATTTATGTCTAAGGGAGGTAATTCGCAAAACTGACAGATTAGACCTTGATTTTAGAGCTTGCTACAAAAGATAAGTGTGATTTTAAGTGTTTTTTGGCAACCCGGATATGAATTCCAATCACTGTATCATTTTATCATCATAAGGATTAGTGGAAAGAGAAACAAATTTGGAATCAAATATCTAAACTGATTTACACCAAAGATTTCTATCTTCTGCAAATGTATAAAACGCTCCGAACACTCGTACAGAATTTAACTCAAATCACCCGTAAATGAAATGAATTCAATCCGAATACCCGTCCAGTAAGACTCAAAAATTTAGGTACTGTAATGCACGTGTTCGGGGGAATTTTTGGTCTTCGTACAGTGAATAAAAACATCAATATTCCAATTCTAACATTTGCGATCATCTTTAGGCTTTTGGATTTTCAAAGAATAATGTAGTCAGTGTAATTTTGATTATATAACGTGTACCTTAAATATATGTTTTATTTCTTTTAATCATTTAAAAGGTGGACAAATATATGCATAATTCACGAGCAACGCGTCTTTATCACGTTTGCTTATCGTTTACGTTATGTATGCCAGTCCGATGAGCTAAAGACAAAGACAATAACGAAGTTGAATCATAAACCGACCTATTTATGCTTCGAATTTGGTGTTATAGGACAAAAAACACAACTTACGTCCAAATAACTGCTGGGACCGTCAGAATCCACTTCCTTGTCCGCCATTTTGTTTGCTCGAAAAAATAGGTGCCGCTGGTCAGGCTCCCATAGCGTGAATAAAAGTTTTACATGACCGCAACGCTAACCCGAATAAAACGGTTTTAAATTATGTACATGAAAACTATATCAACGCAATTTGGATCCATTTCTTATCAGTAGTCCGATTAGCTCAGTGGTTAGAGCGTCTGCCTTGAATTCTAGAGGTCCCTGGTTCGAATCACAAGAGTGATACATATTTTAGCCACACCCCTTTTCTTTTTACATTTTTCATACCAAATGGTTGTACAGATTTCAAAGACGTAATAAAAACACTTTTACCAATTATGTTTTAATTGCATGTTAGTGATTTCTAGAATAGTTTGGTTTGAGAAAATGTATTAAAACAAAAAGTAGACGAAAAACATTTGCCCAACGTGGGATTCGATCCTTAGACCTCTGGAGTCACAGTCAGACGCTCTACCACTGAGCTAATCGGACTACTGTTGAGTATGCTTCCAAATTGCCTTCATATAGTTTTCATGTACATAATTTAAAACCGTATTATTTCGGGTTAGTGTTGAGGTCATGTAAAACTTTTATTGCTAGTATTAAAAATATACCAAAACCTATCTACTCTTATAATGACCCTTCCCTGCTCACAAAATTAAAGAATTTTGCTCTTTATCTTTGTAATTAAATGATACCACTGGAGGCGGCCATGTTTACTGAGTGCCTGACGTACTAAAATACATAGTATGACAGGGAACCAGACTACGCATCTACATGTTACACAATTTTAAAGATATTGCAATGAACTAACTAGTATTCAAAATATCAATGTTCAAAATTTGACGGATTACAAAATATTAGTTTCGAAAGGCGCACTAAAACATTTTTGTTCGAAAAAACGCAGGGGTGGACATTTCTGTTTTACCTGGGAGATTTCTAATTAAGACATGAAAATGGCGTAATAGATCGTTCATATTTCAAACATCTATTGTCCGTATGCTGAACTTGATTATGAAAGAAGTTTGATTGAAAATAATATGACTGTATTTATTTCAAAGACAGTGAAAAATCGCATTTCAAAGTAAAATTCCAGAAAATAGCTCACGTTACGCGCCAGTGCGAGCTTTAATTTTCACTGTACTGACTTTAATATTGGCTTGTATTTTATAGTAAACATTTCTAATGATAGACAATATGATAAACAAACGTAAAGTAATATTTTTAAATAAGTTTTTACGCCAAAAATATAATTTTTACTCGGAGTAATCAAATTTTTCGATTTTTATGTTACACGTCACGCTTTAAAACGGATGTTTTTTTTTTCATTAAAATTTAACCGAAATTCGGGACTTTCCAGTGTTTCAGGTCCATGTTAAACTACATACAGAAAGGTTCATGTATACAGAAACAGTTTCTGACAAGAAAATGATTCTCAATTAAATATGTTTCTTTAACAAGCACAGCTTTTATTGATGATCCGGAATTTTCACGACTGGTCGCAATAACGTGTGCGACGTCTTTGTATTTAATGGTAGGAAGTAATCCTTGAAGATACAAAGTAATCCTTGAAGATACATTCTTACATATTTTTGGGGTATTTTTCTGTAAAATAACTGTACATAATCAGCCTATTTCCACCAAGACCCCACACAACAGTCACACCGGAAGTCGTCATTGGAGGCAACCCGCTACAAAATGGTCTGAACAGACTCTGCTGTTTTGGGTCGGCTGCCAGGACTCATCCCTGTTCACTGCCTTTATCCATGCTCTGCGCTTGCGTTGATCTTGTGGAAATCGAAAAAAGTGAAGATTCTCTTTACTTTCGCCATTTATCTTCCCATTCTTGCAGTAATAAACGTACTTTCTTTAAAGGCTGCTCAGAAGTTTATAGTACACAGGTACTACACGATTTCTTAAAAGGCCACTCAAACGTTTACAGTGCATAATTATGTACTAAACGATTTTACTCTGCTGTTTTCATAAGCCATCGCGTCTAATCTCACGTCCTCAAACAGATTTCGTTATTCAACCGCTGCCTGTAAATGGCGCAACATCAAAAAAATCTGATACAAATTTTCATTGGCTGAAATTTCAAGATCTCGTAAGAGGCCAAATATTAAATCGACGTAATGGTGCTAAACGTAATGTTCAAGTATTTATTGTGGTGAAAATTGCAGATTGTGATTTTCTATCAATGTTTACACAAAATTGCTTGTGATTGGTCAGTAAAACCCCAGTCATTATTTAATTAGATTGAGATTCTTGCAGGAAATAAAACACGGAGCATTTTTCGATTGCACTGATATAGTATTGAATTGTGCATTAGACGATTAGATCATAATTTACACTCATGACCGTGCATACGAAATCAAAACGTTTCGGGTTTCCCTCGATATTTTTGTGCTATGAATAGATATAAATAGGCTTGAATTAATCCGTAGTTATTGTCCACCCAAATTAAACCAGGACAACTTAATTTTCGTGTGCAAAGTCCGTTAGTTGAGCTTCTTAACAAAACATTGCCGAAGTGGGGTCATTACATATGCAGCTGTCCCGGGTTAATCTAGCTGGACTAAACGAGATTTTATAACAACACCCACGAAATACTATGCTGAGTCAAAAAAGAAAGTGTGCACAGAGAATAAATTTCTATGGTAATTTTGAATATTGATAACATAATATTGGTATCAAATTAAAGGTTATTCAATTGCGTAAAAGATAATGTATTTTTGAATTGTGTGAAATGGAGTATTTCTTGTGTTTTCTTAAGTTATTTGAGACAGGGGTCATTTTCAAAATCAAAGAACATGATGCCGGACGTGAGCAGGTTAAATAATGCAATTTTCTTGCGATCTCTTCTTTAATTTCTATTGTGACATGTCTTTAATGAATGATAGAAAACTTGTGTAGCCTCACTGATCGAACATAATGTCTCTTTCTATCGTTTTGGAATTTTATTGGGTTCATATTGCAAGACGTATTCCGCGTCCTGCAAAGTCTTTAACTGGACCCTAACGTGAGCGAAACTCAGATGGGAAAAATGTTCGACCCTACACGACACTCAGGACTAATTTTCACGCGTCCCATGCCGATGAAGACGTGCCGAACGCATGCGCAACGTAAAATTTTGGCATGTTGATAACGTGACAAACATATGGTCTCAAATCTCTTATGGACCGTCTATCTGCCTTCATCGATTTCGAATGGTTGCTTACTTGTGCTTGCTGTACTGAATCGCAATAAATGATGTAATTTTGAAGCGTTGACGTAAGGGCGTCAACGTCATGTAACGATCTTGTCTAGTCATTGCGGCATTCGGTTTATCAGACTGAAGCCTATCAAAATGCATCTTTTGTTTTAAAAACGTGATTGCGAACGCCTATAAATCCATTGTCATTACATTCAAACGACAACGATACATTTTACGCCGGTTCAAGACACTAGCAAAACTAACGTGTGAAATCTGGCGTGTTTACTAAGACGTAGCATCTTTGGCTACACAGCATATTGAAATTTTATGTTTGAATTAGCTTTTATACACTTTGAATACAGATTTAAGAGGATAACGTGTATTATGAAACGTTTGTTTTGACGACAACGTGCAAAAAGGTGCTAATAGCTTATGGTGTTATGCCCCATAATCTAATCCTCCAAAGTTTCTTCCTTGGTCAATAGACATGAGAAAGTTGATTAGTGAACTCTGTGTAGAAGTTTTGGGTAGATAACTGTGGCAGTTACGTAGATACATAAAGTAGAAGTATGCACACTTCCTTTTTTGACTCAGTATATTTGTGTATCCGAAATTTGTTAACTGGATAAACTCGTTCCCTATTCCGGACCTCATAGCACGGTAGAGACTGTGCATCATGGGATTGTTAACAAATACGACCATATTAGCCCCGCTTCAGGTACTTTTTCAATAACGTACTTATTTCTGTTTCAATTTTCAAACGATTTGGTACATGTACCCTGCCTTACCAAGCCCTTTCCTAAGATTTATATCTTATTTGTAGTCATTTTACTTTTCCCAAAATTAATCCAAACCGACCTAAAAAGCGACAAACAGTTCCGTTCGTTTTTTATTTGGTTTGGATCAGTTTTTTGGGAAAGAATAAAGGCGCGTTCTCATTGCCGACCAAATCAACTCGATCAAGCGATCGAGTACTGATCGAGCTTGGTCGACAAGAGTGATCGGGACGATGAGCGTGGTAGGCAAAAATGATCGGGAATTAACCGACAAGAAATAAAGAAGAAGTCGTGTAAATACATTGGATCGAGTTGAAGGGGGAATGATCCAGTTTTTCGGAACACTCGGTCATTACTGTAGAAAATTAGATGAACTATTCATAAAATTCCCGAAGCACAGTTCAGATGCTTCTTTGACAAATGGATTCATAGGTGGGAGAAGTGGATATCGTGCAGTGGCAAATCTATCGAACAAATGTAGATATTAGATGTGCAAGAAAGACTTTCCAGACGTTTCGTCCGTCCAAGAACTAATTTGCCCCGCCCAACGTGACCCTACGTTACCATAGCGACTGTAGAACGCGCCTTGATGCAAACAACTTAGTTTTTGTTGCTGGATCAAAAGCATTATTCCCCAAAGTATGATTATTGCAAATATCATTACAATTAGTACATAAATTAAAAAAAATATGAATCCACTCCGGATACTTAATTAACAGCTCTCGCATACGTCAAAACCATGAACCGTTTGGAAAATTTTGTGCCTTTTTTCTCGTTTTGAAACGATTTAATCCATTAAATCGGGATCATAATCAAAAAGCTCAAAATCGTATTTATAGAGCTCCTTAAGTTTAACAATAAGCTCTTGTGGAAGTTTTTGAAAGACCTCGACCATTAAAGTTTGTTTTTGAAACTTCAAGTCATTTTTCATATCTTCTGTATGAGAATCTATAGCTATGAAAATTGCATTTAACACTATATTAGCTGTATTCTCTAAAAAGGCGTCATCATTGCTTAATTTTCCAGGGAATTCGATGCTTCTATGGATGTAACCGTTTAGTTGGAATGCTGTCCACAACCTCTCGAATATTAAGGCAGAATCATGGCACTCAGGTTGTCCTCGAGGCTTTACTAAATTTAAATTATACTTCACTATAGTTTCAATTTCACCACGAATTCTCTGTTCGTCATTCGCCGTTTCTTTGACATCTTTAAGTCCAAACGTGTCTAAGATGTAAGCTGTATCGGCCGTAAACGTTTCTTGTTTACCTATGACGTCAAAATCCACGTGACAAGGACTGCACATAAGGTGAATGGGTTTAAAATGTTTATCCAATCGTCCAGATGGCTTTACGAACAGAAATCTTATAAACTCTTCAAAAGTGACATCATTTACACATTTCACATCTTGGTCAGCATTTCTCAGCTTTCTAGCCAGTGACACAGCGTGATATATCCAGAAGTCTGGCAAAACAAACTTGTCAACGTAGGCCGACCATAGACGAGTAAATGGATGACGTGCAAACATGAAACTTTTACTATTTGACAACATTAAAGATCCCAAAGGCTTGCCAGTCTGTGAAATAACGAGGTTATTATAACCATAATAATGCACCACATATCGATCTATATCAGATGGTTTTCGTATAACCTTCTGGGGATTTTTTGGATAGTCACCCGCGATGAATCGCATGACACGTAGCCAGAACGTACAGCCAACTTTCTCTATCTTGCAATACGTAACGTCGTCGTGAGTAAAGAAGAAGCCGGTCGGCGTCATGTTTTGCCAGTATTGCGTTTTAGACAGTTGTAAGCATTTGTCCCTCACATCTTTCGACCTCTGCTGAATGACATGTACGTGTTCTTGTGACTCATCTGAAAAATTAAGAAATGGAAAAAAAATCTAAAACCTTGTCTTAAAACATAGGGGTATGTAAGTTGACTCCCAGCAAATAATGAACCTTTATTTAGTAATAAAGGTTCATTCTTTATTTAGTAATAAAGGTTCATTAGGTGCTTGGATTCAACTTACGGACCCCTATGTCCCAAACAACAAAAGAATATGGTGCTATAAATTAAAAACTTCAACTAGCGACAAAACGGATGTTAATGAAGGTTGAGATTGTGTATAATATCATCAAGAAAACATTGAGACAAAAGGAGAAAATGCTGATTATCAGCATTTCTTCTTTCGTGTCAATGTTTTCCCAAACCCTTTCTATCAGAGACGTCGAAACCATGTCTTGTTTGGGAAAGGGGCAAATACCCATATAAGGGTCATTTTGAGATTAACACGACGATGGCATTTTTCGGGCGATGTCGTAATCATTCGGCAACACAAATTGTGGAAGTTTTTTTTCTCTCTCCGTTACTTATCCGTATACGGGTAGATTAGATAATTTCAGACATTTACGACGTCACCCGAACCTTTCCGACGTCTCACGAATCTTAACCTTTTCCCGAATGGCAAAAAAATGTCGTTCCAATATAAGATATGCTCTAGACAATAAAACACGGTGGGGTTTGTGCATGATGGGATGGATAACGTATACGGACAAAATGATCTCGATTCTGGTAAGATTTTTTGCGATAACTTCCTAATATTTTGTGCGTCAATCTTCAAAAGGTTTGTTGCATGTACCCCGCCTTACCGAGCTCTTTCATCGGATGTATGACATATTAGATAACTCGTGGTACTTTTTCCAAAATATTGTCTCAACCGACCAGAAAGCGAAATGGTAACGACTACGGCCAAATTAACCACGCTTCAGGTTAACATTTGTGGAATAACTTTCTTATTTTAGCGTTAATTTTCATGCAGTTTGTTGCATGTACTCCGTCTTACTGAGCCCTTTCCTCAAATGTAAATACCTATCGGGAAACTCCTTGTACTTTTCTCAAAAATCGATCCCAACCGTCTAGAAAAATGACCTGGATTTTTTGTCGTTCTTCTGGTCGGTTGGGATCAATTTTTGGACAAAGTACAAAGATTCTACAAACAAGTCATATATCTGAGGAAAGAGCTCAGTAATGCGGGTACATGCAACAAACCGCTTGAAAATTGACGCAGAAATAAGAAAATTATTGCACAATTTCTTACCTGAAGCAAGGCAAATTTGTCCGTATTCGTTATCCATCCTATCATGCACAATCTCCACCGTGATAAAATTGGTGTTGATAAGAATATTATTTGTGCATGACATTGGTCGGAAAATATTGTGGCAAAAGAGCAGCATTTTGCCTCGATATGTTCCTAATCTTTTCTATTAGAGACGCCGAAATCAGGGCTTGGGAAAGGGTAAGAATAGCCATATTACGGACAGTACATGCTCGGCGAACCCACCACAACAGTTTGTGCTTTCTGTGTATTATTCTATTTGACCGAATTAAAGTTCCGTAAATATCAAAGCTTTGATTGGTAGACACAATTGTTGGGGGAATAATTTGGTTTAAATTTTGCATTGCTGTATATGAGAAAATATCTATTTCGTCAATATTTTCAAAATTATGGTAATTTTCAAAATATTTAAATGGTAGAAAACTGTCAATTATTATTTTGCTCTAAAATATGCAATAAGATTGTTATGTATGTTTACCTTTAACGTTTCGTGACAACTTATTTTTGAGCGATTCAAGGGAAAATAATCCACTAGATTTTTTATTGCAATGGGAGAAAACACACCATCTTCAAGTCAGAAACATTAACTGATTTTTACTGTTCACGTAACAACATATCAATTTGAGTTTTGCCATGTATATATAATTGATATAAAGTGTTGAACATTTATCAGGTCAATTGGAATTGTAGCTAAACTATGATTAGATACCAGTCATCACATTTCCAGAACCGTAACGTAGATTATATCATCGCTACTTTTCAACAAAAACCTCGTAACTGCAGCTTGTTGAACCTAAGAAGGGTCAATGTCGCCTGCAATGAATCAAAGATTTAGACTAGTATATCAAAAAGTAGACAAAAATGAGTGCTATGAAAAATTGAAGTTTAAACAAATAAAATTTGTTTGTCAAAAAGTAGAAAACGTTACTTTTCATCTAAAAACCTCGTACTCGTACAAGTAGCTACAGCTACATACGTTTTTGAAGAAAAGAAGCAACGAATAAGTCATACCTATTGAATTTAAGATTCCAGAAAATATAAGCACAGACCACACGATCACAGTTGGTCCAGTTAAAAGGCAGAAAATTCTATATTTCTTGAAGAAATACATGATCCGAGACAATACAAATATAATGATAGTCATTTTCTGATTTAATGATCAACCGGCTGCTGCGCATCAGTTAACCTTGTAAAGACACCCTTTGCCGTGAAACAGATTTAATAGCAAATTGCTTTCTTTATTTAATTTAATTTTCCCATACAAGAGCTGCTTATGACGTCCTAAAGAATATTAAACGGCTCGTTGTAGGCCACTTCCAATGAGATTTGCGTCAGAATTATTCGAGCAACTTCGTAAAATGTTTACGGCGTTTCCTTAATAGGCACGGATACGTATCAAATGTTGACGGAGTCGCACGAAAAGTTTCGACGTCTCATTAGGGATGGACTACCTAAAAAGCATTGAGAACAAAAGGAATACGCGTTTCTATTTTGGTATTTTCGATGCTATAACCCGAGACATTTTCTACGTTTACCATTCGCCATTTTGGAATGGGTTGTTTGACTTTTATCTCAAGAATTTGTGAGTAAATATTATAAACCGTTTTCGCGAACAATCCTGGTTTGAAGGTGTCTATTAAGGTATTCAACACATCGTGCAATTTCGAGCGTCAATATTGGCAACGGTGATTAATGAGGGTATATTGATTTAAATTTCCCAAATACTGTCGTCAATTTCAGTTTCTGTGGATGAAGCCCGAAGATGCACGAAGTGTTTGGTATTTAATGTTGGATGGAATACCTTAATGAACGTTTTCAGAAGCATCGAGGGATGTGAAAAAAATGCCACCCATCCTTGAAATCACATCGCTGTTATTTTTGGAATCAGCCCACACTTGGTGGTGGTGGTGTGAGTCTTTTGTTGTCTGTTATTTTGTTGTCTGTTATGTTGTTGTTGTTGTTTTTGTTGTTGTTGTTGTTGTTGTTGTTGTTGTTGTTGTTGTTGATGATGATGATGATGATGATGATGATGATGATGATGATGATGATGATGATGATGATGATGATGATGATGATGATGATGATGATGATGATGATGATGATGATGATGATGATGATGATGATGATGATGATGATGATGATGATGATGATGATGATGATGATGATGATGATGATGATCTAATCCTGATTAAGAGATCCCTGCGATTGAGATTGGCACAGTATATGGGGTGTATTACTTATCCAGTAAAGTAGGCCCGTAAGAAGCAATTTTATATTGGGGTGGCTCCTTTAATCTTTAGTTTAAAATAAAGAAAATCCAGGATTTTTGGTCAATTTTAGGGGAGCCCCCCCCCCCCCAACCCTCTGTTCCTACGGGACGGCTATAGTCCACTAAATCTAGCCCGGGACGTCTGCATACGTATGCAATGACACGGCTTTGGCTAACTGATTTAGCCGACGAAAGTTGTCCATGGTCAAATCTGGTGGACTATTATCTATGTAGTTTCGAGGCTTAGAACGAGCATCTTTTCAGAGAAATGGTTGCTTAAACATAGTTCGACGAACGATCGAGCTATTGTATTAACAAGTAAACGGTTTTCAAATGAATATTTTCAAGATGTTACAAATTTAAATTATGATATTCAATGTGACAGATTGCCAGATTGCATCAAATGGCAATAAATTTTGTACTAATAATAGACTAGTTTTACCATTATATATTGATAAACCGACGGTGTTGTTATAAGATCTCGTAACTACGGCTTGAATCAAGCCGTAGTTACGAGTTTTTATAACATCACAGAAATAATATTGTTTGTCCGAAATTACGTCACGGTTAACTCGACATAATCGTTTCCTATATCATCGGTATCTTCTACTTTCAATCGCCCATCAAAGAATAATCAAGTAGGTCTAATATGGTTTACATAAATCTCGGCAGGGAATTAGGATTTACAACAACAACAACAACAACAACAACAACATTATTTGTAGAAAATCTTCAATAATTATTTTAATACGAGTTTGTTTTGAAGTAGAAAAGGTGGAGAAAGGTCAGGATTTGTTTATGTATATCGTATCGTCTCTTTCAACCCTCCTCCCTTATCCCTTACACGTGCTATCACTAGGGTCGTTGCTAACCTTGGGCAGTATCATCTACAATACAATACAATCTACAAATGTCGGGTGTACTCGGTAGGTCATACTTTTTCCATTTTTGTTTTGTCTTAAAGTGCTTCTCAAATATATTTTGTACTGTACTTGGCTGACCATATATTTGAGTACTTACTTGTCAAGTATTAGCCCAAAGAATCCCCAAACAACAAAATTATTCAAAATTATTAGTGATAGCACATAATAGGTGTGCCTTTGATTTGGGATCCGTCGGGTCACAGCAGAGGATTTCTTAACTACGGCTTTCCATTCCTCTCTTCAGTTTTTCATGGGTCGTTTCTTAGCCTAAGTCCTGTCCATTCTTTAATGTTGTCGACTCAGCGTTTCATCTGCCTCCCTCTCCGTCTGCATACATTTCGTCGTTTTTCAACGAAAACCTCGTATCTGCAGCTTGTTTTAAGCATCAGGATTTCGTTGAAAAGCAGCGATATTCATGACCCTTCGTTTCACTTCCTCATTTGTAATGCGATATTTGTATGAGATACCAAGAATTCGTCTGTAGCACGCCATTTCCATAGCGCCGATGTAATAGAAGAAGAAGAAGAAGAAGAAGAAGAAGAAGAAGAAGAAGAAGAAGAAGAAGAAGAAGAAGAAGAAGAAGAAGAAGAAGAAGAAGAAGAAGAAGGGGAAGAAGAAGAAGAAGAAGGGGGAAGAAGAAGAAGAAGAAGAAGAAGAAGAAGAAGAAGAAGAAGAAGAAGAAGAAGAAGAAGAAGAAGAAGAAGAAGAAGAAGAAGAAGAAGAAGAAGAAGAAGAAGAAGAAGAAGAAGAAGAAGAAGAAGAAGAAGAATTTACTGGCTATAATTGTATGCGGGCCTGGATGTAAAAGGGAGTCAATTCATGTTGGTCAATACTTCATTTCTTTAAGTTATCTTTCTTGGCAAGAAACAGTATAGTCTCATTTTTAAATATAAAATCTTAATTAACCCATTACCAAACGGCAAAAATTTGGACTAGTCCAAATTTAAAGAAGTTGCAGATGACAATTTTAAGTGCATGAAATTTAAAATGTTTTGGCCTTTTTGGGTAGAAAACATTGTGGGAAATGAAGAAATTGCTTGTCACAAGCAATTTCTTCATTTACCACAATGTTTTCTCATGGCATTATCTTGTGAGGAGTCAAAAAGAGTCATTGTGTGGTAATGGGTTAAGAAAGATCTAGTATTATCATCACAGTATGGATTATGCATCATTGGATGGATAACAGTTACGGCAAAATTAGCCCCGCTCCAGGTTAGAAATTGTGCAATTACTTTCTTATTTCTGCGTTAATTTCCAAGCGGTTTGTTGCATATACCCTGCTGAGCTCTTTCCTCTGATGTATGGTTCGATACCCGGCCGCGGCAAATACCCTTTTTGACAAAATTGTCACCAACCAATGGGTTTGGAATCGTTTACTTAAGTGGGCGAGCAGCTGGAGGCTCGGTAAGGGTTTTGTGGTAGTACTGGTTTGAGAAATAACAGGAATCCATGGGTAGGTGCTCCAGCCGCCGCGGTATGACCCTGGCAGTTGAAAATGGCGTAAACCCCCAATAAACTCAAACTGATGTATTTAGCTTAGGCCTATTATATTTTGTAAAATCCTTTTATTTTCTCCAAAAAAATTATACCAACCCACCAGAAAAACAACAACAATTTCAGAGCATTTTTCTCGTAGGTAAGAATCATTTTTTCAAGTTTTCATGTCATACGTTAGATGCTAATCCGAGTTTTCTCTGACGAAATTCACTCTTTGATATGTTGAAGTCGCTCATTTAAAATGAGCGACACCAACATCATCTTCGCTAGCCAAGGTTGAACCCACCTACGTTTGTATTCACCCTTGGCGGATTTAGTCCTATTTTCTTGAAATCGCGAAGATCCGCCTAGCGGTTGTTCTGCTGGTTGTTTACGTCCATTATTGATGACGTCATTAACGCGCGTTGTCTTTCGCGTCAGACGTCATGCGGATAAGGTAAAAGTTAGCTGTTTTTTGGTTGAATTGTCGAAAGTATAATAATTCGTCGATTAAAGTTAGGGAATTCCTGTCTATTACAGTGAAATTCGTAGGAAAAATCGCCCATCTTCGCGTTTTTGAGTTGCAAATGCAATGCTTTTTTCCCGCCCGTTGTCATGATTTGGTTACTCATAACAAATGCATCAATCGACAATCCGATTGGTTCCAGCGAGACCTCGCTGGAACCAATGAAAACGCTTTCCAGGAGACCAAGAAAATCGGACTAAATACGCCAAGGGTGAATACAGAAACGACATTACGTCGTAGATGTCACCCTTGGCTCGCGAAGATGCACCAACATATCAAAGAGCGAATTTTATCAGAGAAAACTCGAAATAGTTGGAGGCGTGGTAATGCAACAAACCGCTTGAAAATTGGTGCAGAAAAAAGGAAGTTATTGCACAATTTCTGACCGAGGCTAATTTGGCCACAGTGTTATCATTTCTATCTCTGGCCAATCGGGATCCTTTTATTCTTTATCCCTTTTCTGTTTTCTCTCTTTTGATTTATTTATTCATTTTACTGAGCTACGACTACGAAAAGATGCTTGCGTAATAAACAGTCATAAAAATCAGTCTTTGGATCGATAAAGTGCAAATATTTGATAAATGTAAAATCGACAAATATTTTAAAATAGGTAAAATCTCTTTTGAATAAAAAATAAACACACGGTTTTTTTGCCACATTTTCTTGTGAATTAAACAAATATGTAATATTTACATAGTATAAATGAACTGACCACACCCCGTTATCAGTCTCCGACAATAGGCGGAAAGTACCGAGTTGTACCGAAGTCAAATTACGACATTCCGTACCAGGCGTGAGATTTCGGTGCTCCTTGGCGCGTATCGCCTTTATTCACCTTAGAAGATAGATTAACACTGGGTGACAACCAAACATAACCAAGTCGGGGGTATTTTTGATAACTAATATGAAATCAACACTCGTTTGGCTTTTTTTCCGTAAATGAAAAATAAAATACTAACAAAATGTGCAAATAAAAGTATATCCATTAGCATGAATCCATGTTTTCATACTAAAATGTTCAATGTTTTGTGTACATTTGAATCACGCTAGTTTTTTACGACAACGAATGTTGTCATAAAAAACCGTGTGGTTAATAAACACACAATCTAAAATTTGCCCGGTGTTTAAAATAATCTCAAATATTAAATCATGTGACCAAACTCAGACCGTTCACTTTGTTCAAAATGGCGAAAATTAGTGGGAGGTTTCGAGTTCTGTTAATATTTACGATCCTAATCAAAATAACGTTGGCTGATCAGGATCCGTTAAACGATCCTAGTTTGGAAATAATTAGAAACGAGGATGCTGATGAGAACTATACAGGCAACATTGCTGGTGAGTGGATATTTTTATTATAATTATAATAGAAATATAAAAAGTTATACTTTATCACCAAATTATTCCTCGGGGAATATAATAATACACTATAAAAACTCACTCGATTCGATATTTCGGCAAAATTTGCCTTTTTCAAGAGGTTGAAACCTCTTGAAAAAGGCAAATTTTGCCGAAATATCAAATCGAGTGATTTATTACAGTGTATAAAAGTTATAAATCTTATATCTTTTCACCAAAAGAACACTGTTTTAGACATATCCAATTTAAAAACTGCTGCAGGCGTAAAAATCATTGCTGTAATAAAGATAGGATTTGTGTAGAATATGACAGAGAAAATAATGAGACAAAAGAAGAAAATGCTGATAATCAGCATTTTCTTCTTTTGTCTCAATGTTTTTCCAAGTCATTTATGAAATGGATTTCAAAACCATGCCTTGTTTGGTAAAAGGATAATACATTACACTGTAAAGTGTAATTCTGTATTCGTTACTTTTTGATGCAATAGAAAGCCATGTATGCAACTGTAGGGTCGTCATTTGTTAAATGCATTTTATCAATATCGCTACAAAAAATCGAAATGCGCCGGAATTATCATAATCGTTTCCTTTCGATCCTAATCAAATTTCAGGCAATTCCGACTTATTTGGAATAGTTTGAATTGGGCTACTTACACTGAACAATTTAAAGAATTGTAGCATTTTTGATTTCGAGTTTGAATTCATGAGCCATGGATTTTATCAACGGACAAAGTACTACATAAATTATGTTAATCAATTAGTGATTAAAAAAATTGCAAAGCAAACAAAATTTTGCAATTTATATAATGGCTTTCTGAAGTTGGCTAGTTTTCAATGTTCAAATCGAACAAATACATGTACATGTATTTTCCTGGTAGAAGAAACCATTGACGAAGAAGCATAGACCTAAAATCATTTTGCAGATTGCCGTTAAATTTTGCATATGTCACAAACCAGAAGAAAAGAAAGAAAGAATTGGTAGTCATAGACATTTTTGTAGAAATCTCAAACATCGGCATTTTTGTCAGATATTATATCCATAAGGCCCTTTTAGCCACTTTCCAAACTACAAAATCTTAACGCGATCCAATGTGAAAGCTGCTGCACGCGACAAAATGGATGTTGATTGGGAAATATAAGTATACAGTAAACTATAGCGCAGAAAATATTGATACAAAAGGAGAAATGCTGATAATCAGCATTTTCTTCTTTTGCATCAATGTTTTCACAAGCGTTTTCGTTTGAGAGACGTTTAAACTATGTCTGGCTTTGGAATGGTTTAAAGCGTGACAGATCACAAATAAAGACTTTGATAGTGTCGGAGACTGTCGACTAATTTTGCTGAATTTTAGAGGGGCTCTGGCCTGATTCTAAATAGTTCTTTATTATAAACAACGAACATTGCACGTAATCTACTCGTTAAAAAATGAGATAAATTTTGATTTGCGGAGACGTTCACTTAATTTTTCGCTGAAACTTTTCAGATTTTTTTCGGTCAGAAATTAGGCATACATGTGTTAATTGGGTTATTTTAAATCAAGCACCTTCTTGTTTACTTTTATAAACATAATTCAGTAAAAGCATTTTTCTTGTATGCGAAAAAATATATAATGAGAAAATATGGCGGTTGAATTGGTGCATGGGTAGAAACAGCATAACGTCGCTTTTCTGCAAAAATCTCGTATCTACAACTTGTTTTAAGCTGCAGATACGAGGTTTTTTAACAAAAGCAGCGATAAATTGATACAGTTTATTCAGTAGTGGAGCGTTTAACCACCGAATATTTACAACGTCGCCAAAATAGGTTTGGAAACGTAACTAATGTTAACGACGTTGCACGAAAAATTCCGACGTCGCTATAATCTCGTTGGGAATTTACTCCCTTTAGAGACATAATATTGCAGCAATGTATTTTGAACATTTCTGTTTTGAAACGCGTTCTGTTCATATTTACAAATAAGCATTTATTTTAAAGAAGCGAAGTCGATTTGTTATAGGCCCTATATGGAATTACATGAAGTGCTTTTAAGGATTACAATTTATCATTAGATACCAAACACTTCGTGCATCTTCGGGCGTCATCCGTGGCAACGAAAATTGACGATAAGATACCCTCGTCAATTTCCGAGCGTCATTCGTGATAATGTAAATTGACGATGGATACCCTTGTCAATTTCTATTGTCACAGATGAAACCCGAAGTTGCAGGAATTGTTTTGTAGATAATTATTGTTTCCTTTAATGTCTAAATTATCAAAGAGATGTAAGTAAAAGGTCGAATATTTTATGAAGCGTTTTTAATGCAATGCCACATAGATTTCTTTAGGTCAAAGATGAGAGATAAATGAAAGCGAATTCTTTTATATTTCACTTTAAATGACCTTGTCAATTACGAAAATATGATTTAATGCATTAGCAGACGACACCGTATCAAATTATATCTTATACAGACGACAAAGTCGTTACGGGTAATTAATTCATTGTGGCAAGATTAAATATCCCGAAAAAATATTGCTGCTTTTCTTCGAAAAACACATAACTGCAGCTTATAAGAAGCTACAGTTACGTGGTTTTAGAAGAAAAGCGATGATATGATGTTTTTTCCTACAGTCTTTTACAGAACCATTTGTAAGCCTTTCAAAAACAAGACTTGACTTTGACGTCCCATGTAGAAGTAGATGGTGAAACTATTGGGGCAGAAGAAGAAATTGCTGACACTGATCTTTTTTCCATTTGCTTCGATATTTTCTGTGCTATATTCGTTTTTATCGGAACTGTGCATAAATCGGATAGATCGAACTCCAAATATTTCGAGGTCTATTATTACTTCGACACAAAAGTAAACGACCACGACGAGACACGAACTCGCAATCTTCTGATTCGAAGTCAGACGCCTTATCCATTAGGCCACGCGGCCGATGCCACATAAGTGACGGTGACTTTAAGGTACAATATCCGTAATGCGGCCATTTTGAGATTCATAAAACATCGGCTATTTTCCAGCGGCGTCGTTACCTATCCGAACCTATTCCGGCGCGGTCGTAAACATTCGGCGGTGGAACTTTCCACCGCCGAATGTTTTCGACGTCGCCTGAATAATTTCGACGTCGCGTGAATCTCAATAGGGATGGACTACCTTAATGACATGTTCGGAAATCGAGAGGGGGTATTTCATTTTAGAGAAAAAGAATAGAAACATGCATTATCATGAAAAGAAAAAGAATATACGCTTTTTCTAAACGCCTAAATACAAATTCAGCTTTCATTTGAAGTGCCAGCGATAGTCCTTGTTTTTGAAGTACAGTAACTGTAAATACACTCGTTAATAGTAGGAAAAGGAGAGAAATATATCGAGGTGTTAAAAAATGTTAATTAAACTACTATATCTAAATAATGATTTCATGCTTTCATCAATAAAAAAGGCAACTATCGTTTCAATCGCAAATGAACATAAATCGAAAAAAATGAATTCAGAATATTAAGAGGTAAAATGACGTCCCCTGCGACTTCCAGATAGTTATATAGTTGTATTATAACATCACTAGATATGGCATATGCTCAAGCACATTTGATATGGACCCAAAATAGTATCGACCACGACGAGACTCGAACTCGCAATCTTCTGATTCGAAGTCAGACGCCTTATCCATTAGGCCACGCGGCCGTCGTTAGGAAAAGAGTTTAGTTACGCCGAAACAATACCCAGTTTGCTTCCTTTCAGCTTGGTCACATACACCATTCCAAGTCCACATCGCGGCCGGAGAAATGGACCCGTGTTTTATAATTTTGGACGTGATATGGACGTTAAATCGTATGTGGCTGGGCATTACATTTGATGTCCCTTATCAAGAATATTTTGGATATAATTGAAAGGCACTTTCTCTCAATGCTTACAATGTTATAGTGCAAATGTCAGGCCCGTACAAACAGGGGGCTAGGGAACTATTTCACCCCATCCCCCCGAAATGTTGGTCAAAAATGTTTCTTATTTTACACTGAAAATTTAGGGGAAATCTAATATAGCCCCCTCCAATGTTCAGACACCTGCTCGGACAGGGGCTTGAGCGGTCCAATGCAAAATTGAATAGTACCACTGGTGGTGAACTCGGCCAAAGCGAGGGACGTTTTTTCGAGATCAATGTGTTCCATCTGTGTTGTTATAAAATCTCGTAACTACGGCTTATTTTACACTGAAAATTTAGGGAAAATCTAATATAGCCCGCTCCAATGTCCAGACACCTACTTGGACAGGGGCTTTCAAGAGAGGCCCTTCGTACGGGCATGAGTGAAGGTTGTGTGCATTTTAACCCTTTCCCAAACGACACAATTTTAGGGTGATTCAATTTGAAAGATACTGCTGATGACAAAAAAAAAATGGTGTTTAAGATGGAATTAATGTATAAAACAGCATGGAAAATGAGACAAAAGGAGAAACTGCTGGTTATCAGCAGTTTCTTCTTTTGTCTCAATGTTTTACCAAGCCTTTTCCAAAAGGGACGTCAAAACCAGGTCTTGTTTGGGAAAGGGTTAAAATATTGTGTATTATTTCTGTCGTCTGCAACTCCTTCTGATTAATCAAGGCTTTTTGGGGTCAAAGATAGCTTCGTAAGTCGAAAGTGGTTATCATATTTGAAAAAAAAAAGAATTGTTTCAAATCGCACGACTAGATTTGCATACTATGAAGTTATTGCCAGATTAAATTCGAACTAAAATTTAGATTATCATCAAAGCTTATATAACGCGAATCAAAATTTTCACATTTTTAAAAAATGGTTTTGAAACAGTTCTTTTTGTGAATATTTATGTAAACGAAGGAAATGCTGACTTCCAGTATTTCTTCAATTTCCTCTAAGCATTGGATGGAACCTTCAAATTTTAATTCGTATTTATTTTATCGTCTGAGACATGATTGACTTTTAAGCTATGTGTGTAGTTTTGTGATTAAACTATTACCACACAGTGTCACATTTTGGCTCGTCATGAGATAACGGCTTGAGAAACATTGTGGAAAACGAAGAAATTGCTTGTGACAAGCAATTTCTTCATTTCCCACAATGTTTTCTACACAGAAAAAAGTCAATGCGGTGAAATTGCATTTACTTGAAGTTGCCGTTTGCAAAATCCTTGAGTTTGAACCAGTTTAATGTTTTGCCGGCTGGTAATGGGTTAATGAAAGGATAACATGTAATTTCATTAAGGTTATCGGTTATCTTGTAAGTTTACAAACACGACTTGGTCGGTGTTCGTCTGTATGTGTTACTTCAGTTATCTTCATTTATCAAATATCCTGGTGGAAAATTAAAATCTTTCAACCGCATGTGTACTAATTTTGTATATCTTTGCGTTGCATAAATGCATACATACATGTACTTGTAGCCAGTAGTAGGCTTATCTATTCATATACTTAGCAAAAGAGCTAACGCATCACTTTTTAAAATTGCATAACTTCTTTATTGTCAAAGATTTAGATTTGTAATTTGGCATATGTTTATCCCACAAGTTTCTGCACTCATCCATAAAACTTTTTTAAAGTTTTCTGTCTTATATGACCGCGTCATTTGAAAAAGGGACCAAAACGGTTTTCCGGCTCTTGTAACTTGCAATCTTTGTCAACCATTTTTGTTTGAATTGATTTTAAAAGCTAGTTTTTTGTTGGATTGAAGTCTGAAAAAGTTGATTCCTTATCTAACGTAACAAGGGCTGTTCGTGGACAACGTAGTTCGCATAGACGCGCCTTTTTAAAAGGAAAGGTCAATTTTTCAAGGTCAAGGTCAAAATGTCAAATTGTATGATCTCAAGAGAAAGGTCTTGGTCGGACCTAACTATGTGTGAAATATCAAGACTGCATCTCATACAGTTCATAAGATATAGGCCGATACGTTTTTGTCTACTTAACCGACGTCGCCGTCGACGCCAACAATGACACCAACGACACTAGTTACCTCTGCGGGAATAAACTACGCGCCCACAAAAGTGTTCAAGCCGTCGGTTTGTTTAAGGAAGGATAACTTTTCTACACATTAACTCTTTCAGCCAATACAAAAGGTTTGAAAGTTATGTGTGAATTTACCATTTTAATCAAATTTCAGACTTTATGAATTTAAGAATTAAGAGTGTCCTAAATAAAAGCTAAATATTTCAAAATAGACTGTAGCATTTACTATGACAATTCATAGGCTTTTCATCAAATTGTGGTAGTCGGCATGTGCAAATTTTGAACTTATTCTGTAGATTCGTTAAAAGATATTAACACAGATGTGAGTGGTGCGTTAGCAGTTTTGCCGAGTATATATATACGTGTGTCTTAAAATGACAACGTAACTTAATCATTTTTAAAGTGTGTTTTGATGCCAAGATTTGTTATTCTAATGCATTTAAGTTCTTTTTAAAATCGTTACTTATAAGCTAAAGTCGAGAAGCAAATGACAATGTCAATTTACGTGAATTGTGTATACACAATTAATTCAATTTAAAGAAAAAAATGTATCCTCGTAAACGACGCGACGCGATGTCTTAGCTTTACACTTTCAGAATTTTTGTTAGAAAATATTTTCTTTCAGGTAGAAATAAAAGTAGAATTTATGAGGAAATACCTATGAAATGTCTTTTCAGAAATTATTGGTTTGAGAGTTTCCATGTACGTTCAACTGTCATATATCTGTAATATCTTTAATTCTGCTAATAAGTAATTTTGTTCGGAAACTGTGCACATATTCCTTGGCTAAAAATGTTTCCAATTACTAAATTTCAGTACTCTGAAGCGATTTTTAAAACCTTTTCGGGTGAAAAAATCTTGGTAAAAGTTTTACGCTCAAATGTCATACCTCTGTTTCCATTAATTTGATTAATGTTGTTGCATTGACACATGGTCTGCAAATGCTTTTTTTACAAAACCCCGTTGAAGTTTTTATTTTAGCGGATTTTTGACCATTGTTTCCTTACATTTTATTTCATTATCCAAAAGCCTAGACAGTCGAGTTTCGATTTCCTCCAATAACTCTATTTTTTCTGTCTTTCTTTTTTTTAAAGTGACATTTCAGAATTCTTTGTCATAAATTTTACTTTTATTTTTATCTGAAAGAGCAAATTTCCTTATGAAAATTCTGAAAATTTCAAGCCAAAATATTGCGCCGTTTACGAGAAATTTATATTTTTGTGTTAAAATTGAACAAATTGTTGATTATGTCTCAACTTTAAATGCGTGTTTCTCGCTTATTGGCAACAACTTAAAAAATCTAATAGTATTTATACTCATTAGAATAACCAGTCTTGACATCAAGACATACTTTAAAATATGAAATTGGAATGAAATGTCCCTTTAAGTTTGCACATTTTTTTTTAAAGTTTGCTGTTCTCTTTGCCCCATTATATTTGATCATTTTACACATTAACTCATGTAATGGCCTTTCTTTATCATTCCTATCAGCAGAAATAGGTCAGTACCGCTACGTACCAACTTAACCCTTTACCAAACAAGACTTATCTTTGTTGTCTTAATTACGAATTGTTTTGGAAAACATTGAAAGAAAAGAAGAAATTGTCTTTCTTTATCATTCCTATCAGCAGAAATAGGTCAGTACCGCTACGTACCAACTTAACCCTTTTCCAAACAAGACCTATATTTGTTGTCTTAATTACAAACAGATATAGTTTGTGAAAACATTGAGAGAAAAGAAGAAATTGCTGATGATCAGCAATTTCTCCTTTTCGCTCGATATTTTTATGCCATTACATACACATTTTCTCCTTTTTGGTATCAATTGTTTTGTCGTATGCAACTCTTTACAAGTTTGGGCAGAGTAAAAAATCGCTGTTCGGAAAACGGTTTTACAATCTTTTCTCAAAAATTTGCAAAATTGTTAATTATAAAACCAACAGTAAACAAAGATCTATAAGCATTGTTTTTTTCTATTAGAAAGATTTTAGCTATTGGATTCATAACGGTGAAGTATTACATTCACATGCATCTTTTGTGCTTCCATATTAACGGCTGGGAATCATTCGACATAACATGTTCGATACTTTAAATACTTCTGTAAATATTTCACCGATTTGAAAAAAGATTTAACCTTTTCCTAAATGACAAAATGTTAGGTGTTCGAATTCAAAAGCTGCTGAAAACAGCAAAATGTATGTTGATAATGATTAAATTTATGTATGATATAGCGTAGAAAACACTGTGACAAAATGAGAAACTGCTGGTTATCAGCAGTTTCTTCTTTGGTTTCAATGTTTTCCCAAGCCTTTTCTAAAAGGGACGTCAAAACCAGGTATTGTTTGTGAAAGGATTAAAGCAGAAAAGACGGTAACACGCCAGAAATTTACTGAATGCAAAGAATGTTTTAAAAATTTGCTGATCAAAATGTATTGACGAGTAATCATTGACGAATTTCCAAAATCTGTGTAGAAGTTTCTTTATGGCAGAAAATAAACACAATTCTACCTTATTTAGAACAAGTGTAATATATATCAAATGGTCAGCTGTGTGCAGATAAGTCGGTCAGTTTGTCCGTTCGTCTGCACCAATTCATCTAAACATTTTTAAGTTCGTCCACCTTGGTTTGTGTTTCGGCTCATGAAAAAGGAGCTTACCAAATAATATGATTTATAAAAAAGGTGTGAGAGAGAGAGGAGCCATTTCTTGTCTATTTGAATTAGTCCACCGAGAATATTTTTCGCACGACATCGGAATATTTCGTGCGACGTCGTAAACATTCGTAACTTAGGAAGGATCCTATCTTTATGGACATGTTACAAGTTACAAGTTAGAAAACATTGACACTTTCCACCGCCGAATGTTTAGAGACGTCTCCCGAAATTCCGACATCGCCTGAATCTCATTGGTGCACTACCTGAAGGCACTTTAAGATCAACGTCGCTTTCTTTAAGGTAGAATACCCGTAATGAAATTCGCGCGACATCGGAATTATTCGGCCGCGGTCGTAAACATTCGGCGGTGGAACTTTCCACCGCCGAATGTTTACGACCGCGCCCGAATAGGTTTGAATACGTAACGACACCGCCCGAATTGAATCGATGTTTTATGAATCTCAAAATGGCCACATTACGGGTATTCTTCCTTAAGCTGTAAATGGTTGGTTCGACATTGGTTTGAAATGTTATAAGGTCGCATTTTCCTCTCCCCAATTCTATCATTTCGCACAGATTTTAATATAATTATGTCTAGACGGTGCCAATGTTTGTCCTTTTTCCGACATTTCTTTTTCAAAAATAGATAGTAATTAACTGAAAACAAATTATCGGTTCAGTATTATCATCATAATCGTGTTAAAAGGTCATAATGTTTTCAAAATGGTACGTAATGTATTTGTTATAATACAGATTGCAGAACAATTGGTAACTAGTGCTGTATTGAACGAAATATCGTTAAGATACAATGGAAAAGATACGGGACAAAACCGTACTCTTTGGTGCAACTTTGAGTAAAGCTACCCCAAATTGTACATGAAGCCCAATTCTGTTCTTATACTTAGGAATCCGTGAGAGTATTTGTGAGGGAAAAATGTCCCAAGACAAAAAAAATTAAGTGTTCTTGCTTTTTCTCAATATTTTCAATGTTTTCTTTCACTTCTAGATACATTGGCTTCCTCTTTACTGAATTGTCTTTGGTTGTGACACACATGAGAGGGTTTTTGAAATTAAAGAATGAAATTGAGGTCCTGGCGATAATCAGCAATTTCCAAAAGTTCTCGTCGTTTTCTATGACACCAGGCCCGTTGGAACAGGGGGGGGGGGGGGGGGGGTAAGTCCCCCCAATGTTGGCCAATGCCGAATTTTCTTCATTTTACACTGAAAATTTTGGGAAATTCCAAATTAGTCCCCGGCCCCAATATTCAGGACAAAGGCTTTAGCCCCCCCCCCCCTATAAAATTGCTTCCGACGGGCCTGTGTGTCCAATATTAAGAATTGCATCTAAAGGAAACAAATTATAACTTCATATTAAACATCATTGAATGTGGCGACCTCTAAGACTTTGTTGGTTGGGAAGGGGATAAAAGATGGAATTTCCCTAAAGACATTTTATTGATTCCTATTAGACAGACTCTTTATGAACTGAAATATAGCATTTTTTTAAAAAAGAGTATAGCCAATTTCAAAAGTCATTGATGTTCGACGAACACTTAGATCTAACTAAGCATATACAGTCGACACTCGTTGTGTCGAAGTCGGAGAGACCGTCAAAATACTTTGACATATCCGGAGTTCGACTTATCCGATTTTGTTCAGCTTCGATAAAATTGATTTTTGACCGTTTTTTTTAAACTAATCAAGTACTATTATTATTGAAATATAGTAGGAAAAGGAAAGAAATTGCTCGTGTCGAGCAATTTCTATCCCTTTCCTACTATATTTAAATAGCTATAATCAGTTAGAAATTATTTTATTTGGAAAAATTATGTCCATTGATGAGGACGGGACCAGATTTGAACTTCGACTTAAGCGAAGATTCGACTTATCCGATGTCGACATAACGAGTATCGACTGTAAATTCGCCTGTTTGTCTTTCTGTTAGAATGTACGCCTTTCCATCCACTATTCTTTCTTGCTGTGTGTCTTTCAGTCAGTAAGTACACGGTGTATAATCACGTGACCCAGAGTTTCCGATAATCTTCAATATCTCTTTTAATACTTGACCAATTTGAATTCGGTTTGAAGCAGAGAAGGTGGGAAAATGCCAGTAATAAGCTGAACTTGTTGGATTTTTGAAAAATCAACTGATAAAAAAGTTATTGAAGATAAACCAAAATTTTGGTTTATCTTCAATAACTTTTTTATCAGTTGATTTTTCAAAAATCCAACACGCCCATCTAATGCATGACGTATGTCCACATTCTCTGCTTCAAACCGAATTTAAATCGGCCCAGTATTTACAAAATTATTGAAGATTTTCTGAAAATATTGTATCACGTGATTATACACCGTGAAGTATGTCCATGTTCATTTCTCACTTGGAAATTGATCACAATATAATTGAACCATTCGATGACTATTTAATTCAACAAAAATAAAATTATAGATGTCATATAGTGCTGAAGTGTATGTAAATATTGGGAGAAAAAAGCGACATGCGACTTGAGTGTGTGTCAATTTCTAATATTAATATTCTACTTAATTAAGTTGAATGTTTAACTCTTTGCTGGACGATTATGATTATACAGTTCTTAGATTGGGTCAACTCAAACCACAAAAGTAAACGATATCTTAAAATCTCGGTTATTATCCCCTTTTTAAATTTTTCCCTAACCCATTTCCACACAATTATTTTATAATGGTCTAGTTCAAAAGATGCTGTGTATGACAATTTTGGTATTGGCAAAGATTAGATTTGCATATAATATGGCACAGAAGACAACGAGGCAAAAGGAGAAAATGCTGATAATCAGCATTTTCTTCTTTTGCCTCAATGTTTCTCAATCCTATTCTGTTAGGGATGTCAAAACCAGGCCTTGTTTTGGGAAAGGATTAATATTGTTCAATTGTTATTGCAAATGCAGGAATTGTTATCTCACCTAAGCACGAAGTGCTCGAGGTGAGCTACTGTGGTCACTTTTTGTCCGTCCGTCCGTCCGTCCGTCAACATTTGGGGTGTTTACAAACTTTACACTCTAGCATCCACAAAAGTTAAGCAATCTTGATCAAACTTGGCCAAAACAAGTAGGATCATAAGTTCTAGGGCAACTTGATTATGGGCCTGATCGGACCAGAAAGTGCGGAGTTATCGGCCCTTGAATATCAAAAAATGCTGTTTTTAAGTTTGTTTACACTCTAGCATCTACAATTATTGAAAAATCAAGACAAATCTTGGACATAATGTTGGAGACCATAAGATCTCGGAGGAGTTTGATTTTCAGTCTGATCTGACCAGAAAGATGAGAGTTATGTGCCCTTGAATTGGGCAAAAATGCCATTTTTGGCTGTTTTCGACCTTGTTTACACTCTAGAATCTACAATTATTAATAAATCGAGGCAAAACTTGGACACTATGTTGGGGAGCATAAGATCTTGGATGAGTTTGATTTTCAGTCTGATCTGATCAGAAAGTCGAGAGTTATGTGCCCTTGAATTTGAAAAAAATTGCCGTTTTCGGCTGTTTTCGACCTTGTTTACTCTCTAGAATCTACAATTATCAATCAATCAAGACAAAAGTTAGATACAATATTGGCGACCATAAGATCTCGGACGAGTACGGTTTTCAGTGTGATTTGACCAGAAAAATGAGAGTTATGCGCCCTTGAATTGGGCAAAATTGCCATTTTTGGCTGTTTTCGACCTTGTTTACTCTCTAGAATCTACAATCATTAAGCAATCAAGATAAAACACAATGTTGGGGACCATAAGATCTTGGATGAATATAATTTTCAGTCAGATATGATCAGAAAGTCAAGAGTTAAGTGCCCTTGAATTTGATCTCAGATGAGTTCGATTTTCAGTCTGATTTTATCATAAAGACGAGAGTAATGTGCCCTTGAATTTGATAAAATTGCCATTTTCGGCTGTTTTCGACCTTTTTTACACTCTAGAATCTACAATTATTGACCAATCAAGACAAAACTTGGACACAACGTTTGAGACCATAAGATCTCGGATGATCTTGATTTTCAGTCTGATCTGACCAGAAAGACGAGAGTTATGTGCCCTTGAATTTGATAAAATTGCCATTTTTTGCTGTTTTCGGCCTTGTTTACACTCTAGAATCTACAATTATTAAAAAAAAAAAAAAACAATGTTTGGCACCATAAGAGCTCGGATGAGTTTGATTTTCACAACATTATTGACCATAAGTTCATATTCAGTCTTAAAGTCATTAATACCAATTGAATTGAACATAAGTGTTGCTCATATCATTTTGGTTCAGGTGAGCGATATAGGACCATCATGGTCCTCTTGTTATTTTCTTAGCAGCACAAATAGCCAAAAGCATAAAAACTTAGCCAATAGATACTCGTTCTTTCGACTGGTGATATGAAAATCATGTTCCTTATTTACAAACAATGTAGAAATAAAAATCTCCTTTCTTCGATAGAGTTCTTATAAAAGTACATCTTTGGGTCTGTATAATTTGTGCAGCCCTTTTAACGTTTATTGTTATTAAAGAATTCAATATCTAGTGGAGCGGGATACTGTAAAAATATTTCAAATGATGATACAAGCATGAAGTTTGCACCATATATTCTTCAGATCTTACAGGTTTCAAAACAATTTCTGGCCACCTCAATTTCCGCCATTTTCAAGATGGCCGCCGAAATCCAAAATGGCCGCCACTTTGGAATGGAGTATACTCAATAAATCGGTCATATCTTCGCTTCTGATGGACATAAAATAACAAAATTTGTATCAAATTAAAGCTTAGTTAATTTCTAGTTGTATTGTAAATCCAGTATGCAAATTATCTCATTAGCATATTAGGAATATTAATGAGATATGTTCCTATCAATGATTTTACAGCAAAATAATCGGTAAAAAAATAAAGAAAAAATGAAAATTTGAATGTTGCAGTTTATAGTTAGTGATATATAACAATTGCCTTGACCTTGTCATACTATTTAGTATAGTATCATTAAAAGATGGCAGCTAAATAGCCATTTTCAAGATGGCCGCCATAAAACAAAATAACCGCCATTTTAAAAGAGGGTATGACCTTATGAAAACTAGCAGTAAATTCGTCATATCCTCGCTTCTGATGGACATAAAACACCAAAATTGTATATTAAAGTTAAGTTAATTTTGAGCTATGTGGTAAATGCAATCATTATGTATTATGTATATTATCTCATCAACAAAATAGATAATTATGTATGAATATTACTGAGATAAATAGAGGTAATATAATTTATTTTATCAATGTTTTTGTTCAAGCAAAACCCATTGAAATGGAATAAAAATAATAGTCAAAATTTGAATGTTGCAGTTTAGAGAGTGTCACACAAAAATTGCTTAACCTAGTCACACTATAATGTACCATATCAAGATGACGAGTCCAATATGCCAATTATATCATCAGCACGTGTATGAATATTAATGAGATATTTTATTAATGCTTTTATAACAATAATTCGGTTAAATTTTAAACAATCAAAATTTGAATGTTGCAGTTTATACTTAACAGATATGAAAACGTTATATGAACTTAGTATCTGTGCATTTTTTCTACTGTAAAACTTCCTATGAAAATATTGACGCCATGTTAATACACAATGTAACAATGATCAAGTATCTTTTAATCATATGTCTAATTACCGGTACGAACTTGTACGAGGGACGTTCAATTAATTTTGGAACTGGGGTTCTATAAGCCATAGTTATGTCGCAATTCAATTTCAAGTTTCTTCAATCCTTCGAAGTAATCCTCGTTGACACCCAGACACTTCTGAAGTTTTGAGATCCATTTCTTGTATGCCAATAAATGGACCTTTTTTGGAACACTCCGCAGACACTGAAAAAATGCACTGCATATGCAACATGAAGGCCTATATCGACGACCAGAGGATCTTTTCGTTATCATGGGGAACACAAAAAAGTCACACGGGCGTAGGCCCGGCTATAAGGGTGGATGAAGACGCTGTGCAGCAAGTCTTTTTCAGGAATTCTTGGACAAGATGACACCTGTGAACAGCCCCGTTGTCATGGATTTGGCACATGCCTCTTTAGCCGGTCCTAGACCTGCTCTTTTCGTGATATTTCTCTACTTTCGCCGACATACATGTCTTGTATGAATGACCGGCGATAGTGGTATTATTTGAAACAGTAATTTGAACAATAATCCGTTACATTTGAAAATTACCGGGTACAAAACTTTTGCCGCGCTTTTAATTTTTTGGCTATTACGGACCTTGTCTGATCTTTTCGCAACCATTGCTTGTTAATGGCACACCATTGGAGCTCATAATAGTATATTATTGTTCAATCATGTGTATAAAGCTCAGAAAGCCCACATTTGTTGTATTCTTTGCATCGATTCAAAATATATTTTGCAATCTTTACACGGGTGGCTCTCTGTCCTTAAGGCAGCGGGTAGGGGACCCAATGGGCATGAACCTTTCTGTGTTTTAACCCTGTCGTCAAAATCGTATAACATGTCCCTGATGAAAAACCAACTTTATCTGCTATTTCTCGCACATTGAACCATGCGTCTTGTTCGGTCATGTCGGAATCTACAGCAACATTTGCATTGTTACTAGCTCTTCCCGGGTTGCCTGAGAGGGGGGCATCATTTAGGCCAGTTTTACCTATTTTAATTTTGGTTAACTTCTTAAAAACTGACGTATGTTCAACGTTCAAATGTCCATAAATCTGATAGAGGTCATTATATACATGTGATGCAGATATTTCAAAGCCTATGCGACCTTTAATGCAGACCCGTACATCCTACTTCAGTTCGTTATTCATTTTGCGCATAGCGAAATAGCCAGTGTATACGACTGAACCAACTTAAAAGTTCAATAACTTTCGAGAGAGTGAACGAATTTGTCTCAAATTTTGACCAAGTATAGGCAGTAATTTTCTCGTCAAATAGCCACAAGCATCACTAGTTCTATAAAACTGTGAGGTATAGTGGACCATTAGTACCACTTTTAATTGAACGTCCCTCGTAGAAATGCAAATAGGTAAAAATATACAAACAGGTCGTAAAAACTGGTCAACCCGTTGGGGTAGATTCTAATCAGTGTCTTTTACATAACAATTTTTATCATTCCTAAAACGAGTATGGGAATCAGATTTTCTATGAAAAATATTTATAACTTAGAAATCATTGGTATTGGGACATTGCTAATAGTTTTGTGTCGAACGTAAGAATAAACAGATTGTGTTGAAGGGATTTTGTCAATAGCACGAGATTTGTGTCATTTTAAGTCAATACTCACCTCTTCGTTGAGTTGACATTAGGTTTTATAACAAAATCAAGGCTTAAAGTTGCTGGCTGAAATATAAATTAGACCACAAACATCCCTGAATTATTTGCATCAAAATCTTACAAGTTGCACGAACAAAGCGATGTGCATGGAAAGCCTGGACGATACCATATGCCATTCCATGTGCAATAAGACTATTTGCAACAATATTTTAATCTGTCTACAGCATTCAGCTACAGCTGCAAGTGTCGAGCATTTTGGTATCCAGACAGGATTCAGACGGAGGCAGTAATTGCTGTTGTGATACTATTGATTGACCCTTATAATACATGTCCTGCCTGGAAAACAGCTTTCTTGACATGTCCCGTAATAGCTGCATCTCTAGTTGAGATAAAAACATCTTATGCTCTTTGCTGTCAAGCAAATAAATCAAAGCATGCATCATCTACTTTACAACATGTGCTTGACCGATCGTGCATGATAACCACAAATATCCATTTTCTTTGGTCGTGCTTAGGTTACGGAAAGCTTAGTTGAACAAATATCATGCTTGCCATGCTGACTTTTTGCCCTTGTGAACAAATGCGTAGACAGTAGGTCCTATCACGTCTTGAGAAGCATGGAAGAAAGGCAGTGTCATAACGGGAACCAACAGGTTTGCAAATGACATAAATCGCTATCCATCAAAAGTTGTTTCCCGTCCCAAAGGCTAATCATAAAGCGTCAATATTCAGATCATTGTAGAAGAACAAACTCGTTATCAGAATTACTGTAATAACAATGAGAGTTTGCCATTCTACCTAAGATGTATGGTTTGTGTGCTTTGCGTGAACAAGCATGCAAGAATCTGCCTCTTGATTGCATGTAGTTGATAGATCATTCTTGTAGATGTTCTTGTTACATTGGATGTCATCTCCTTTTGTTAGTAGTGTCTGTGCAGTGGTTTGAGAAAGAAGATGTTCAATAACTTGAAAATTCTATTTAAAACTACTTTCGACAAACACCAGATTACTGTTCTGACTGGTTTTACCTTTCAGGCTATCTCGACGACATATATGGAAGACAATATCAACCCTGGAATATTTCCAAGCACATGACTCAGTATAAGGTACAGTCACATCTGTGGTATAATCATCAAATGTTTTTCCCGTCCTGGATGTATTTGAATTTATCATAACTGCTCCATCAATTATAATAGCGTCGGCATGCGGTTGTCCATGTCATATCAATACCATGCCAAAGAATTATTGAAGTAGCTGTGACTCTACTCCGGCGTAAAGCATGTCATTTTGGAAGAATTTTTCCGAGTCACATTTTTGGCTTTAAAATGAAATAATAAATCTGGAAAATAAATGATAATCATATTTTAATCTGTTAAGCTTATGCTTAGCTGGTTTAACTTTTTGACTGATAAAAGACTCATTTAACAAATGCTTCTTGTGCATGGATCATGTCTTTTAGGAACTTTTCATATTGTTTTTGACTTGTGGTAACTAACTGCTGCGTGGTTTCTGTAATGCAACGTTCTGCTACTTCTTTTGTATCAAGCGCCTACATGTCAGCTGTTTCCTCTTTAAAAAAAAGATTCCAAAAAATCAACAATGGTACATTTCAAATTTAATGAATTTGCTCAAGATATCCTTCAGAAAATAAAACATGACCCCAAAATGTTTGTTACTCCTTCTAGATTGCTGCCTTCCCGCAAAACTTGAAAATCGCGAACCATTCTACTTATTTCTGTTCCAGCCACCATCCGCGTGTAAAAGCTGCCTTCTATTCGGTCAGGCCGATATCACCTCCTTCGCCTTTAACAACTGCAATATCTTGCTTATTAACAGCAATCATGAAAAATGATTTTTCGGTCTTACAAACAGCAAAACGGCCTCTTCAAAATTCTATGAATACAATATGATGCAATTTCTCCAGAACAAGCATGTCCCATAGATGGACTACTAGTAGCCATCGGGCATAATTGACTGTAGGATTATAACTGACTCATATTTTGAGGTACTTAACACATTGATTACATAAGATAATATCCATATAATTGTTTGAAATACTAAAAGATCTGGTGGTCAATGACAAAGAACAATTCTCTGTTAGTTATCATTTTCGATATTATTATTGACCCTATCTTACCGAATAGTTGACTTCCACGGCTCTTGCTGACAATTTTTGGGATTAAAAATGAGTAGCTCACTAATATTCATTAGTATGCAAATTACTTGATTTGCAAATTTGGACTCAAGAAAAATGACATTGACTCAGGTTCAATTTGGAGGTAAATATGTTTATATATTACAAAATGTGAGATAATAGGGATTTCCAAGGTTGCCTATCTTCAAAAAGGTCTTAAACTTAAACTTTCACTTTTACTTAGTATAGTATTTGAAAATGTTCGTCCATACATAAAATTATGCTATTTAGTTGCTATCTTGATATGGTATATCATAGTGTGACAAGTTCAGGCAATTGTTATGTGTCACTCAATAATCGGTAACATTCATATTTTTACTATTTTTTCTAATTGTATTTCGATGCGTTTTGCCTGAAAAAATTAAAACATAGATTAAATATACTAATTATAATATTATCTCATTAATATTCATGCATATGCTAATGAGACAATTCACATATTACATTTATCATGTAACTATAAATTCACTAAACTTTACTTTGATACCAATTTTTGGTGTTTTATGTCCATCAGAAGTGAAGATATGACCAATTTACTATTTATACCCTCTTTTAAAGTGGAGATCTTTTAGCATTATGGCGGCCATCTTGAAAATGGCTATTTAGCTGCCATCTTTTAATGATGCTTAATAGTATGACAAGGTCAAAGCAATTACAATATTATATATTACTTTCTAATATGAAAAAAGGCAAAGCCTCTGACTGGGGTCAACGTACAGCTGTTAAATATTCGGCTAAAACACGGTATTCGGAAACAAAGTGTCTCATCAGGTTAACCCACCCTTCTAGATTTCTTGGCATAAAATAAGATTCCAATATCAAAAGTTCATTACTTGAATCATCAAAACTGATGTGTGAATAGTTTCAGAAGCCATTAGTGAAAAGAATTTAAACTTGTTTTAAAATACAAAATTGATCTGAATTTTTTTAATCAAATATTTGGCTGCATTTTTATTTGTGTAGTGACCCTTACAGAGCAATAAAAAGTCCTAAGCTTATGTTAGCACGAAACAGATTATTTCATTTAGGCTACCATATTGAGAGCTGTAATATTCTAGACTACTGAAGTTTTAATGTAAATGGATCCTGAAAGAATCACCTTTGTAACAGTTGGTTACGGACACTACATATTCAAGCTAGGGTCTACAAATGTCCCATTTTCTGAGACACCACTCTAAAATATGGGTACAATAGACTACCAAAATCTGCCTTAGGAACTGCTTTATCAAATCAAAATAAAGTTGTTTGGAAACAATCGAATAAAACTCATCATATGTACCTTGAATTCTAAAATTATTTTGGTGAGACAATATAACGCCCAAAAATGGCTATTTTCTGAGTACATATTCAATCATTTCTCAGTGATCATAAAAGATTGACTCATGAAAATTTTTGGACACCAAAAGCTATTTTGCCTCATACTTTTTGTAGATATATTTTAGGCTATACTTTTTTCAGAAAATCATATAAAACATTGAAAATACCTTTTCTTCCCGAATACCGTGTTTTAGCCGATTGTGTTTTTTTAGAATAGCGAAACATGGGAATTACGCTTTTGAGTTTAAAAAATCGTTTAGTGATGTAGGCCTAAGTCCTACGGTAGAAGTGCCGAACCCAGATAGCTCAGTCGGTGACGGCGGAGTCTTTCAACCCATGGGCTGCGATTTTAAGCCACGGGTCGGCTAATATACTCTCTGACAACTAACAAAAGTAATAAATAATTCACTTATGGATGTGAATCATCTAAGTGAGAGAAAAGTTGGATGATCGGATTTGATAATTTTGGCTCGACTGGTAAGACAAATATCACGAATACGAATTATGAAGACCCTAGCGAAGTAAGCTGTAGAAAACGTGGATACACGATGAATTTCCAATAGGCCTAACTAACATCTCCCTTTTGTCGTAATATTTTCATTTCTATATAGTAATTATACAGGTCCTATCTTTATCAACAGCTGCTTTGTAATCTAAAGAAGCTGTAGAAAATCTACGTGAAGTTTCTTTTTTAAACAGTCTTTCATCAACTATTTTAAAATAATTACTATGTGAAGTTTACTTTTTAAACAGTCTTTCATCAGCTATTCTAATATAGTTATATAGTTTTGCTTACATTTCCCCCGCCCCCAATATTTCCTTCTACAAGATTTTGTTTTTTAACAGTATCATTTGTTTGCAAAAGGACCCGAAAAATAACGTCGCTTGACGTTCTAATAATGCGCAGGAACGACAACGTCGTTTGAACGCAGAAAAAATGACGTGACGTCATATCGGCTAGTTTTGTGACGTCAGATATAAAAAAGTTGACTGGTTCACTAAACTGTGATAGTTTGTTGTTACGGAGTTTCAGATAACGGATGCAATTTTACACTAATTCCCAATCTCAACATCTTGGATAAAGCCCGGCAAAAAGAGTACCGAGAAATCCGATTGCCGGAAGAAGCTCAGAACGAGGCTATGACAGCTTTAGCCAAACTCACAAAGTAACTAATCGCTAAAATCTATACGCCCACAATACCGTAAGCCGTGGTCAATTCCATTGACCCCGTATAAACTGCAACATTCAAATTTTGTTGTTTTCTTTATTTTTACCGATGTTTTTGCTTTAAAATAATTGATAGGAACATATCTCATTAATATTCATAATATGCAAATGAGATAATTTGCATATTGGATTAACCATACAACTAGAAATTACGTAAGCTTTAATTTGATACCAATTTTGTCATTTTATATCCACCAGAAGCGAAGATATGACCGATTTACTGAGTATACCCTGTTCCAATGTGGCGGCCATTTTGGATTTTGGTGGCCATCTTGAAAATGGCGGAAATTGAGGTGGCCAGAAATTGTTTTGAAATCTGTAAGATCTGAAGAATATATGGTGCAAATTTCATGCTTGTATCATCATTTGAAATATTTTCACAGTAAATCTCATTAAGCCGCTCCACTATATCGTTTATCTATCATCGACAATTTTATGTTCCTTTTTCTCAACGTTTTTTAAACATTCCGATCACTGGCTTATGTAGCGTCATTATCAGAATATTTTTTAAGAAATTTGATACCGTTCATCCCCAAACAGTCTGAAAAGTCCAACGAACAAAATTTCAATTGTAAAATTTTGAAATTCAATCTGACTGAAATCTCCCGGCGTCAGTGAAACTGCTAATTCATAATGACATATTCACTCCTGTGAGCTTAGAGGCGACATCCCAAACAAGTCCGACTTTTCTTCAAAAGAATCAGGGAATTGTTTGTTTTGAATAAGGGTGGACAACTCTTTTTACAGCTTATTGTGTAATTAACTCTTTCTAAAAGAACCCATGATTACAAATGTAAGAAGTCCTGTTTAAGGTATATGACCCATCATTAAAAACAGCACTTTCTAGCCATCCGAAATGCATCAAATTACACACACTTGTAAATACACTTCACATGAGTTGATTCACCGTGCCGGATTTCAAAATTATACTTCAGGAAGAGAATAGTTTACAAATATTATTTTACTCTATATTCATATGCAAGGGAGGTAATTCTGAACATTTTTGTCAAATATTTTCATAAGTATGCACTAATTTAAAATTTTAAACCGTTCAAAATGCTTAGGTTTGTATTTGGAATGGAAATGTGTCGCAGTTTAGGAGTTACTGGTACTTTTCAATTTCGCCTCTGACTCTTTGGTGCTAATGATGGGTCATATACCTTAAGACAAATTAGAATGGAGTAGGGAAAAAAATCTGGTAATCAGAAATTTCTACCTTTCCATCAAAATTGATATTTTTTAAGTGTGTAAACATTGGCTAAAAGAGAGTTTTTCTATTGCTCTTGAATGATTCTAAAATTGTTTCAATTAAGAAGTTCTTTTCTTTGACGTTCCTGGTAGAAAATGCGCAAGGAAACCATTGAGACAATTTCCTAAAATGCTGATAACCAGCATTTTCTGCTTTTGTCTCAATAATATTTTCTGTTCTAATTAAGTCACAAATTCTATCTTTATCAATTGAAATCCAATTTCGTTGCCAGCAGCATTTTTCAAATTGAAACCGTCTAAATTTTACCGTTTGGGAAGGGTTAAGCCTACTAATTAGATGTGACGGCTTCAACAGTAAGAGATAGGATGTGCAATTTTCCTATTAATGTCTTAACTTTTATTTCAATTGAAAACGAGTCGCAAATCCCCGTGTCTAAATCATTTCATTCAATAATAGACTAATACTAAATAGATGTGACGGCTTAAACAGTAAGAGACGGGATGTGCAGCGCAACTTATTGCAAAATGTTTATTTGCAACGAAAAAAAAATCATTAGATCAAAGGATCGGGAAATCGTGAAAACGACCAATTTGATATTACTCATTTGATTAAGAAGATGTTTGTGTATAATATAGTACAGAAAATATTGAGACAAAAGGAGAAAAAGCTGATCACCAGCATTTTCATCTGTTGCATCAATGTTTTTCCAATACTTTATATCGATGCTTGTAACATATAACTCGTAATTGCAGCTTGTTTTAAGCTGCAGTTACGTTTGTTGAAAAGCCGCGATATGTAAGCCATCTAGTCGCCTGTCATCGCGTTTAATTTTCTTCCTTTTTTTTTTTTTTTTTTTTTTTTTTTTTTTTTTTTTTTTTTTTTTAATTTTGAACTAATCAGTGTTTAAAGCCACTAATTAGATGTGACTTGCAAAGTACGCAATAAGATGTGTATTTTTCTTGTTAAAGTGACATTTCAGAATTTTTTGTCATAAATATCACTTTTATTTTTATCTGAAAGAGCATATTTCCTTGTGAAATTTCTGAAAATTTCAAGCCAAAATATTGCACCGTTTACGAGAAATTTATATTTTTGTGTTAAAATTGAACAAATTGTTGTGGACAACAGTTCGGATTTATATGCAATTTATCGATTATGTGTCAACTTTAAATGCGTGTATCTCGCTTACTGGCAACAACTTAAAAAAAACTAATAGTATTTATACTCATTAGAATACCCAATCTTGGCATCAAGACATACTTTCAAAAATTGAAATCGGAATGAAATGTCCCTTTAATGTTTTATTTGAATCGTCATTGCTTCTATCTTTTACTTTCATTTCCTTTCAACATTGGTCTGGTTTATGCTAAACATGCTAAATAGACGTGATGCTTCGAACAGTAGGATATATGAGGTGCAGTTCCACTACACTATACTTGTTGATGTCTTATTTGGAAATCAGTTTCGTCTTTCAATAATAGACAAAACCGTGTTAAAAGAAACTAAATAGACATGACGCTCCAAACAGTTAGAGATAGGACGTGCAAATACTGTATATCGTATATTTGTAATGGAAAATCAGTCGACCAAACTCTCACATTTTAATTTGCCCTTTCCCAAAGAACACATTGTTTACAGATACATCTTTTTTTTTGTCTTTTGTCTCAATATTTCCGTGTTGTAAAGTAAATTAATGCTTTCTTTATCAAATTATGTTTTGCCGTCCGAAGCAGATTCCAAAGTGAAATTGGCTATATTTTCCTCTGGATGAATCTAGGCGTCGGTATAAAATTTTCAACTTAAAGTGACATTTCAGAATTTTTTGTCATAATTTTTACTTTTATTTTTATCTGAAAGAGCATAGATCTATTTCCTTATAGAAATTCTGAAAATTTCAAGCCAAAATATCGCGCCGTTTACGAGAAATTTATATTTTTGTGTTAATATTGAACAAATTGTTGTGGACAACAGTTCGGATTTATATGCAATTTATCGATTATGTCTCAACTTTAAATGCGTGTTTTTCGCTTATTGGCAACAACTCCAAAAAACTAAGAGTATTTATACTCATTAGAATAACCAATCTTGGCATCAAGACATACTTTAAAAAAATTGAAATTGGAATGAAATGTCCCTTTAAGCAACTTTCGCGTTCAACTTTCACGTTCATTCATTCAGTTTGTGTTTTGATTCGTCTTTCGTCCATTCATTTGCGTTTCAACATCTAGAGTCCGTTTTGATTTTAGATTTTACCTATTACCTACACTTATGTTTGAAATCAATTATTTGAGGGGAGTGGGGTATATTGGGGTATATGGTACAATAATCCGAAATGATCAACTCGGAGGTTGGTACGTACTAAACCACATTGTTAGAAAAGTAAACTCGCACTCACGCTCAAAAATGCCATTCAATAGAGTGGGAAAAGTGATAGAAAAGGAGAAATTATCGGCATTCTATTTCACCATGTTCGCTATATCTAGTCATACCGAAGATAAACCTGGTTTTGAAACTCTATCAGAAAAGAACAGAAAACATCACGGGAAAAGAAAGGCTGAAAACCCACATTTTCTTCTCTTGGCTAAATATTTTGTGCAATATTCAACACAAGACCTTATCTGTATCTGAAAGGTCGTCAGAAGCATCTTACACATTTTAGCTCTTTGGGTTAGAGTTAACCAATTCCCACACAATGACTATTTTTTACTCCCCACAAGATGATGGCTTGTGAAAACTTTGTGGAAAATGAAGAAATTGCTTGTGATTACCAATTTCTTCAATTTCCACAATGTTTGCTACCCAAAGACCAAAAGATTGAAAAATCCATTCACTTAAAATTGTCGTCTGCATCATCTTTGAATTTGGAGCAGTCCTAAATTTTGCCGTCTGGTGATGGGTTAAATGGACTTTTTATATGATCAGACCGGCGAATGGTACATACTAAACCACATTGTTAGAAAAGTAAACCCGCATTCTCACTCAAAGGCAAATACTAGATTTCGACTTAACCTTCACCCACAAAATTAATGCACACATTTTAGACAGGTTTAAGTAAGAAAGAGTTTTTTGTGTTTTTGGAAGAAAATGACCGAGATCTTATTTAAAGATAGAATGACTTTTGTGCCTGAAAACTGTTACTAGTACATTGTGGGTACTCGCCAAAAGGGTCCTGATGAGTCCAATCCTATTTTTACATTCGTAGTCATCACCTATGCCTACATTGATTTTATTTGTCATGAGCTCTTGAAAAATCAAAAACAAGAAGTCATATCTCAATTTGTATTCCGCACATTAGACTTTTTTCATTTTAAATGATAAATAAAACCTATCGAATCTTTCTTTTTATTTCAAAAGAATCTATAAAAGAGTCAATCAAACAAAACAAAAAAAACAATGATTTTTTCAATGAATTAAATAATCAGCGAATGGATTTATTGATGAATTAATCAATTTTGAAAAGTTTGTGAGGAGATCTTGAATAATCAAAATAAACATAATTCACACGACCTTTCTGAGATGTAAACATTTCGATCACGTGATCTCTTCAAATTGAACTAGGCCGCGTGATGAATTTCAAGAGGTTTGAACCTGGGACCCAGTAGTACGGCAAACAGAAAGTACGGGTCTGAAATGTCCACATATCGTCGATTTTCAACAAAAACATCGTAACTGCAGCTTAACAAGCTGCAGTTACGAGAGTTTTGTTGGAAAGCATCGATACAGTAGGTCAAGAGCATATTTTAGATAAATAATCGTACATCTATAAATATTATGCAAGTGGTCCTTTAACAAACAATACATAGTAGTCGTAGATCGGATTGGACGTCCATACGTAGAAACCTATGCAAAACAAAGCATGCATTAACCTATTAACAAACGACAGAATTTTAGATTGGTCCAAATTGAAAGATCCTGTAGACGACAATTTGAAGAGAATGGAAATTTTAATTTTTTGGTCTTTTTGGATGGAAAACATTGTGGGAAATGAAGAAATTGCTTGTCACAAGCAATTTCTTTATTTTCCATGATGCTTTCCATTGCCATTATTTTATGAGGAGTCAAAAAGAGTCATTGTGTTGTAATGGGTTAAAATTTGATGGTTATATCTCACTATTTCCAATTCCCTGGGTGCTAAGTGTTCTTAAATACTAAAATCTAAATGCATATGAAGCGGGATATGGGGAATGGGGACTCCAAGGGCGGATCTAGAGGGGGGTCAGAGGTCTCCGGACCCCCCCCTCCCCCCCCCTCCCCCCACACACACACTGGCATTGGCCGAAAAATTAAATTTTGACTGTATAACTTTAGTATAATGTTACATATCGCTGCTTTTCAACAAAAACTTCGTAACTGCAGCTTAACACAAGCTGCAGTTACGAGGTTTTCGTTGCAAAGCAACTGTTTTTATCACACTTTAAGCCATCATTAGGGCTTGGACACCCCCCCCCCCCCCCTTGAAAGAAATCCTGGGTCCGCCCTTGGACTCAATAACAGTTTTTAAACCTGTATGAATCAAATCAACGTTGAATCAGGATTCTATTATCAGGCACCGTAAGCTACCGTAATATTACAGAAATCGTAGCTTTTCAACAAAAACATCGTAACTATTTATCTTGTTTAAAGCTGCAGTTACGAGGTTTTTGTTGAAATACAGCGGAATACTGTTTAAAATGCGCTTTATCATCTTTTAATCAAACCTGATCAGGAACCAAGGTGGGTGATCCGGAATTGTGTGACGTTCAACGTATGAGTTTGCTACATTTTCATTTTTCAAATAGAATCCTAATGTCAAAAACTTTATTTTTGTTTGCATTCGATATGGGCGGAGTTGTTATTCATATTACTTCTCCATGTTGAAAACTGGTCCCAAATAAATTTATAGAATACGAAACCTAAGTGCATTCAATTAAGGCCTGACACACATGTTATTTGTTTCCTCACAATAGAGAATTAAATAGAAATTACATTAATAATGAATAAATAATGAATGAATTAATATCTCAATTAGTTGACATGTTTAGAAGACCGCACTCGAGCTTCTCAACTTTTTATTTAACCCTTTCCTAAATAGCATTTGGTTTTTGACATTCATGGTAGAAAACTCCTATCTGGGATAAATTAAAGAAAAGGCGAAATATGGCGATAACCAGTATTGTCCCATATCCTCGAATTTTTCTAAGTAGGCCCCACCTTGATAATTTAGATATTCATTTTCTAGTAGGGCCTAACATATTCATGTCATTTTTGTCGCCTGCTACTTCTCTCCGCACACTCTATAATTTTGTTCTATGAGAAAGGATTTTTAGTTCGACATATGCAACCGTTGAAATAATCAAGGGAAATGGGACCTACAGACCGAAATAACATGGGCTTTGATTTTCAATGAGCAGATTCAAACAGAAGAGAAAAAACGAAATTGCTGATAATCTACAATTTCTTCTATCCCCCTAATGTTTTCTATCCTTCTCATTTTGTTCGTCTAAGCCCTTCTGAAAACTGCGATATCGTGAAACAGATTCAGTATCATATAGAAATGATTTGTGGGTGTCCAATCTTATCGTACGTGTATGCGAAATCTTGATAGATCTACTCTAAATCAATAAATCATTGCTAAAAGATCGAACGTTTTATATACTGTTAGTCTATGTCGTAGTCTACGTTGAAATGCATCCGCTACGCAACTTCATCTTATTCATGCACGGTGGATAATCACGTGATACAATATTTTCAGAAAATCTTCAATAACTTTGTAAATACTTGACCGATTTGGATTCGGTTGAAGCAGAGAATGTGGACAGACGTCGCAGACTTGTTGGATTTTTGAAAATTCAACAGATAAAAAGTTATTGAAGATAAACCAAAATTTTGGTTTATCTTCAATAACTTTTTTATCAGTTGATTTTTCAAAAATACAACACAACAGCTTATTCCTGACATTTCCCACCTTCTCTGCTTCAAACCGAATTCAAATTGGTCAAGTATTAAAAAGATGCTGAAGATTATTAGAAATTCCGAGTCACGTGATTATACACCGTGTCATAGGCCTACTGTATTTACGACATTATTAGTAACCAACATAAAATAAGCAGTTTTGACCTTTTATGTGTGACCTTTTAAGTATTGCGACATTGTTATCTTCTTAAATATTACTTGCATTACTTACACATTGAGATTAACTACACGATCTAATCAGTGCAACCATATCTTTACCGTAGGAAAATAAGTCCACCCCTGACATATTTTGAAAACTTTCAGTGAACAATGTGACGCGAAAAAAATCAGTAACACTACAGTTGTCGCCATGTATCGTATGGCACGTGTTTATGTTTTCTTTAACGTTCAATTACATTTGAACAAAACATAAACATTGTGCCATACGATGTGGCGACAACTGTAGGTCAGTTTATTTGATAATTTTCCAATACATTCCTGAACAAGTATTTAATCATATCTACTACAGAACACTTTGTAAAAAAGAGAAAGGAGGAAATTTACGATAATAAACATAAACTTTAATTATTTTCATTGATAGCAATTGCATTTCTCTAAACGTTCCGATATTTTTAGCTCACCTGAGCACGAAGTGCTCAAGGTGAGCTATTGTGGTCGCTTTTTGTCCGTCGTCCGTCCGTCTGTCCGTCTGTCCGTCCGTCTGTCCGTCTGTCCGTCTGTCCACAATTTGTTGTTACCACTCTAACATCCACAAATATTGACCAATCTTGACCAAACTTTGTCAACACATGTATGACCATAGGTTCTCAGATGAGTTTGATATTGAGCCGAATCGGACAAGGAAGTCCGGAGTTATGTGCCCTTGAACATCAAAAATGGCTAGTTTTGACTTTGTTACCACTCTAGTATCTACAAATATTGACCAATCTTAAGCAAACTTGGTCAAAATATGTATGACCATAAGTTCTCGGATGAGTTCGATTTTGAGTCAGATCTGACTAGGAAGTCTGGAGTTATGTGCCCTTGAACGTCAAAAATGGCTAGTTTTGACTTTGTTACCACTCTAGCATCTACAAATATTGACTAATCAAGACAAAACTTTGCCACAATAGTGGTAACTATAAGATCTTGGACGAGTTCGATTTTCAGTGTGATAGGAGCAGGAAGTCTGGAGTTATGTGCCCTTGAATCTGACAAAATTGCTGTTTTCGACTTTGTTTACACTGTAGCATCTACATTTATTGACTAATCAAGACAAAACTTGGCTGCAATATTGGTGACCATATGATCCTTGATGAGTGAAATTTGCAGCTTGATTTGGCCAGAAAAACAAGAGTTATTGGCCCTTTAATGTCATAAAATTACCATTTTCGACTTTATTTTATCTCTAACAAACAAATATGGACCAATCAAGACACAACTTGGTCGCAATGTTGGTGACCATAATATCTTAAATGTTTCAATTTGTCAGATTGATTGGACTTAAAAAACAGAGTTGTGTGCCCTTGACGGTTACAAAATTGCCATTTTCTACTTTGTTTTCTCCCAAACAGCAATAAATATTAACCAATAAAAAAACTTGGACATAATGTTGATGAGAATATCTTTATCAGACCAGAGTTATGTGCCCTTTACTGTGACAAAATTGTTGTTTTCTTCCACTTTGTTTTTACTGTAACAAAAATTGATCATTCAAGATTATAAAAGCAGTTATAGCTGGATCATTATCTCGCATCTTAAATTATGTGCTCTTGAACTTGACAACATTGTGACTTTCATTCTATTAAGGTGCAGGTGAGCGATTAAGGACCATCATGGTCCTCTTGTTTTCGAGTACATTTTATTATTATTATTATTATTATTATTATTATTATTATTATTATTATTATTATTATTATTATTATTATTATTATTATTATTATTATTATTATTATTATTATTATTATTATTATTATTATCATCATCATTATTATTTTTTAAATATATAGAATTATTTAGACGGAGTAGGCCCACTAGCAGTTATTCGGGTTGGCTAAACGAAAATGGGACTAGCCCAATCTTCAGATTATTGCCCTGTTTTCCGATGCAGTGGCCCATCTTAATGATAGCTCCTAACGACGACATCGTCTTAACATTAACAATCACCCCCTCTGGTCACTTAAACTGACCGTTAATTGAAACATAAAACTGTCCGCTACTCAGTGACAGTATGCGGCCACTCCGAATACTTCACTACCTAGCACAAGATTGCTCCAACCAAGTACTTATAGATCGAGTATACCAGTCGCGATTGAATGTGCCGCATCATGCCAAAAACGACCTTTATTTTGGTAATAACGTTTTATCTACATGTATATCAATTTTAAACATAACTAATTCTAAACATAAAAAAAACTTGGTCCAATTTGGAAGTTGCGTCAGGATTTACGCAGATTATAGCACAGAAAATTTGAGGTCGTGAATGGTTTCCAAAACTGCATACAAACCAGTCATTATAAAAAAAGGGTTCATTGACCGGTAACAGAAATAGAACTGTTCTAGGAACTGCAAGACACAGTAACAGTCAGAGGCAACTACAAAATATTTCACGAACTGGTACTGCACTGCTCTTCCTAAAATGGGTACATTGTACCTAGACACGGTCTTGTATATCAGGCGCTTTTGAATCGCAATTTTTAAAAACCGGACTTCGTTTAGAAATGGATAAACTGGTGACTAATTGAAATATTAAAAACTGTTCAAGGGACGACAAGGTGGTGACAATTTGTGGTAGCCGTTAGATCGCCATTCACCACTCGATTACCTAGTACTGCATTAATATAATTGATATACTAGGTACGGGTAGATCTTGTGTTTCAGGCCGCTGTTGTTGAGTCGCTTCACGTCAAAATCAACCATCATTTACAATAATATCAATCAATGACCCATTGGATTGGGCACTAGGAAAAAGATGGAACCGTTCGTGGTACAACTGATCGCTCTCAGTTGAGGTGGATCAAAACTGACTTATATGTTGATAGAAAAGGCTAACTTATTGGAAAAAATGTTCTGGGGACGGCAAGGCGGTGACAATTTAAGATACCCATTAGATCGCCAGTTCAAACACTTGACTACCTTGTACCACATTCTCCAATAAGATATTGTGCTTTGTACCATCTGGGTACAGAGAGATCATACAGTATTATATACCAGTCGCCGTAAGTAGGGAGGTCGTAGATGTGTGATCAGACCTTTACCCTGGCGTAGGAATTAACGAAACAATTGGCCTTGTTAATGTTGAACCGAAGTTACCGTGCGCTCATTATTGTCAATATTGCAAACGATTACGTTTGTTTATAAATATTCACAGCGCAAGGTAACTTCTGTTTAACAATACCGTTGTAACATGTACATGCACAGGCCCTAATTTGCATGACTTGCAAAATGGAAGTCTTCGCTTCAATTCTCCAGTTAGGCTTTTACAAATGTTTGGTCCGATTTTCAAGAACGTATCAAGAAAAAGCACTTAAAACTGTTACATTTAGGTCTAGTTTTTTTATTCTCTTTGAATTCTTATTCAATACTCATACTCGAACATGTGGGCCTACAATACTTATAAATATTTCGTTACTCGCGGATGCATAATAAAGACATTTTTTATTTCTTTTTAAATCTTTTTAAGACACATAAAATTTAAAGTAGACAAATTAGTTTGCATATCGCCTTTGTCAAAAGGTCAGTCACAAGGTTGTACCTATGTTCTCGCAATTAGGAGTGTTTTAGCACACACTGGTACATCTTAATTTGTCAGTGTTGACTGGATGGTGTCCGTTTTTTTCACGGCATTGTACGGGTAATTGACGGACAGGTACGGACACGACCGAATTGTTTCCAGCAGGTACCGACCAAAGTAAATATCATCGCTTTTCATCAAAAACCTCGTAACTGCAGCTTGTTTTAAGCTGCAGTTACGAGGGTTTTGTTGAAAAGCAGCGATATTTGTACGAGTTAGTCACGGGACGGCACCGCTTGGTGGGGTTTGGGGACAGCCCCGGCTTTTGTCCGGGAATGAGAGTGTTTGATCTTCGTGCAATAATGGTCTCTTGTAGCGAGCCATCGCCGAGCCTGCACTCACTGTATTAGAGCACACGTTTTATTATTGTATTCTTTATTAGAAAATTAACAATACAACATAACGTCGGTGTAATTACATGACTTCGTAACTATTAAAAGTTGTAGTTGCGAGGTTTTAGAATTACACCGACTACATGTATAACAAAGAATAATTTAAGATAATAAATAAAGGTATACCTGTATACATGCATTCATTAATTAAACTGAATTAAATAATTAAATTCTTTAGTATTAAATTTGAGTTAACTGTTTCAATTTCCTAATTATGATTTGAATAGTATTCATGTTTCTTGATATATTCACATAATGATCTGAATGAATCTAAAAAAAAAAAACTATAAAAAAAAAAAGAAAAGAAAAGAAAGAAAAGGAGAAGAAAAAAAGCAGAAACAAGATAGAAAAAAAACTGCATAATATTTCTTCTCTGTAATTTGAACGTAGATGAAAACAGAAAAAAATCCTCGTAAAGCAAGGAATCTGGCTTTGCAAAACAAAATGAGACTAGAATCTTTGGCTTGAAAAATGGATACCTGGCTATGAAATGAATTGATAATCAAAACATTTTTATGTTTCCAAGATCCCAATGGAATCCCATGTCGTGATCCCACTCCCATCAATGGCGTGCTGGAGGTTATTTCTGGTATCCCATTCAAGATAAACAACGTCACCGTCAAACTAACGTGCCGTCATGGCCTCGTGTTTTCTGACGGCACGGAGAAGATAGAACATTGTTATGCTGCCCCTACACCGATCAAGGTTACCGGTATATGGTCCCCGGATCAAGGACGGCTTGTATGTCAAGGTCATTATGTCATAAATCATCGTATTTTTATAGGCCTAATGGGAAAAAAGGGAGACAATCTTACACAAAGATTACAGAAAAGAAGGTTAGAAAGCCAGTCTAAGAAAAATCCGGTTTCGTTGTTTTCGAACAAAAATCCTGTTTCCTCTCCACACAAAAAATTAGACAGCATTGAAATCATTTATAGCAAATCCATTGCCCTACTCCTGTTTTGTTCGACGATCAATCAAAATATGTACACGAAGATGCTTTCAACTAGATTTCAAGATCATATCGCTGCTGTCTTTACACAGCATTGTAACTACAGCTACGCAGTTTTCTTTCTTTATTTTAAAAAAAGAAGACGATGATACAAATATTTTAAACACATACATTTAGTATAGCCATAACAAAGGAAATTAAAGAATAATTATCCGCATAATTAATTAGTCTTATGTATGATAGGTTTTTCCGACTTTCAGATCCAACTACCGGATCAGAGAAGCAATCAGTCGGTAAGAATTTACTATAACCCGGGTGTCTGGTTCATGTCTGTTTTGGGTGATTGGCGGAGTATTTCGCATTCCATATTTGATGGATATTGTCCTTGTTTTATATCTTTCATTGGGATTTCGTTGTCTGCAACCACGTTTTCTTCTAAACACATGGATATTTATTTCCTTTATGGAGATTTCTAATGTATTGATTCTTAATGTGTTTTCCATTATTGGAGGCATATACTTGTAAATCATTTTTAAAACTTATCATCTTATCATCATTACCATTCCAATTTAATATTTGTTATACTCGGTTCCACAAGACAACGTTGTCAACTACGTACATGTCGAAAAACATAAATAGACTCTTAGTTAATAAAGTTATCCAAAGCTACGTACAATATAATAAATAATATCAAATATTTATGTGATAACATCACGAGGAGAATTAACAATTTTGTCGTTGTTATAATTCTTCACTTTATTGTAGCATCAGGAACAAAGACACAAACACAATTTAAACCAACAACGTTCGTACCGCATTGGGCTGGGAATACCGGTATGCCTATAGAACTATACAACTTACATTTTCTTTTAAAAAAATCAAATTGGAAGCGAAAGTTTTCATTACAAAATCGCATCCTTTTTTATTCATTAATTGATTTATCTATTTCCATTAATTTCATTTCATGATATTTTGACATCCAAGTATTTACTGAAAACGCAATCCTTCAATTGATTTGAAAAAAAATCTTATAGCTAACCTTGGGCAAAACAATAACACTTTGACTTAACAAATGTGCTTTATTGAAACTTCTAGGTTGTTGTTATGGTTATTATATTGTTATTATTATACTTTCGCAATTACATACACGTGATATTCTTATTACAATTTCATACGCTTTTGCGTAGTGTTTGCGTATAATAGTCGGTCCGTTGTGTTTTGGTCAGGTCCCAACCCAGTACCCTGTCAGGATCCGACCCCTACAAATGGCGCCCTGGAGGTGATGGCGGGTGTCCCCTTTGTGATCCTGAACATCACGGTCAAGGTCACGTGTCATCAGGGGTTACAGTTCCCGGATGGAAGCACGGAGGTCACGGCAAAATGTCTGCCCGCTCCCACACCCTACCATGTGACTGGTGTATGGGTCCCGGATATACCCTACAAATGTATAGGTGATGTAATTCTCTCAAACTTTTTTAAATGAAATTAAAAAATGACAAAAATACATAAACAAGAAATCGTAAAACTTTGAGCTCAAAGTCGCGCTGAAGTATTTGATAACATACACGTTACAAGAAAATTCACTACTTCATCAAGTTGACAGCAAGACTAGTTCAAACAAAAGTCGCATTATTTAAATTATTAATAAGAAGATTTTTCGCACTTCATTAAATACCTTAATTCCGTATTAAATATAAAACTTATTTGACTGATAATTCATTTAATTGGACATGAATCTTAAAACAGGTTTTTGAATTTGATTATTGCTTGCATAGTTTTCACAATTAACATCACAATTGTCAATGAAAATATTGGGGGGTGCTAAAGAATTCGCACCACAACTGGCATGATCGTGTTTTTCAGAACCTAAAACGGAAGCCGTAAATACGAAATCTGTAGGTGAGAAAAACCATTTCGGTTCTGTAATATTTTTTCTTGAACACAAATATTATGTATGATGCATTGAATTAATACTTGATCATGGAATGCGATTCTTGATTCATAAGTGACTGATATTACAGATGCAAAATATCGACCTAATTTGGTTGTAAATTGTTGTGCTATACTACAGACAAGAAATTCTTTCCGTTCATTTCTTCGGGTGGATCAAAATAAATTTCTTTCTATTGTTGTTATTATACATAAAACAATATTTGAAGTAGGTAAAATAATCATACTTAGATAAAAATGGAAACATGTTTAAAAATTATGAATCAGAAATTATAACATAAGGTTCATATTTGAGCAAATGTGTTATATTTTTATTTTAGAAGGATGGCATCAGAAGCGCTTCCTCGGTTCGTATAATGTGTGTTTGTGTACTTTACATTTACGTATCAATTCTGAAAATTCAAAATAAATGAATTGACCTTATATAGAACAGAAATTCTATAAGCAATGTGTACCATCAAAATGTTTAGAACGTTCAATTTTCAAATGCTTTTTTTGTGGTTTTGTTATGCCGTTTAAGAGAACATAGTAAATATGCGTTACTCATGTGCTCTATCGTTTGTATTTAACCATGTAACGTTCACAAACATCTTTCAAAAACTAAAACAATATTCAAATAGAAAATGTATAAAATAAACATATTCATTATTTTATATTGATGTTACTTTACCAATTCCACCAGAATCGTTAGTATGTCCAGACCCCAGTGCCCAAAGCAACACAGTGACAGATCTAGACGGGGACCCCAACCACCTCTATAGTAAGGTAGAAGTGAAATGCAATGCCGGTCTACACTTTAGTAACGGACAGGACACCGTCAATGTCACTTGTCTCCCACTGCCACATCCTTGTATGTGTATGGCTGCCTGGGAAACTGAAACTGACTTTCAACTTATGTACAACTTTAACTGTACAGGTTCGGTTTAATATTTAAATATGATATATATGACAAAATTAACTATAGTTAATGCTGGAAATACACCTAATGTTTGTCAAAGAATACAAAACTGAAAGAAAAGAAGAAAATGCCGGCACATGTAATCAACCTTTTCTTTTATTCTTGAAGTCTTTTTTTCTAAATTATTTTAATAAGGGTAATCAAATACATAGTTAGATAGAAGTGACATCGATGCCGGTCTACACTTTAGTAACGGACAGGACATCGTCAATGTAACCTGTCTCCCACTCCCACATCCTTGTATGTGTATGGCTGCCTGGGAAACCCAGACTGACTTTCAGCTTATGTACAACTTCAACTGTACAGGTTCGGTTTGATATTAATATATGATGTAGACTACAGAGTCAACTATACTTAATTAACCCGGCGGTATACCTATGTTTGTCAACGCGTGAAGAAAAAAACCGAAAGAAAAGAAGAAAATGCTGCTAATCAGTATTTTCTTCTTTTATTACAGTGTTTTTTTCTAAATTGTTTTGATTAGGGTCGTCAAAGACAGTTAGATAGAAGTGACATACGATGCCGGTCTACACTTTAGTAACGGACAGGATACTGACAATGTCACGTGTCTCCCGCTCCCGCATCCTTGTATGTGTATGGCCGCCTGGGAAACTGAAACTGACTTTCAGCTTATGTGCAACTTTTACTGTACAGGTTCGATCGGTTACTTGTAATCTATGATATATTTCATTTCAAATCTTTATCAAAGACTTACTTAGGAAGAAATTCTGTGAAATGAAGTTAATAACATAATAAATAAGAACAGCTAAATAGAGATAAGAACATGCAAACATTCTAATAATAATTCTTTCATCTGTATGGAAAAAAATAAATTGATTATTCAACGTGTTTGACAAGTGTTTATCTATTCCGCTACTCCTCTGCATGCCATTCCATGATTTACAATGTATCCAGAGGCGCGTTCTTTAGAGCGAGATTTTTTTAAGATTTTTAAGATGATTTTGATACAGCGTTTTTAAGACCGAGATTATAAGCGAGGTGTTCCGAATGTTCCATACTTCATACAAATGACGTCATCATGATGTCATTTGTATGAAGTACGGAGCATTCGGAACTCCGTGGTTTACGAAACATGGAGCATTCGGAACAACTCGGTCAATTCTCTCCCATATAGATTCTACAGAATTTACAGAGGGGTCCCAAAATAAGTATAGAGCAATGGCGGCTCCCAATGATCGTCTTAAAAGTCTTGCTCAAAAGAGCGCCTTATCCTAAAACATCTTAAGAAATCTCAAGATATCTCAAGAAATCTCGATCTAAAGAACGCGGCTCAGATCTGCTCAAGCGTTATGTCGTTTCAGGGACGTCCGACTAACATGAAAGGCAAGAAGGCGCACTATGTTATCGTGATTAGTTCTTGTAATATGTATACTACCTTCTTTGCAAATAAATACCGAGAACTGATTTGCTCTTTGATTCTTTTTGTCATTAATAAAATCTCCTCAAAACGCTTTCTGCGATTAGCATCTACGTTAAAGAAAGTCTAGTTAACCAATGAAGCAAAGGAAAGGAATTTTGATGACCATTCATTTCCGTAAAAACTTCCTTAATGTGACTAGCAAATGTGATGCAGACCAAAAACGGTTGTTTAGGAAGCAGAAGAGACATTAATGGTGAACTCGGCCAAAGCGTGGGACGTTTTTTTAGTATTCCGTCGGTGTTGTTATAAAATATCTTAACTACGGCTTCGATAAAGCCGTAGTTACGAGATTTTATAAAAACGCAGACGGTTTGTCAATACATATCGTTAAACCCGGTCTATTTTTAGAACAAATTCATTGTCATTAGAAAAACTATCCAATTAGATCTTTAAACTCACATTTAAACGCAAAATATCTGTACCTTGTTGTAGCGAAAAACGTCCCTCGCTTTGGCCGAGTTCACCACCAGTGAGAGAGGTCTAACACAATTGAAGATGTTGATACAAAGCAGAAATGTTGGTCTTTCAGCATTTTCTTCTTTTGTCTCAAGCTTTCCATATTGGGAATGTCAAAGGCGGGTATCATTTCAATTCAACTGATTTAAATCCAAATGATTTGATATTTGAAAATACAGATGCGATATTCTACTTTCATTATCCTTTTTGTCGTCGGTAATTGTGACCAATCTACATTATTTTTGCAATGAAATGGATTGAAAACTGATCAAAGTTAGTATGGAGAGACACACTGGTGGTGAACTTAACCAATTTTCGCTACAACAAGGTATAGGTATTTTGCGTTTAAATGTGAGTTTATAGATTTTTTCTAATGACAATGAACTTGTTCTAAAACAGACTGGGTTTACCGTTTTGTATTGACAAACTGTCGGTGTTGTTATAAAATCTCGTAACTTCGGCAGTTACGATATTTTATAACAACACCGACGGAATACATTGATCGCGAAAAAAGTCCGTCGCTTTGGCCGAATTCCCCACCAGTGAGACATATAAGCATCGCTTTAAGAAAGCGCTAAATGCATCAACCATGCATTATATAGACACTTATCGCTGCTTGTGGTCCTTGGTTTAATCAAGTTGTCCGTCTCTCCTTTTTGACAACAATTCTTAAACCCGTATATATGTCCCGATAAATGACATGGCAGAGTATCACTAGCTTATAGCATTTATCGAGACATAATATCGTCGCTTTTCTACGAAAACCTCGTATCTGCAGCTTGTTTTAAGCTGCAGATACGAGGTTTTCGAAGAAAAGCAGCAATATGCTACCCCTCAGGCGCTTTCGGACGCCCCTTTCTAAACTGACGTCTTTTGAATATAGGATTCACATTTCCCGTAACGCATATTTTTGCACACCATCTTCGCAAGTCAGGGATTCTACCTCTACTTTGTTCCTTTGTAAGGAATATCTAGGACGTTGAATATTTGACTCGCAAAGATGATTGCATACTTGCTGCAGTTCCATCAACCCTTTCCCAAACAAGACCTTGTTTTGACGCCCCTAGCAAAAATGGCTTGATAACCAGCAGTTTCTCCTTTTGTCCCAATATTTTCTGTGCCATATTGTCCACAAATCATATCTTTAATAAGATCCATTTTGTCATTTGTGGCAGTTTTTGAAGTGGATCACCCTAAATTTTTTTCGTTTGGGAAGGGGTTAAAAGCCGCCAGTCCTAGTGATTATTAGCGTTTATATGTTTGATTAATCCATTACTACCCAATGACTCTTTTTGAATCCCTACAAAATAATGGCTTTGAAAAACATTGTGGTAAATGAAGAAATTGCTTGTAACAAGCAATTTCTTCATTTCCCACATTTTTTTCTATCCAGAAAGATCAAAGAATGCGAAATTTCATTCAATTCATATTGTCGTCTGCAGCATCCTTGAATTTGGACAAGTCCAAAATGTTGTCGTTTGGTAATGGGTTAACATATTATTATTTATCCATTTCAGCGCGGACAGACGTCCAAAATGGTATACATCCACAAGCACCCCCTATTGCAGAGGAACCTCGACGTCAAGAGGTTGGAGAGACGAGGATTTCTAAAGGTACTAATCAACACTTAACATTCGGAAAATCGTGTTATCATAATTTGTGAAATCTTGAATGCTGAAATTGTAACAAATACTGAATAGCAGCACAAAAAGCACATTTGGCGAGCGAAATGTATTTTAGCCATTTTAGGTTCCGTTTGTTACAACGCGTTTTGTAATAAAACTGCAAAATGTAATAAGTATTACAAAACGCGTTGCGATGACATGAAATGTAATAGAATTATGTACAACGCGTTATGTAATAAAGTTGCAATATGTAATAAATTTTGTCACCGACCTATAATTTCGTTCAAAACTCGATGCCGTTGATAAAGAAGAATTGTGGTAAGCATGAAAAGGCAAATTTTCTAAGATCATTTTGAGAATATGGAATTTTAAAATCGATAAATGCCTTTTTTATCAAATTTCTCACTGTATATTGATTCAAATATGATACTTTTTATCGTCATCATGCAAGAAAATGATTATGAAAAAGTTGAAAAAAGTTTATTACAAAACGCGTTGCGATGACATGAAATGTAATAAAATTATGTACTATGCGTTATGTAATAAAGTTGCAATTTGTAATAACTCTTTTCACCGACCCATAAACTCGTCCAGAACTTGATGCCGTTGATTAAGAGGGATTGTGGTAAGCAAGAAAAGGGCAATTTCAATATCATTTTCTAGGCAAATACTGTTTAAAAAAGTTTATTACAAAACGCGTTGTATATATTTTTGTTACATTTCACGTCATTGCAACGCGTTTTGTAATAACTTTTTTTCAACTTTTTCAAATTCATATTATCACAATAATCTTACAACATTTACCCAGAAAATGATATCGAAATTGCCTTTTTCTTGCTTACCACAATCCATCTTAATCAACGGCATCAAGTTCTGAACGAATGTATGTGTTGGTGAAAAGAGTTATAACATATTGCAAGTTTATTACATATCGCGCTGTACATAATTTTATCACATTTCATGCCATCGCAACGCGTTTTGTAATACTTATTACATTTTGCAGGTTTATTACAAAACGCGTTGTATATAATCTTGTTACATTTCACGTCATTGCAACGCGTTTTGTAATAACTTTTTTGAAATTTTTCAAAGTCTTTTTTTGCATGATAATGATAAAAAATAACTTATTTGAATCAATATAGTAAGATGTTTGATAAAAAGGAGGCATTAGTTGATATCAAAATTCCATATTATCACAATAATCTTACAATATTTACCCAGAAAATGATATCGAAATTGCATTTTTCTTGCTTACCACAATCCAGCTTAATCAACGGCATCAAGTTCTGAACGAATGTATGTGTCGGTGAAAAGTGTTATTACATATTGCAAGTTTATTACATATCGCGTTGTTCATAATTTTATTACATTTCATGTCATCGCAACGCGTTTTGTAATACTTATTACATTTTGCAGGTTTATTACAAAACGCGTTGTAACATCCGTTCCTTTAAACGTGTATTCGAATTCGTTGTATCATTTAACTAATTAATCTTGATCTAAACAACGACTTGTTTGTTGACCATATGAAATTAAGCTTTAAATATCTAGATGAAAAAAAAAAAAAAAAAAAAAAAAAAAAAAAAAAAAAAAAACAAGAAAATGCTCAAACATTTTGAATGTTTTTATCTTTCCTTTATGTCTATCCGAAAATTATTACACGAATGTTTTGGTTTTAAATCCTTTGACATAGTCACCGGAAATAGAATAAAAATTTGAAACAACAGGAAGCTAAGTTAGAAAAAAACAATAAGCGTTAATCAATTTTCTTGCTACAGAAGAACTTCCAGACTCCGAGAAAGAAACAAGGTTGGCAAAGAGCACCGATGAAGTACAGGAATATGAAAACGATATCCCAGTTGTAATAAATAGTGAACAGGAGATCAGAACTAATAACATAGAGCAACCAAATAACATAGAAAATTCAATAAATGAAAATGAATTTGGAATATACGAACACAACAATCAAATTTATCACAAGAAAGAAATATCGAATAGTGTTTTGGATGAAATCAATGACTCGAGTAATAAGGAAAACATTCCAAACCAAAACGTTGAAGAAGAAACAGAAAATCAAGCAGAAAATGTAGAACTCGAAAACAACCATTATTTGACGAACTCTGAAACAGAAGAATCAGAAGTCATAAACTCGGAGGATGTTGAAATAATACCAGAAATGGAAAATAACGATCAGTTGAATGAGAATACCGAGGATGTTGAATCAAATTTAAACGAACACGAAGAAGACAATGAAGAGAACGAACACACAGATTCAGTTGAAGAAAATGAAATCACCGAAGAGAGTGAAGTTCATCAAATCCAGGCCCCACCTCTTGCAGAAATCAACACTGAGCTGCCAGAGGAAATAGCGGAGGAGGATGAGCGAGACGAAGCTGAACTTTCTGAATCTAATGAAGAAAACAACTATACTGAGGTGAATGAAGAAAGTCATGGATACGAAGAGGAAGAGGAAGAAGGAGAGGAAAATGAGGGAAATAATGAAGACATGTCAAATGAAGAAGAACAAGACGAACATGAAAATGAAGAGGAAATAGAGCCAATGGAAAACACAGAAAATAATGAACACGAAGTGGAAAAAATTGTTGAACATGAATCAGAAAATGAAGAAAACGTCGATAATGAAATTGAAGAAGAACAAGAGATTCATCAGGAAAACGAGGGCGAGGAGGAAGAAGATGAGGAAGAACGTGTAGAACAGGAGCAAGTCAATAACGAGCCAGAGGAAGAACATTGGGAAGACATAGAGAAGACATACAGTGAACCTAGTACAGATGATTCAGAATCCAACATCGTTATACTCGACGAGGCATTGCCTTTGGGTGGAACAAGCATCGTTGAAGGTAATAATGACATGTCCTTATTGTACTTCAAATATTTGCAAGTACTTTGAGGGGTACATAGGAGCCAATTTGTTTGTTTGTTTTTTTTTGTCCGTTTGTTATTTGGTCGGTCGGTCTTGTTGTCCGATTTGTTTCTGAGCATTAACTTACTGCATTTAATTAAGAATTTACAGACATACTTTTTGTCAAGCAGCTGTGCCTACTTGTAGCAATATGTTGATATGATTCAAAGATGTTTACGCATTAAAGGCAGTTCTTGTTTTATTTTTAGACATGTTAGTGTAATTGATATGATTACTTTGACTGGAAGCTTTAATTTGATTATGAAGTAGATCTAGAAAGACTGAAAGAGTTTAACATTAGTACATAGAACACGCTTACATGCAACTAATACTACTGGTCCATCTTGAAAATAACAAGGCAACTGTCCGTTTTGACAAAATGGATTTTAAATGCTTGAAAAGGTCAAGTAACAATAACACAAGATATCATTTAATATCATTTCGTTGTCACATCTAAATCACCATCATTAGAAAAAATGGCAAAATTCGGACTATAGTTCCTGTTAAAATCAGGTAAAACATCAGCGTTTCTGAATTAGTGAATAACCACACTTATCTTTACATTAAACAGAAGAGGAAGAAATTGCACCAGAAGAAAATATAGTGACAGAAAAAATTGGCACAGAAGAAATTGAAGAACATAATGAGGAAGAAGAACCCCATATGAACGAGATTCCAAAAGAAATGGACGAACCTGAGGTTGGTGTTGAAGTCGAGTTTGACGATGACGGTGTAGAACGTCCAGGTCCTCTACATGAGGTACAGCAAACGCCGTTCCATAGTACGTCTCATTTTAACACTCACTAAGCACGTTATTTACATCATTCTTTACTAAAATATACAAGTCATAATAAAATCACTATAAAAATACTCAATTCAATATTTCACGTATTGCCGAAATTTGCCCTTTTCAAGAGTTTGAAAAAACTTAATCGCACTACATAATTATGTAGTGCGATTAAGTTTTTCAAACTCTTGATATTATGTAGTACGATTAAGTTTTTCAAACTTTTGAAAAAGGCAAATTTTGCCGAAATATTGAATTGGGTGTTTTATTAGTGATTTTATTGTATTAACTGAGGAATAATATCGTGATATAAAGTCACAATATTTAGCCACATATTGACGAACCAGAGTGAAATGTTGAAGTCGAATTTGACGATGACGGTGTAGAACGTCCAGGACCTCTGCATGAAGTACAACAAACACCGTTCCATAGTACGTCTCATTTCAACACTCACTAAGCAAGTTATTTATATCAGTCTTTACTAAAATATACACGTGTTAATATTTTGCCACATATTGACGAACCCGATGTTGAGGTAGGTCGAATTTGACGATGACGGTGTACAACGTCCAGGGCCTCTACATGAGGTACAACAAACACCGTTCTATAGTAAGTTACGAATGTAGTCCAAGTTAAAAGTTACCGGAGCTACCAAAAGCATGATTGATACATTTAATGTAGTTTCAACATGTTTCTTTAATTAAATGGATACAAGTAGTGAAGCTTACTTCTATGTTGATGTGAATAAATCAACGAAATCATTCAAAACTACATAATAGGCTATAAGTGCTGTCACTTGACACTTGACAATGTTTATTTTTGACAGTCAGGTAAAGTTTAATATTTTGAGTACGGTGTATTAATGAAATGAATTTATGTAGTAGAGAGTTATCAAAATTAGATGGAGTATCCACAATTTCTGTAATATTGAAATTATAATAGATATATTTGACAGAAACGACAGATTGTCTTGGTAGACTTTTTAGATATTTTTGCATACGTGTTTTTCAGGGGCGGACGAAGACTCCGAAATAGAAATAATCGAGCACGAAGAAGACCCTTGTCTACTCCCAGCAGATTCAGGTTACGGAAAACACGTTCACACACGACATTTCTTTAACGTAGATACACAAGAATGCGAAAGATTTATATACGGTGGCAGTGGGGGTAATGAGAACAACTTTGCAACATTAGATGAGTGTGTTAAGTCGTGTTACACTCAGAGATCTTGACATCATCAGTGTTAAATATTAGTATTAGTGTCAGTGTCTCGGCCATAATTTGATCAAAGCATTAAAGCTTTTCCGAACCATAAAATTGTATGCTGATCCAACTTCAAAACGTTACATAGTATAAACTTGTCGTGATTCAAGTAGTAAAATGTCTATCATGGCAATGAATACAATGACGGAATGGTAATTCTATTTTTACTTTTTTCTGAATGTTTTCAAAAGTTCATAGTAGGGGTGTCAAAATCAGGCGCATGGGAAAGTATTATAATATGTATATCTGTGATAATTCATTCAACATGACACTCGTGTTTTTTCTTTACTTCAAAATGGCGATTGTGCAATAAACTTGACTGTAGTGCAAGTGTGAAACAGTATGTTAAAACAAGTGTAATTGCTAATAATCAAATACTAACTGAAGACACCGCAACAGCTTCCGGATCGGTTAAAATCGAAGGTGACGCACCCCATTCGGAATTGAGATTCTTTACCACAGGATGTTTAAAGAAAAGATTTGTTTTTGTTCGAGATTGGTGTATGCGAATGTGTTGCCATTGTACATTGCAAGAATTTGACTATAATCATTTTCAAAATCCGAATAGGATACTATCTAAATACTCAAAACCTTTCTCTCAAAATATAAGAAAATCTTACTTGGTCAATGTCATTTTAATAAACAATACTTTAGTTTATACAGATGAAGAACATTTATAAGTACAGTGAGCACGAGTTAGCATTTAATTTTTAAGTATGTAACTGTAATGTTAGTACTTGGACAGATCAACGATTTTGTGTACATGTTTCTTTTATTACTCGTGTTATTTCATGTTTACATTATGTATGCGTGTTGATTCCATTAATGTTGTGAGTGTATCAAGAGTTACATTTTCGTTTTCGTGTAACCGAAATGGTGCTTGTAATGGGGAAATGCAATATTTGTGATGTTTGTCCGTCATATGTAATTGATATGGACCGTTGTGTTTGTTTTCATGTTTGATATATGTCTTGTAAATAATATACATGTATTCTACATTACTGTTGCTTGATGAAAAGTATCCTCGGAAACCCGGGGTCTTTTCATACGCTCCGTCGATGTAGCATCTGAGAAAATCCTGTGTTTCCGAGGTTGAAAAATGTCGAACCTGAATATGTCGATACAATCCGATAGCTTCTTCGCTATCTTCGTAGCCTACTTTCATTTTTTCCATTTCTCTTCTGAACCTGCAAATATTATTATTATATCCAGTCTTACTTTATCTACGAATTATTTAGCTTCTTATCAGCCAATTTGTCAAATCAGAAATCAGTTTCACAGAATAAGCTAAAATTCACGTGATTGTATTTCTATCACTACTTCAGTAAGGTTAATCTATTTAATTGATAGAATCGTTTCCATCTTTCAAATTCATCCTAATCAAATACAACCAGGAAGTCTTTTGTTTACTTTTTTAAAGAAATAGTTTGGCATAATCTGTTAATTTAACAGACAAACTGCTGGATTGATCAAAGTTCAAACTACTGGTTTTATTTTATCGGATTTTCTCTCTTTGATTTGATGTTAAACTCTAAAATGTCGAATATGCGGCAATCATATCGTAGGGAATTCAGTTTTATTAATCCTGTGAATTTGTTGTTCGACTCTTGGTACAAACGGTGCGCTCGTTTCTTCCAGGAAGTTGTGGCAACTTGTTAATATTTTCCTCGTATATTTTTGATAGTTTCTATTCATCAATTACAAAATAAATGATCAATTACAAAGTGTTTGTGTTTTATATTGTTAAACATGGTATGAAATTCGAAACTGCCCAAAGCTGCTTTTGAATACCGCCAACCTATGCGACAGAAAAAGCCTGAGATAGTGCCAGCCAACAGAGACAGAACCAGCCAACAACGACAATACTGCCTCTTACAACCCGACGTGCGTCTTTATAAATCGTTCGTCTTCGGAGATTTTAAAAGGCACGATTTATAAGGACACACGACGGGTTGTAAGAGAGGCTAAAGAATCATACTGCTAATTCTTTGCTACGCGCAGTCTGCGTTGTGGTTGCGTCCACCAAAACCGTACGATGCACGTTAATCGCTCGTCTATGCATAAGTTTTAGACACAGACCGCACGCAGGAGCACGTACGACCAGCTGTAAGAGAGGCTTAGAGTTGTTCGAATTTTGATTCTGCTCATTATTCCTGGGCATGGGGACATGGGAACGGCTTCAGACTTTGAGAGTAGCATAAATCATAACAAGTTTGGATGGAGAAAATTGGCTATTTAACGTTGAAGTGAACACAAATGCATGGCGTAGAGATGAAAAAAAATCACATCGGGTCAGGTTACGGCAACAACGATCCTACGGAAACCCAGCCGAATTTAAGCCCGACAGAATTAGGACAGACAGATAAATGGTCGTAGGGAAGCATTCTAATTGAACAACAACTCCCGTTTTTTGTTCAAGAATCGTCAACCTGTACATGCAGACTAAGGGTCGAAATTTTTCACTCTTAGATTTTCTGAATTTATAATGTTTTGTGCCTTATTATATCATACCGCGAATATAATTATACTACTTTCCGAATTGGTTTTACGGACTTCGCGGTTGGAACCACTTAGCGTACTAAAGTTTTCAATTAAATTATTTCGGATGTTTTCCCTCGATCAACAACAAATTTCCCTGGAAGAAGTCTGCTATAGAGATATTGATCAGCATATCCATTTGGAATAAATAAATAAATACAAAATAATCATTTCTTGGCAATAGATTTTATTGAAATAATTCAACAAATGTATATTATTAATGAAAAAAAAAGACTGAAAATGAAGAAAAGAACAATTTCTTAAAATGATGGTTAAGGAACGTATGATCTAATTGAATGTAAAAGGCCTGTCACACAAAAAGGAAGCTTCTGGTTACACGAACAGAATCGGCAAAATATTAAGGTGATCCAAATTGAAAGAAGTTGCAGACAACACTTTCAAAGTAATGAAATTTTTAAATTTTAAGATTATTGGGGTAGAAAACATTTCGGGAAATGAAGAAATTGCTTGTCACAAGCAATTTCTTCATTTTCCACAATGTTTTCCAAAGCGTATATCTTGTAGGGAGTCAAAAGGAGTCATTGAGTGGGAATGGGTGAACACGAACAGAATCAACACTGGTGAATCTGTACAGGCTAACCCGCGTAACACATTACCAGAAAGCAAAATTTTAGACTGGTCCAAATCAACCGTTTCACACACGACAAAATCTTAAGGTGATCCATTTCAAAATCTGAATGCAGTCAACAAAATAGATGTCGAAAAAGACTGGATTTGTGTAAAATATAGCATAGAAAACGTTGAGGCAAAAGGAGAAACTGCTGGTCATCAGCAGTTTCTTCTTTTGTCTCAATGTTTTCTCAAGTCCTCTCTGTTAGGGACATCAAAACCAGGTCTTGTTTGGGAAAAAGTTAAAGAAATCTTTGGAACACATTCACAGTTTATTTAGTTTCTGCAATTGGGGAAAGGCTAATAAATTTTTACTTTCCACATATCTGCTAAGGTCATATGGAGACAGGACCTTGGTTTAAAGTAATTGGGGGGGAAGGTTAAAATTCTAAAATATCTATGAATATATCACAAGGTCCTTTTTCACATAACAGGTAACAAATATAACACGATTTTTTTACTAATGGATGGCCATTGATGATAGAGCAGTCATCACAATATTTTGTCAGCTTTAACAATAATAAATGACGGAGTGAAAATTAAAATGTTCAAAGACAAAGCAATGAAAGTGGTGGTCAACAAATATTCTATCCCTTTCCCCAAACAGTACATTTTGTTTTGCCGACCATAACAGAATAAAATTTGAAAAGATATCGAGATAAAATAATGACAACCAACATTTTCTTCTTTTCTTTTCATTCTTTCAAACTTAACACTGATATATAAAAAAATCTTTTTTTGATAATAGTCATTTTGCCATCCTTAACAGGACTAGTTTAAATTTGGACAAGTTTAGATTTAGAAATTGGACAATATTAAATAAATGACTTTAATAAAATTGTAAGTAAAATTAAATAAGAGACAAAATCGACACTTTTCAACAAAAACCTCGGAACTAAAACAAGCTGCAGTTACAAGGTTTTTGTTGAAAAGAGACAAAGTTAACTTTTGTTAGACAGTTCTAAATGAGTTTTTTATAGTCCTACTCAGATAAACTTTTTTATACCATTAAATCAACAATTCTTCAACAAATGGAGCTTAACTGACAATTATAACACTTATTTTTTCCAAAACATTAACAAAAACTGTTAAATAACTACTAACAAGTACATAGAATCTGATGAACGAGAGCCTTAATCCATTACTGCACATTTACACCTTTTGAATCCCTAATAAAAAAAGACCTGGGAAAACATTGTGGAAAATGAAGAAATTGCTTGTCACAAGCAATTTCTCCATTTTCCACAATGTTTTCTTACCCAAAATAAAAATATTTCTAAAATTTCATTGACTTGAAATTGTCGTCTGCAACACCTTTCAAATTGGAACAGTCAAAAATTTTGCCGTCTGGTAATGGGTTAACCCGTTAATAAACAAGACCTTCGACTTTTGAGGTGTCTAGTAGAAAAGGCTTGGGAAAACATTGAGGCAAAAGAAGAAAATCCTGAAAATCAGCATTTTCTCCTTTTGCCTCAATGTTTTCCCTGCTAACATCTACACAAATTCTATCTTTATCAACATCCATTTTATCATCTGTAGAAGTTTTCAAATTGGATCACCCAAAATTATTGCCATTAGGGAAAGGACTGAAGACTCACTATAATAGTTATGACTATCAGAAAAAGAACATAATCTTGGTAACTTTTTCACATATCACTGCTTTTCAACAAAAACATTGTAACTGCAGCTTTTTTGAAGCTGTAGTTACGAGGTTTTGGTTGAAAAGATACATTTTTTAGTACATATAACACAGTGTTGTTGATGGTGGTCATGCTTATTGCACCCCATTGACAAAATAAGCAGCTTGTATAGACAAATTTCAGCCTAACACAATACATGTATAGTCAAAATATAGAATCCATTAAAAGAGCTATAGCTTAGTGCATGTAATGGTAGTCTATATGGCTTTTTAACCCTTTCCCAAACAAGACCTGGTTTTGATGGCCCTAATTGAAAAGGCTTAGGAAAACATTGAAACAAAAGAAGAAACTGCTGATAACCAGCAGTTTCTCCTTTCGTCTTAATGTTCTCTATGCTATATCATACATGAATTTAGTCATAATCAACATCCATTTTGCTGTCTTCAGCAGCTTTTGATTTGGACCAACCTAAAAATTTGTCGATTGGGAAAGGGTTAATAAGGAACACATTGCTGAAACCAAAAATCTATTTCTTTGCCTACAATCTCTTTCTTGGGGGACATTTCCTCTTACCAAATATTTCCTTATTCTGACATCAGCATTTTCCTTCTTAAAAATATTTTCTTAACCCTTTCCCAAACGGCAAAATTTTAGGGTGATCCACTTCTAAAACTGCCTAAAATGGCAAAATGGAAGTTATTAAAGATAGAATTTGTGTAAAATATGGCATAGAAAATATTGAGACAAAAGGAGAAATTGCTGATTATCAGCAATTTCTTCTTTTGTTTCAATGTTTTCCCAAGCCTTTTCTATTAAGGACGTCAAAATCAGGTCTTGTTTGGGAAAGGGTTAAAAATATTTTCTTAATTTATACGAGATTCAGATAGATATCTACATAGAATTATTGCTATAAAGTTTAAAGTAACACCTTCATGAATATATTTCACAATATAGACCATCTTTTTTCATTAACCACTGTTTCATGTAATACAGCATCAATTGGCAATATCTTAACAATATGCGCATGGCAAGGTGAGTTGGCCAATCTTCTTGAAACTTGGCAGGAATAAGCCTTGGGTGAAAGGCTGTAATCCAAATAAATCCATAATTGAACTAGAACTGTCGCAAAGCGGACAAATACCCCCCACTAGCGCGTTGTCACTGAAAAAGTGCTAAAGTGCAAAGTGGCATAACTCTGAAACTACTGCCTGGATCAAGATGAAAATTGCAGGTGCACAACTTCATATGATAGGGAACAACCTGCTAAAATTTCAGCAAAATCGGTCAAAAACTGTGGGAGGAGAAGAGGACACAAAATTATGTCCACGGACGGACTGACGGACAGACGGACGGACAACCTGAATCCAGTATACCCCCCCATAACTTTGTTGTGGGGGGTATAAAAAGGAACTGTTTTCATGAGCTGTTATGTACATACGTATATATGGACAGATAAACAGACGGAAAAGAAGATACCAAAGTACATCCACCTTCGGCGTTTCAGTGGTGAATAAATAATGATATGTATGACAATGATAATGAAATAATCAAGGAAAAAAAAAATAGGGGATTACAACCCATCATTAAGTACAAAACACTTTATGCATATTTGGGTGTCATCTGCAGTAAAGAAAATTGAGGAGGGCATCACTCTTCAATATCATTGCAAAGGATGAAGCCAAGCAAATGACAGGGTATCTCTCGTAAATTTCAATTGTCACGGAAGAGGCCCAAAGATACATTAACCCTTTCCCAAACGGCAAAATTTTAGGTTGATCCAGTTTAAAAACTACCATAAGGGACAAAATGGAAGTTATTAAAGATATTATTTGTATAAAATATGACATAGAAAATATTGAGAAAAAAGGAGAAACTGCTGGTTATCAGCAGTTTCTTCTTTTGTTTCAATATTTCCCGAAGCCATTTCTAATAGGGACGTCAAAACCAGGTCTTGTTTGGGAAAGGGTTAAGTGTTTGGTATCTAATAATAGGTTGTAATCCTTTAAAAGAGAATGAAACATCTACTCATTTATTTCACTTAATGTCTTCTATTTCCGAACTTTTGTATCAGCAATATTCATTATACTGTATGATTAAAATAATGTTTATATCACTAACTCCTCTTTGATTAAGTAAAATAAATTACAAGAACATACATAATGCTTATTTGAATAAATTTGTGTTTAATTCAGATAATATAATTAATAAATAGTAAATAAATATACATGATTTCAATTTGTGTGTCATTAGTGGTTTTTGTGTTGATAACAAATGAGCTTGGATGTAGAAAAGAGCTTTTGATGTCATTTGAGACCAAGATGGATCCAGATCAGCCTCTGTATACACACAGGCTGGTCAAGATCCATGTCATTCTAAAATAGCTTCTTCATCACCTGTAGCAATTTTAACCCTTTCCCAAACAAGATCTGGTTTTGACGTCCCTAATAGAAATGGTTAAGGAAAATATTGAGACAAAAGAAGAAACTGCTGATCACCAGCAGTTTCTTCTTTTGTCTCAATATTTTCTGTATAATAATATACACAATTTCTATCTTTAACAAATTCCCTTTTGTGGTCTGCAGCACTTTTCAGAATGGACCACCCTAAATCTTTGCTGTTTGGGAAGGGGTTAAGAAATGGTTCAGAGAACAATATGGATCTTCATCAAACTGTGTATATGCAAAGGCTGATCTGGATTCATTGTTGGTCCCAAATGCAAGTTGGGGCTCTTTCTCCAGATCCTGGCTCATATTTTTTTGTTTATGTATGGTGGTTTTGTAAAATATCATAAAGGTATCAATGTCGGGTTAGCCATGTATATTTGGTTTAGAACAGTAATTGCCATATCATCCCCTTGAAGGCTTTTGTCTAAAAACTTCTTTCAACTTTTCCCAAACAGCATGAATATAGACTTTTCCCATTTGAAAGTCGCTACAGACAACAACATTGCTGCTGATACAGATGGAATTTTTGTATGAAATAGCATACAAAACATTGAGAGAAAAGGAAAAAATGCTGGTTTCTAAGCATTTTCTTCCTATCTATCAATGTTTTGAAAGGTTTCTCTGAATTGTAGATGCCAAACCAGGTCCTCTTTGGGAAAGAGCTTACAGTTTCAAGGTTTTACAAATGATATGACATTTCATGATAGACTTTATGTATGAATACAAACGAAAGAACAGCAGCATACAATTTAACAAACAAATTTTGAGATTTAAAACATCTATTCTACTGGCCTCATAAATGAGAATTTTTGATGATATAAACAAATTAACCTTTTTTTTAAAGATGATATACTTAAAGTCTGATCAAGAAATTGAGGACTGCTATCTTATGAAACTTTTACTTTTAAATAAGGAAACACATTCAAAGGTCCTTAAATGAAACAGATTTTCTGTTTAATGTGAACACACTTTTTGACAAAAAAATAAAATAAAATTCCTCTTCACTTCAGACTTTATATGCCAGTAATAAGCAATTTTAATGATCTATAGAAAGAACTTTAAAGGTAGCCCATTTCTGATGAAATTTACACAACATGGGTATCTTTCAAGGGGCGTTGTGAACATTCTTAACATTTTCAATCTATGAGGGCTGTTAATAAAGTATCCGGAATTGTTTCATAACTTTTTTATTTGTGTGCTAATTGTAATGATATTTTCAACACTTATACTTTGGAGAATTATGCTTTTGATCCCACAACAACAACTAGTTTGTTTGCATTAAGACGCATTCTACAGTCGCTATGGCAAAGAAGGGTCACGCTGAGCGGGGCAACTTACTTCTTGGACGGATAACGTGTCAGAAAAGTCTGTTTTATAATCTAATATTTACACCTTTTCGATATATTCGCCAATGCATGATACACACTTCTCCAACCTATGACTCCCTTTAAAGCAGAATCTGAACTCTACTTTGAAAATGCTATAGATCGTTTCTCGGACAACAAATTATTGGACAGTCATGAATGTTCTCACCGACATCGTGTTTGGACATCCATATCCTCTGAAGTCTATAACATCACGCATAGAATCGCTTGAAAATGTGTTGTACCACTCGTAAATGCTATATTGTTTTCATGGAATTATTGTCATATGTGTTCATTATCATAGAGATTTTCTATGGCTTTGATTTACGCATTAACATGCAAAACTTTATTGAATGCCGTTCCTCAAGGTTCATTTTAGCCAAATCAGCAAAGTAATCTATTCACATAGGGTTGTTTACAGAATTGATGTCATATGTCAGAGGATGTTGTTACGTTTACCAGTAACAAACTGAACTCAAACATCATGAGCATTTTGGACAATTTCTGAGATCAGAAATACAAAATATGATCGCTTTAAAAGCGATAAATAAGTCACATTTTCACCAATAATCCAAGGTTGCCCCGCTCAACCTGACCCTATGTTTTCATAGCGACTGTTTAATGCGCTTTAATGCAAACAACCTAATTTTTCTTGCAGGAGAAAATGCATAATTCTTTGAAGTATCTGTGTTTAAAATCTCATCTCAATTAGTTCCCAAATGAAAAAGTTATGACATTATTCCGGATACTTTATTAACAGCCCTCGTATATGGGCTTGTTAGGACTTACAAAAAAACAAGGGCCATCAGAGACGGACAATGCTCCCCGAATAAGGCTTTGTCACAATAAATGTAAGCCATGGAGAGCACTTTATTGTCAAGGGCATCTGATTTGCTACTCAAATATGAAATTTCGTCAAATTCTGACCATTAGACTAGGAGAAATTAGAGAAAAACTGTATTTTACCTTAAGTCCCCTTTTCCCATGACGAGGCCTCAAATCCAAAAACCGGGAAAAGTACATCGGCATTATGTCATAGAAAGTTCACATGGTAAGTTTCATTTGATAAGGCCCAAGGGTTATGGAGAAATCACTTTGGACGGACGGACTGAATGACGGACAGGACGGACGGGCGGACAGACAAAGCGGCGACTATATGCTCTCCCTTCGGGGAGCATAAAAACGCCACAAAATGTTCACAACATCACCCAAATATTCCAATGTCGCAAAAATTTTATTAGGGGTAGCCTACCTTAATGAATTTTTAATGATTTCTAGAAAGAACTGTTAATGAGTATTACATCCTGATTCTAAATTAGACACAAGCTTTTACGGACAAAAATCCCTTTCCTATGCCATTCAGATGGTGGTGCAGAGAAAATGACCTAAAACGTCAAATCATCACAGACTATACAAAGACACTGTATCTTTGTACTAACGTGACTTTTTTCGTTCAAATTGAAACTCACCATTAAGAATAGCTGTAATTTCAGATTAAATAACATATCTGTTCAATGATCAGTCACTATTTACTGATTATCATCATAGAATTATTTCATCATTTGTTGAGCATGAATAATATTAACCCATTCTCACAAATTGATGCTCTTTGATGCCTCTCAAGAAAAGAGCTAGGAAAAACATTGAGGTAAAAGAAGAAAATGCTGATAATAAGCATTCACTTCTTTGGACTCAATACTTTCAGTTGGCTATACTGTACAAAAAGTCTATCTGCTGTCATCTACAGCAGCTTTTAAATTGGACCATCCTAAAATTCTCCATCAGGTAATGGGTAAATGGTGGTATCAATTTGCCTGAAATCTCAAAACTGTCAATACAAAAGGAAGGTTTATTCATGGCTCTGATTCAGCATGGCAGAAGCTAAAATGGTGGTACACATTTGCATTGAATTATAGTTCATAATAGTAGGTAGAGAAATTCACCAATAGAAGGCTTACAATTAGGCAAAACCCTTCCAAAACTAGACAGCAAAAGATCAGACTTTTCCAATTTGAAATCTGCTGCAGACGACAAAACAGACGTTGATAAAGAATGTGTATGCAATACAGCATGGAAAGCATTGCACCAAAATGAGAAAATGCTAGTTGTCAACATTTTCCTTTTTTGCCGCATTGTCTTCCTAGCCGTTCAGATTAAGAACATCAAACCAAGGTCTTGTTTGGAATAGGGTTAACTTGATGATATTAAAATAAGCCGAGATGACTAAAAATCACATTACTTCTAGTCTTCAAACACACTACTCTATCTAACTACCGAATCACATGTAACTATCCACTACCATTTGACACAGAATGATTTAACTGTTCACTACTACCACTCATTTCAACATCGTCTGATTCGTTTTCGATCGCGATCACTTCGTCGAATGTCATTCTTGCACAGCTTCCGCCTCTCCGTAACTTGATTAGATTGCGAATCTTTTCCCAATGTCGTTTATTGTTTTCTACAGCTTCACTAATTTCTTGCCCTTCCGGGAATAAGTCTGATAGCACTCTGTAAAAGGAACAAGATATTTTAGGTGAAAGATTCAATCAATTTGAGTAAAACCAGATCTTTATATGATTATTAACAAATTAAACCTAGAAATCTATCACTGAAGGTGATAATAATACCCCCGCCACCACCTTTGTTCGGACAAGCGCTTTTGTTGAATCAGGAGCCATAAGTCAGAAATTGTCAATCCGATTTTCTTGAAATTTGGTCAAATTAGGGGCCATAACTGAGAAAGTATCGGTCCGAAATCGTACAGTAACTGTAGGAGGAGGGTCCAAACAAGCATTTTTGTCAAATCAGGGGCCATAACTCAGAGAGTATAAGTCTAATTTCTGTGAATTTTGCATCTTGCACATCTACAGTTCCTAATGCACACCTGTGCCAAGTATGAAGCAAATCGTACAGTAACTGTAGGAGGAGTGTCCGGACAAGCATTTTTGGGTCAAATCAGGGGCCATAACTCAAAAAGTATCAGTCCAATTTCCGTGAAATTTGCGTCTTGCACATCTACAGGTCACAATGAACACTTGTGCCATGTACAAAGTAAATCGGTGTACAAGTGTAGGAAGAGTTGTCCGGACAAAGTTTTGGAAACAGACGAACCAACCATCCAACCACTGGACCGACAGGCTGATTCCAGTATACCCCTCTAAACTTCGATGGTAACTCATCATCAATAACCATTGAGATAGTCATAGACAACCACAATTCATCAATTATCAGGATTTCCTTCCTTTTCTTCAAAATTTCCCAGGCTTTGACACATATAAGAATCGAAAGGTGTCCTTATTAAGGAAAGAGTTAAGGTAAATTGTTAGAAATACAATGTGTGTAAGAATTATTTTCAGTAAAACTTGCTTACTTTTATACAAGTAGAGCTAGCTATATGATCGAGGAATCAGTGTATTTGCACCTCTGGGATCTGAGCTCTCTCTCTATCAAACATCAGCTGTTTGATTGCAGAGAGAAATTGTTTGATAGTAAACATGTCTGACAGATGGGTTAAACTTACTTGTATACGGGTAGAGCTATATGATCGAGGAAGCCTATCTGCACCTCTGGAATCTGGGCTCTCTCTCTGTCAAACATCTCTGCAGGCTGAAACCCCGATGCCTTCTCTAAATCACCCTGAGTGAAAAACTCCTTGTAGATCAACGCCTAAAACATGAATGGATTTAATGAAATAAAGAAAAGTTACTGGTTTAAAATCCATATAATCTACCAACAGACTTCACAGACTTATACTCCACAATCATAGATTTTCAAGTCGGCTGTTCACACTATGCACCTAAGGTTAGCCACAGCACATTGACTTTTACTCTCACATGTACCCTTCTTATACACATGCTTTGACAGGAGCAACATGGTGTTATTTTCTGCTCAGAAAAAATCCCCAGATTCAGAAGGATTTTCAAGCGTGGATCCAGGTATTTTTCCAAGGAGGGGGGGGGGGGGGTCAACCAATCTTTAACCCCTTTTTTGCCAAACTCCAGGGGGGGTCAGGGGTTTACTATGGATCCGGGCATACAGATACCATGAAGGACTAAATGTAACAACAGTTTGTGGTGGTACACAGGGACGAATGACACAGCTATTTTGGGACATAACCAGTAATCTTTTTGATAACCACTTTTTTCACCAATTTCCAGTGGGGGTCATGACCCCCTGACCCCCCCCCCTTTGGATTCGTGCATGATTTTCACTCAGGACCCTTCCATGAAGCATGCATCCTACCACTAGACCTCTGCGCCCCACATTAACCCTTTCCCAAACAAGACCTGGTTTTGACGTCCCTAATAGAAAAGGCTTGGGATAATATTGAAACAAAAGAAGAAACTGCTGATAACCAGCAGTTTCTACTTTTGTCTCAATATTTTCTGTACCATATTTTATGATAACCAGCAGTTTCTACTTTTGTCTCAATATTTTCTGTACCATATCTAATCATATCTTTAATAACATCCATTTTGTCATTTATGACAATTTTTGAAGTGGATTACTCTAAAATGTTGTCGTTTGGGAAAGGGTTAAATAATTGACCAAAAAAAAATTCTGTAAAGACTGACAAAACAATCTTTTGGTATAACACATTAAGTATCGCTAGAATCATTTTCTGTCTTTTCTTATTAGCATTTACACACATGACCTGTTTTATCGAAAGGATTCAAGATCAAAATTATTCAATCAGCAGAAGAAACAATGTTTTCGCCAATATCCAATTATCTCCTGCTATCAATTTCAACTTTGCCAGTTTAAAAATGTGTTAATTTGGAAATTTAAGTTAACCCATTACCAAACGACAAAATTTTGGGCTGTTTCAAATTTAAAGGAGCTGCAGACAACAACTTCATGTGTATGAAAGCTTACACTTTTTGGTCTTTTTGGGTAGAAAAAATTGAGGGAAATGAAGAAACTTGTCACAAGCAATTTCTTCTTTTTCCACAACAATTTCCGAAGCCTTTTCTTGTGAGGGAGTCAAAAGGCGTCACTGCGCAGTAATGGGTTAAACAGAAAGCTATAGGTTCTATGTTTGCAGTAAATGTAGGGTAAAGTTTCAGCAAAAAAATGTGTATTTATTAACTTACAGCTACATTTTTGGTATTATCCCATGGTTTGGTTTGATCGGACAGATCACAGGACGTCATTAATAAACACAGCAGTAGTTTTCTATCTTTTGTCTGGTTTCTGTCATAGCCCCCTGCAAGATGCGTAAAATATGATGTCATATTTGCTCATACACACAGTCCTAGTTCCCTTTCTCACATAATTATAAGTTTCACAACCTTTGATATCAAACTTTTAGAAAATTGAAAATAAGATGTCTGAAAAGGATTAAATTCCATCTAATTCAATATATGAGTGATGAATCGTTGCCTTTGGGCTGTTATTATTGTTACAGAAGCATGTGCAAAGTTTCAGAGCAATAGCAAAAGTAGAAACAAATATATATAGAGAGAGATATGACTTGCTCATAAAAACTCGGCCAAAAACAACGTAAAAATGCAAGCAATCCCCCTCCCCCTTTTTTAACAAAACAATCCTGCTAAAAATGCATGGTCACAAACCGGCAAACTTCTATTTATGAATTCATTTTAATTAGTCTACTTTGAAAGTAAAATAAGTTAACCCAACTACTTACTAGCAGCCATTTCCCTCAATGTTTTTAATATTTTGAGGTGATGAGCTAAATCTGTAGCTAGGATGATATCTCGGATTAAGTCTAGCACCTGCTGATATTCCTGCAATAGAAAACAAGGATTATAATGACCTTGATATTTGACCTTGAGTTACAAGGACCACCTTGAGCTTGGAAAAAATATCCATTACTAAGATGTACGTATGTCATACCAAATTTGAGCATTCTTTGTCTAATACATATGGAGAAAATAATAAATATGAAGTTTTCACATTTATGAAAGTTGCATGTTAAGGCTTGATAATGGTTGGGGGATGACCTTGAAAAAGGTCATATTGCATGAAGCAGATAGATGTCAATAAAAGGTTACATACAAAATTAAAGCTTTGTATGTCATTATATACATTTACAGAAAATGTTAACTGACAGTCTGACAGACGGAAAAGTTTAGTCTGTATTATATATTATACATGCACATACACATAACCAACTTAACACTAAATTCCAAGAAAGTCACAGTCACAATACACACTGCTTTTGCATCAAGTTCCTTTATCATAACACAGCATAAGATTGCAAAATCCCTACTTTGGCACAAGGTCAAGTGACTGAGAAAATTCTGTTAAAATTCCCAAATCTACCAATGAATGGAAGTCAAGACAATTACAGATGGAGATGATAGTAAAATACATTAACTTCCAGTGGCACATATAATAGGGAACGATTTTATCCAGTAAACTGTGACGTAATTTCGGACAAACAATAGTAATTCGTAGGTGTTGTCATAAAATCTCGTAACTGCAGCTTGATTCAAGCCGTAGTTACGAGATTTTATAACAGTACCGACTGTTTATCAAAACATAAAGGTTAACCCTGTCTATTTTTAGCACATAATTCTTTGCCATTGGAATCAAACTTACTTTACTAGTCAAGTGTTCAAATATGTTGCATCCTTCAGTATTCAATATACACATGGTTTGTGCAAAATGGTGGCGCTGAAAGTGAAATAGAAAAGCTTTCTTATTAAAGCTGAAAGTAGTATGAATTTGTGAATTTTTTTTTTTTATTTTTGTTTATTGGCATTCCATATTTCAAAGTATTTTTGCCAGCATTTTTTAATGAGATGTACGTTAAAAGTGAGCATCCAGATATTTATTTGAGATAGAAATTAGCCTGTTGGTCTCAGACAAATAATACATACTACTAGTATATCAATGCTTTTCTATGAAAACAAGCTAAGTTACTAGGTTTTCCTAGGAAAGCGACCACATTCTTTGTAGATCTATCCAGACTTATAACTCTCAATAATATCTTCTTTATTAACAGTTTTCTTTTCAAAATTTGATTTTTAAATATCTGTTTTCTATCATATTTATAGTAATGCATAATTCCATGTTAGCAATCAAATTGATATCACTTTCTCCCACTTACCTCTAGCACAGAACCTTCAGAGCTATATAAGGCAGCAAGCACAGATTTCTGAAAACAAAAAGAGAAAGTGATGTGTATACTGAACAGAAATGAATTCAACATTGAATTGATGTCAGAGTAATGAATTTTTGCCTAGAGGCTGATATTATGGTCACATAAGCATGCACAAAGTTTGAAAGCAACTGCTGTAGCAGAAACAAAGTTATCACATACATATGACAGTTGCTTGTAAAAACTTAACCAAGAATTTGTTAGTCTGAAAGGGTAAAAATTCCACTAAATTTAATGTTGAGAGTTTTTTATCTTTGCCAAGGCAGATATTATGGTCACAATTTGTAGAAGCAGAGATATGACAGTTGCATGTGAAAACTTATCCAAAGCATTACACCAATTGAGACACCCAGTTGACCGGAATAGCGAAATGAATTATTTCGTGGATCATAAAAATGCTGGTTAACAGCCATTTACTGTTAACCCTTTCCCAAACGACAAAATTTTAGGGCGATCCAAATTGAAAGATCCTGCAGCCGACAATTTCATGTGAATGGAATTTTTAATTTTAAGGTCTTTTTGAATGGAAAACATTGTGGGAAATGAAGAAATTGCTTGTCACAAGCAATTTCTTCATTTTCCACGATGTTTTCCATGGCTATTATTTTGTGGGGAGTCAAAAAGAGTCACTGTGTGGTAATGGATTAATATGTAGCAAATTCTTAATCAAGACAATCTCTGGACTTTGTTAGGTCAACGATGAGAAAATTGACCACGAAACATATGGATCGTTTAGTCATTTCTTCCCTTATAAATGTTGATTATGGAGTAATAATGACAGTTCTATAAACATTTGCAAATTATAGTACTATAAACATTTAATATCGCAATACAAAACATTGTTAACAACTAACAGATGCAGTCTGGAAGGATTTATTAGTACCCCAATGGTCAATTATATCATGATATTTATCAGCATTTCATCTGTGTTATTGCAAAACCTCGTAACTCCAGCTTGATTAAAGGTGGAGTTACCAGGTTTTGCAATTACACCGATGATTTACTTCTTCCCCCTCTATGGTTTCCTACAACATTTCTGTAATATGTCAAGTGTCAAAAAGCCCTGGCCCCGGTTTCTCGAAAAAGTATATTCTCATGAGTTCATGCTCAACTTCTATTCAATACCAATCAACGTTGATTGGTATTCAATTGAAGTTCACGTGGATTTCGTGCGATTTGATCACGATGCTCAGATTTGAGCATGAAAACATACTTAAGTTTTTTCGAGAAACCGGGGCCAGGATGTCACTCATTCTGAGATGTTTAACCCATTACCAGATGGCAAAATATTTTACTTACCAAAATTCAAAGATATTGCAGACAACAATTCCAAGTGAATGGAATTCTACATTTTGTATGCTTTAATGGTAGAAAACATTATGGGAAATTAAGAAATTGCTTGTCACAAGCAATTTCTTCATTTTCCATAATGCTTTCCAAAGCCGTTATCTTGCTGGGCATCAAAAGGCGTCACCGTATGGTTAGTGGTTAAGGGCCCTTTTCCATGTTATTACAGAAACACTTACGGAAGCAGTCTGGAAGGAGTTATTAGTACCCCGATGGTCAATATCATGGCACAAACACGACACAAAAATGGCAAAGATCTCTATTTCTCTGAAACATGCATGTACATAGCAAAGCTTTAAGAATTATAATATTTAAACAATAAATGAATCATCAATGGTAAGATCTTGATATTCACGAATTAATCTATAAAAAGATATTTATAACAAGAGTTGCTTATGAAAAAAAATTGCCCCCGAAACATAACATTTAGTTTTTGCACAGACGAGGGTAAAAAAATATGTCTCATATCTTTTGAAAATGCATAAAAAGAGATTTGTGAAATATAAACTATTTCAATATGATAGACATTGATTCAAAGCATCTCCATTCTAAATTTTCTTTAAATAATGGCAATAGTAAGGTATAAAGTAATACTCTAGCAAACATTATAATAATGAGCCAATGCACAAAGATTCAATGCTTCTTCATCAAAATTTTAAGTACGGGGATTACTCACTCTAGATGTTTGTTCAGATTCATATTTTTCACAAGCTGATAACAGAATTGGGCTACAGTGTACGCATGCGTCCAGTTGTGGTAGGGCGGGTTTCTGTAACCTTTCTTTACCATTAAAATAAACCTGAAAATCATTAAGAAATGTAAATATGAAACACCATTCAACCCATCTTAGTTTGAGAGCTTTAGAAATTATGACAGTGTTTTCTAGCTTAACAAAGAGTGTATTCATTCTGAGAGTCAAATTATATCTGTTTCAATTCACTTACCACCTATGCGAAAAAAGTTCAAGAACTCATTTCTAGTTCTATAACATTCAAGAATGTTAAATGGCACTTCTAGAACTGTTTTAGAACAGTTATAAAATTGCCATTTAATATTCGAGAATGTTCTTAAACTTAAATGAACTTTTTGCAGGGGCAGTAGCACCACAACAACCTTTCAAGCCTTCAGCTGCTTATCCTAATTTGGCTTAACCCTTTCCCAAACGACAAATTTTTAGCGTGGTCCAATTTGAAATCTGCTGCAGACGACAAAATGGAAGTTACTAAAAGATAAAATTTATTTGAAATATGGCATAGAAAATATTGAGACAAAAAGAGAAACTGCTGGTTATCAGCAGTTTCTTCTTTTGTTTCAATGTTTTCCCAGGCCTATTCTCGTAGGGACGTCAAAACCAGGTCTTGTTTGGGAAAGGGTTAAGAATCTCGACCCATTGATGGTTGACTAATGTCAGAAATGAAGGGATCAAAGCTGTGTCACCCTCTTGCAAATTTTTGTGGGCCATATCACTGTGTTTCATCATTCATTTGACTCAGAATTTCATATAATCTTCAATAATTTTGTTCATACTAGACCAATTTGAATTCGGTTTGAAGCAGAGAAGGTGGGAAAATGCCAGCAATAAGTTTAATGTGTTGGATTTTTGAAAAATCAGCAGATAAAAAAGTTATTGAAGATCAACCAAAATTTGGTTGAATAACTATTTTATCAGCTGATTTTTAAAAATTCCAACACTTCCATCTAATGCATGACGTCTACCCACCTTCTCTGCTTCAAAGGGAATTCAAATCGGTCCTGTATTAACAAAGTTATTAAACATTCTCTGAAATTGTTGTGTCATGTGATTATCCACCGTGCATATATAGAGAGAAGTTGCATCAATGGCGTCGGATTTATGTACCATGGAATGCCATGAAAAATGTAAAAGGAAAGCAGAAATCTTACCTAGCTAAACTTTCACGTTTTATTCTATATCTGGATATTAAATTTAAATCTTCGAACATGGATAAGCAGGCCTGAAAGAGAAAAGCATAACTGAATCCTTACCCAAACCTAAATGTGTCCATCTAAATTCCCTAATTACTTTAAATTCTAAGATTCCTTTTCTTTCAATTGATTTGGGTTTTAACCTCTCTTTCAACTGCTGCATATAATGGCCACTAGAGCACCTAGCCATAGGTTCCTGTCATTTCTCATACCAGTACTACTACAACATCCTCACTGAGCCACCAGCTGCTCGCCCACATAGGTGAACGATTATCAAACCATTGGCCCTTTTCTTTCGAAATTATCTTCCTGTTTAAATTAAGACCAGCATGAGCGATTTTTGTTTATGTTATATTTAGATTCCAATGAATATAAAACAAGATGAAGGGAGATAACAATTGCAGTATTTATGATTTAAGACCTTTGTCTCAATAGTACTGCCTTTTTTAAAAAAGAGGAATATATAAACTTAAAATAAAATATTGCAGTATTATTTACCAGTAATGTTTTGGATTCAGGAAGGGACCTAGGTGCGTAGCTAAATTAAACAAAATCGGAGTGTAAGAGTCGTGGGTGGGGTATGTCCACTGAGGTCAAACCTATGCCGTACCGAATGGGTCAAAAGTCTAGATACCAGGTGCACCTCTAAAAAATACAGGTGCACCTGTATATTTTGAGGTGAACGTATAAATTTTATACGTGCACCTCCATTTTTTAGAGGTGCACTTGTATTTTTATAAGTTCACCTCAGAATATACAGGTGCACCTGTTTATTTTAGAGGTGCACCCGTATTATTAGCCTCGTTTTATGAAAAATACAAGCGCACCTGAATTACCCAATCAGAACTTTCGTTTCATCCAACAGTTTGTCCATATTTTGAGTTGCCTAAAATGGGGGGGGGGGGGGGGATATATTCGATGCGGGACTTCCATTTCCGTAGTAACATGTTGCCAAGTTAAACAAAATCTGATAGACCTAGATCTATACATTTTTTTGAGTAGGCTATGCACCCCGACAGATTTACCTACCTTTTTCATAATCTATGCGTGAATCCAGACATATCCCAAGATGGGACACGTGTTTTGAAATGGGGGAAGGGGCGGGGCTCTGAATCAGCTGAAATCAGCATATTTTCTCTTACTTAATTCTTCAGTATATATTCTGCGTTACAATGTAAACAAATTCAACATAACTTGTTCATTGCTATGCGGCGCACCAGGATTTCTTTTAGGGGTTCGAACATACGAATAATTAGGGGGTGTAGTTTTCCTACTAGATCTGATTACACAATTTTGATTGAATTTCTGTATGAAAATGAAAAAAAAAGTATCAGGCAACAGAGTGGGTTCAAACGACCACCACCTCTGTATCCGCCACTGCTGCTGCAGCTTGTAAATTGGAATAAAGCCGGTCAAATTTTTGCCGTTTAGGAAAGGTTTTTACGAAAATTGTATTTTGATCCAAATTGGTCTCAAGTCTATTCGGCCCGAATTTTTCCAGACTAATTATACATGCCTGCCACAACAACAACTCAACGATGTCATTCAAATTAAACATCAAATATTATGCCAAAACGGGGTAAGTATTGCTGATTTAACCCAGAAATCTCTCCTCTATCAGACTTTCGAATTACATGTCAGGATATGTGTGTTTCTCGTAGTCAGGAATGCATTGTGAACAATATGTAATTGGTTTTCGTGTTTGACGTTTGGGAAAGGGTTTCAGACTAGCATTCCTATATAATGCTTATGTACAGGCATTTGAATACTTCTTCAAGTGTTAAGATATGGGATGATATCAAAGTAAGAGGCATTCACGCATTGATGCCATACTAGTAGGATTCTTCACTTAAGTTTAAGGTAGTACGCCTCCACTTGTAATGAGATTCACAAGAAGTCAGAATTTGTTGGACATTGTTAACATTGCTATATATCGGACATGTTTTGGAGACATCTAAAATTCGACGTTTGAATGTTCCAATGCTGAATATTTACGACTGTCGACGGACATCACCCAAATGACTGCGACAGCGCATGAATTTCATTAGGGGATGGACTAGGGCATCTTCGCAAGCCAAGGGTGACATCTACGACGTAACGTCGTTTCTGTATTCACCCTTGGCGGATTTAGTCCGATTTTCTTGGTCTCCTGGAAAGCGTTTTCATTGGTTCCAGCGAGGTCTCGCTGGAACCAATCAGATTGTCGACTGATACATTTGTTATGAGTAACCAAATCATGACAACGGGCGGGAAAAAGCATTGCATTTGCAACTCAAAAACGCGAAGATGGGCGATTTTTCCTACGAATTTCACTGCAATAGACAGGAATTCTCTAACTTAAATCGACGAATTATTATACTTTCGACAATTCGACCGAAAAAACAGCTAACTTTTACATAATCTGCACGACGTACGACGCGAAAGACAACGCGCGTTAATGACGTCATCAATGATGGACGTAAACAACCAGCAGAACAACCGCTGGGCGGCGCTTCGCGATTTCAAGAAAATCGGACTAAATCCGCCAAGGGTGAATACAAACGTAGGTGGGTTCAACCTTGGCTAGCGAAGATGGGACTAGGGGAGATTCGGTATAACTCGGACACAAAACGTAGTCTCTGACAGGACACGATGGATATGTCACTCTCTCGGACGGACAAGATTCTGAATCAACAACGAAAACAATAAAGTATTCCAATTCTAAACTAATTTCATAGGCTAAAACAGTTAAAATAAAGCCAAGGCAGATAATTTTACGAAATAAAATATTCTACCAGAGTAAGGTAAACTCGGACATTGAACAGGGAATCTCGGACGCAACTGTTGTTTTAACACATTCCAAAACGGTAAAGTTTTGCACACTGCTCCAATTTGAAAGCTGTTGCAGTCGACATCATTTATGTTGCTAATTCGCACATGAAAATCGGATAAACATGGAGAAAACCTTAGTGTCCGAGTTTAAAATAGCTAAATACGATTTAACGTCGGACACTACGTCACAGAAATGAATAAACTTCCCCACACGTCATGATACATGTCACATGGTGTCATCTATTCAGGCACATTCGATTGATGACGCGTTATACCTATTAATACAGCTAATTTTGGGAAATATTTAATAAAGACTCTTTATTTATAAAAAGTAACATCTGGCTGTCCGAGATTACCAACATGTCTGAGAAATCCCTAATCTCCCCTTTGGTACTTTTAAAAACACGGTTAAGGTCTTCCTTTTGTACAATATTGTGTGAACATACACAATATATAATACTATTATGATTTGTAAACTTTCATTCCAAGTTCAGACATGGCGAAGAACAACAAATCTTTGTCAGACATTCGGTCTGACAGTAATGACTTACCTGTCAGACCAAATAAAATTTTGTCAGTCCGAACTATCATTCTCTAGCTTACAGGTCAAAATCAATGTCAGACAGTGGGACTGACATTAGCAAAACTAGATGCCGAAGGGCAACATGTCGAGCCCGCTCATTTTGAAGAAAGAAGACCATACCTATGTCTACAGCTGTCATTACAATGGCGTTGTAAAAGTGGGGACAAAATAAGTTGGAATGATGGGGATCATGGTGAGACAGTTTATTGTTCACAAAATATTACATGTCTATGTATTTATAACGAGATACCAGAATGGATTAATTTGAGTATACATATGTGACCCGTCACGCTAAAAGGGACCTTATGTCTTTTAATTCCCTTTAATTAGAAACATAATAAAAAATAACACCTTATTCTATTTGGAAGTGTCCTTTTAGTGCCCATATAATCACACAACACAAGCAAAAGGTGAAAAATAAACTTACTTTACAGAATATGGTGCTTTCCAAAGCTCACTTCCATCTTCTTAAATGTGTCAAAATTTCCGCATTTGGCCTAAAAGTGGGACCCTGCCTTTTGACCTAACATGTTTCTAGCGCGCAACAGATTGTTTCATGATGGTGAAAATTTATGCCGTTTTGGGCAACCAATGTCAGAGTTATGATTCCAGCAAGCTGTTTCAGGACAAGCTGATTTATACCACTTTTTATCCACATGGTTCTTGCGCGCGACACTCCACCTCATGATGGTTAATATTCATGCCAAATTATTTTAATTCCCCCCAAGTAATGACCAAATTTTGGTCCAGACAAGCATAATCCGGACAGACGCACACACGCACATACACCAAACTGCCACTGTGACAACTTTGTCAAGCTCATCGCAAGCGGGCTCAACAAAAATCAACTCATTTTTGATATTTGACCTAAAATTCTGACCTTTACTTTTGAGCTAGCAATCTGGTTCTACAAAAATCAACTCATTTTTTACATTTGACCTCAAAGTTTGACCTTGACCTTTGAGCTTGGAATCTGGTTCTTGCACGCGACACTCCGCCTTACTGAGCTTGACATTTGTGCCAAGTTAAGGAATGGCCCGGACAAGCAAAAATCAACTCATTTTTTACATTTGACCTCAAAGTTTGACCTTGACCTTTCATCTTGGAATCTGGTTCTTGCACGCGACACTCCATCTTACTGAGCTTGACATTTGTGCCAAGTTATTTCTGAATCCCTCCATCCATGGTGAAGTTATGGCCCGGACAAGCAAAAATCATCTCATTTTTGACATTTGACCTCAAAGTTTGACCTTGACCTTTGAGCTTGGAATCTGGTTTTTGCACGCGACACTCCGCCTTACTGAGCTTGACATTTGTGCCAAGTTATTTCTGAATCCCTCCATCCATGGTGAAGTTATGGCCCGGACAAGCAAAAATCATCTCATTTTTGACATTTGACCTCCAAGTTTGACCTTGACCTTTGAGCTTGGAATCTGGTTTTTGCACGCGACACTCCGCCTTACTGAGCTTGACATTTGTGCCAAGTTATTTCTGAATCCCTCCATCCATGGTGAAGTTATGGCCCGGACAAGCAAAAATCATCTCATTTTTGACATTTGACCTCCAAGTTTGACCTTGACCTTTGAGCTTGGAATCTGGTTCTTGCACGCGACACTCTGCCTTACTGAGCTTGACATTTGTGCCAAGTTATTTCTGAATCCCTCCATCCATGGTGAAGTTATGGCCCGGACAAGCAAAAATCATCTCATTTTTGACATTTGACCTCCAAGTTTGACCTTGACCTTTGAGCTTGGAATCTGGTTCTTGCACGCGACACTCTGCCTTACTGAGCTTGACATTTGTGCCAAGTTATTTCTGAATCCCTCCATCCATGGTGAAGTTATGGCCCGGACAAGCAAAAATCTTCTCATTTTTGACATTTGACCTCCAAGTTTGACCTTGACCTTTGAGCTTGGAATCTGGTTCTTGCACGCGACACTCCGCCTTACTGAGCTTGACATTTGTGCCAAGTTATTTCTGAATCCCTCCATCCATGGTGAAGTTATGGCCCGGACAAGCTCCATCCGGACGGACGCACGCACTAACGCACGCACGCACTAACGCACGCACGCACTAACGCACGCACTAACGCACTAACGCACATACACCGAACCGCCATTGTGACAACTATGTCGAGCTCACCGCAAGCGGGCTCGACAAAAATTATCAGACCAGGGAAAATTTCATCAGACATGTCTGCCGGTCCGACGGTCTTCGCCATGACTGCAAGTTAATGATTTTTGAGGATTGTTCCTCTTCAGCTTCTCTCTTCAGCCCTGGTAAAGGACTAGAATTTTTTGTTGTACAGTACATTCAGTCTGGCAGTGCTATCTATCATTCAGACAGGAATCTACTAAACGTTCATGAAACATTTTGGTGGCAATGCCCATATTCGGAGTAAACTCCGAGATCTATACATTGAAAGGCGTCATAGCCAGTAATTCAATTTAACTTCTGTTATTTTTTCAGGCATGGAAGCACTCATCAAATCACAGCCTTTGACCTGTCAATCTGTACATCCTGCGTTACCACTGCTACACCAAATCATTTATTCTTCGGATGAGTTGATGAACAATTAGCAACAGCAGCGATAGGCAGCATAACAAACCGTGAACAATGATACAATCACTAGGTGTTTGACAGTCTTAGAACACATTCGTTACTTTTGATAAAGCTGGATGAAAGAGTCGGTACAGAAATTGTCACCTAGGGACCAGGGCTAGGAAAAAGAAATTTTGAGAAAATTTAGACTTGGAAAATATTGAAGGTGATATAACATGCTTGTCATCTCAATAGAATCTGAGGGATAATAATAGCCTCTATGATGGTTGAAGAAAACTTGGACAGTATTGTTATAGCTGTGAAAACTTGTTTACAAATAACAATTAATTTGACCGGTAACAAAACGTTATCGGCTAGAAGAGATTTGAAGTTAAGACAGTCTCGATCAGACATAAACATCTTTAATCAAAGCGAAACATCATGTTTGCTCCATAATAGAGCATAATTATTGCCATGTGCAGCTACTTCAGAATGAAAACCTTTCAAAATATGTATGTTTTGTGAAAAATATCTGGTTTGCTCTGTGGTTACTTAAGGGGAATAATATTCTCCTAAGAGCATCCATGTTAATTAGAAAATCTTTCGTAGATAGTTTGTGTCAAGTACAGACAAACAAAAAGAAATTTACAGACTATCGAAAAGTCTATCAATCAACCATACACAATACAACATGGAAAATATTGATACAAAAGGAGAAACTGCTTCTTTTGTTTCAACGTTTTCCCAAGCCATTTCTTTTAGGGACGTTAAAACCAGGTCATTTTTGGGAAAGGGTTAACAACAAATTCATCATTGGGACAAGGGCCAACCCATTGGCTTAAAAATGCTTACTGGGGCATATTGTTTTTTTTACTTATGTCCTTCCATCTGTCTGTCTGTCTGGCTTTGGAAAACATTGTGGGATATGAAGAAATTGCAAGCAATTTCTTCATCTCTGACAATGTTTTCTTTCATGAAAGCAGAACACATCTTAAAATTTGATTTTCTTAACATTGTTGTCTGCAACATCTTCAAATACGGAAAAGTCTGAATTTTTGCCATTTGGGAATGGGTCAAACTCCCATTCAATAAATCAATTTAGAAAAAAGGTGTTAATGGTATTTTAGACAGAGTGAGACATGGATTTACAGTGTTGAATCTAGAGGGGTCATGGCCAAAATGGCCCCCTAAAATCTCAAATGACCCCACTGAGAATGAAGCATGGGTCAAATAACGGTAGCTATGTATTTGTATTAGATGATTCCCTTGACCAAGAGCTGTGGGCTCATTGGGCCCGCAGAACACTGGATTAAGATCAGTCTGTAGACATGCACAGTCCAATTTAGATTTCACACATTTACTAAGTAATTTATTGTAAAGTGATTTATGGTTCTTTTAAAATGCTATGCATAAGGGCCGCCATTTCCCAAGATTCCAGGTCATTTATATGATCAATAAATTCATTAGAATTCACAAGAACTAGACGGATCATAATCAAATGTTTTTACGCCCTCGTATGGAAAGATCAGGGGCATATTGAATTGCAAGTGTCTGTCTGTCCGAAAACACAGTCATTTGAGGGCATTGGTGTGTTACAGTCACATCTTGTTTCACATTAGAATAAGTACAATGAATTTGAAATTCCTTAAGGTAGTCCACCTGTAACGAGATTCATGTGACATCACAATTTGTTGGACATTGTTAACATTAAATTTGTTACATACCTGACCTGTTAAGGACAGATCCTCCAGTTGTTACTGCGCAACTTACTACGCATATCCTAAATAACGAAAATAAAGCTGTTTCAGTAATTGGCCTTTTCAGCAAATGTATTTTTTACATTTAGTTAATGCTTGGTTTATAAATGACAAGACCCTTTTCGGTTATTTCAATTTTCTCTAATTGATCAATTAAAGTGTAATAGTACTCGGATGGTACATTTCGCTTTCTGTTACGCGTTCAACATGTGGCATTAGCGATAGGAAACGGAGCAACAAAAGCAAAGTGGTGTTTTTATGAGCTAGTCTGCTTCAGATGGACACAAAAGATGACACTTTTTATTATCTAAAGCTGGTAATAAGGAAGAAAATGGATAAAGTAGTGAAACAATTTCGGACAGAGCTGCAAAAAGTGAACCAAATTTTACTTATAACTAAGAAAAACGCTTGGTTCGATATATTTTTCTTTGTTTGTGTTTGTAGGTATGACCAAGCACTACGTCTATACCAAAAAAGAAAAAATTCTTACCGCTGGAATATTTATTATTATCGGAAACGTTGCGAAAAAAGAGCAATTTCAGCTTCTTCTGAAAGAATGTTTTACTAAAAATTTCAAAATCATCAATAAATTTTCCCATATTGATACTCATTTATACAGAATAAAACATATTGAACACAATAAAGACTTATTTATGTAATGCTAGTCATTTCGAACACCTTTTTTGTGGGTATTTAAGTGACACCTCATTTTTGCAATTTTAGACAAGAGTAGTCTCCCTTGAAATCCAATTACTTTTTAATTCGCTTGGTGACCTATAGTTTTTAAGTCATTTTTTTACTTCTTATATATTTAAATGTCAGTACAGAAAAAATAAAAAAAATCTTACCGTGGGAAATAAATGGAGGATCTGTCCTTAAGGCGACATCATGAAATTTGATGTTGGAATTTTCCAATGCCGAATGTTGAAGACAATGCCTGAATAATTCTGACATGGCATGAATCTCATTAAGGGTGGACTACCTTAACAGTAACATCCTCATAGCTCAGTAAGGTAAGAGTCTTATCAATCAAGGGGGTGTGAGTTTTAAATTCATTTGTCTCTCATCTATGTATGAAACACTTCTGATTAAAAAAGACTGTGTTTGTTGCAACTTGTTTTTGTGTCTAACTAGTGCTATAGAGAAAAAAAATATCATGAGCAGGGTTCTTGGAAAATTGTCTTTAGTTTATTGCATCTACTAGGACTACCTGAATACTATGTTCCCAAATCAGCTTATACCCAAGTGCAGCCTGATCAGAGAGCAATGATACTTCCTGATAGTTGCTACAAGTAATGAAGAAGCAAGAAGAGATCAAAATGGATCTTAATCAGACTTGGTATATGCACCGGCTCTACTAAATTCTTGTTGATCACAAATATGTTCACCTGCTCCCAAGGCTTGAAGCAACAACATATTAGACCAGTTTAACCCTTTCCCAAAGGACAAAATTTTGGGGTGTTCAAATTTGAGAGCTGCTGCAAACAACAAAATATGTTATGATAAAGATGGGATTTGTGTACAATATAACATAGACAATATTGAGACAAAAGGAGAAAATGCTGGTTTCATTTGTCCCAAGAATACTAGTTGATCTGAGTCAACATGGCTTTCCAACTGACTTAACTTCAAGACAATATGGTAGTTTAACCACAACAATCTTGTTTAACCCTTTCCAAAATAACAAAATTTTAGGGTGGTCCAATCGGAAAGCTGCTACAGATGACAAAATGGATGTCGATAAAGATCAGATTTTTGTATGATAGAGCTGAAAAAATATTGAGGCAAAAGGAGAAACTGCTTGTTATAAGCAGTTTCTTCATTTGTCTCAACGTTTCCCCAAGCCATTTCTATTAAGGAATTCAAAACCAGGCCCTGGTTTCTCTAAATAAACTTAAGTAAATTCTCATGAGAACATGCTCAACTTCAAAGGAATACTCTCCTACCTTGGAGGGTATTCGATTGAAGATCACGTGAATTTTGTGCGATTTGAGCACAATGCTCAGATTTGAGCATGAGAACGTACTTAAGTTTAACGACAACAATGCTGTTTTACTGGAGTGATATTGAGCGACTGGTGCATCTAACCAACTCAATATTTTAGTTTAAGGTTTACGAACTGAGAATGAAATGCAAAGCCAGATGCGAAATTTGAAAAGTGCCAGTTATTCCTAATCTGTGTTACATTTCCATTCCAAATACAAATATAAGCATTTTGTATGGTTTAGAATTTTAAAATTATGCACATTTATGGAAATATTTGACAAAAATGTTTAAAATTACCTCCCTTGCATATGAAAATAGAGTAAAATAATATTTGTGAAAAATTTTCTTCTTGAAGCATAATCTTGAAATCCGGCCTGGTGAATCAATTTATGTGAAGTGTTTTTACAAGTGTGTGTAATTTGATGCATTTCGTATTGCTAGAAAGTGGTGTTTTCATTCTAAGTTCGTAAACCTTAACGGCAACAATGCTGTTTTACTTATGTGATATCGAGCGGCTGGTGCATCTAACCAAGTCAATATGGTAGTTTAACGACAACAATGCTGTTTTATTTGAGTGATATTGAGCGGCTGGTGCATCAAACCAAGTCAATATGGTAGTTTAACTACAACAATACTGTTTTACTGGAGTGATATTGAGCGGCTGGTGCAGCTAACCAAGTCAATACGGTAGTTTAACGACTACAATGCTGTTTTACTTGTGTGATATCGAGCAGCTGGTGCATCTAACCAAGTCAATATGGTAGTTTAACGACATCAATGCTGTTTTACCGGAGTGATGTTGAGCGGCTGGTGCAGCTAACCAAGTCAATACGGTAGTTTAACGACTACAATGCTGTTTTACTTGTGTGATATCGAGCAGCTGGTGCATCTAACCAAGTCAATATGGTAGTTTAACGACATCAATGCTGTTTTACCGGAGTGATGTTGAGCGGCTGGTGCATCTAACCAAGTCAATATGGTAGTTTAACGACAATAATGCTGTTCAAATCGAATGAAATCGAGTGGCTGGTGCATCTAACCAAGTCAATATGGTAGTTTTACTACAACAATGCTTTTTTATTTGAGTGATATATTGAGCGGCTGGTGCATCTAACCAAGTCAATATGGTAGTTTAACGACAATAATGCTGTTCAAATCGAATGAAATCGAGTGGCTGGTGCATCTAACCAAGTCAATATGGTAGTTTTACTACAACAATGCTTTTTTATTTGAGTGATATCATATTGAGCGGCTGATGCATCTAACCAAGTCAATATGGTAGTTTAACTACAACAATACTGTTTTACTGGAGTGATATTGAGCGGCTGGTGCAGCTAACCAAGTCAATATGGTAGTTTAACGACAACAATGCTGTTTTACTGGAGTAATATTGAGCGGCTGGTGCAGCTAACTAAGTCAATATGGTAGTTTAACGACTACAATGCTGTTTTACTGGAGTAATATTGAGTGGCTGGTGCATCTAACCAAGTCAATATGGTAGTTTAACTACAACAATACTGTTTTACTGGAGTGATATTTAGCTGCTGGTGCATCTAACCAAGTCAATATGGTAGTTTAACGACAACAATGCTGTTTTACTGGAGTAATATTGAGTGGCTGGTGCATCTAACCAAGTCAATATGGTAGTTTAACTACAACAATAATGTTTTACTTGAGTGATGTTGAGCGGCTAGTGCATCTAACCAAGTGAATATGGTAGTTTAACGACAACAATGCTGTTTTACTTGAGTGATATTGTGCGGCTGGTGCATCTTACCAAGTCAATATGGTTGTTTAACAATGACAATGCAATAGAATAATCCTTAAAATAAGATTGACTTTTTTTGTCAAGACTACTGAATAAGATTTGTAAAAAACATTAAAGAAAAGGAAAAAATTAAGAAAATACAGATAGAATTTAGATTTAACTCCATATTTAGCAAGGACCCTTTTGCGTTAAGTTTGATCTTGTGCCATGTTCTATCTCGAAGGCACATGGCACATGCGCAAGCTTAGACGCAAACTTGTGTTCTGATTCCAATTGAATAATTGAATGGGGGCTAATGCCTAACTGTTATGCATGGTCATAGCGTTGCAGCTTGAGCACATAACCATGGATTCCTGTCGTTTCTCTCATAAGTATTACTACAACATCCTTTTGGAGTCTCTGAAACTACTTAAGATCAATTGCTTAATTGAATTGGGGTTAAAGCCTAACAGCTATGCATAGTCATACCATTGCAGCTTGGGCACCTTACCATGAATTCTTGTCTTTTTTTTTAAAGTACTACCACAACAACCTTTTTGGAGTCTTCGGCTGCTTGCCCGCATAGATTTACTATTGTCCAGCCACTCGCCACTCGTAGGAGAAAAATGGCATTTAGGACATTTGCTATGGCTTCGCGTTCAAAGCCAATGAGATTCAGACTCTCTACCGACTGCGCTATGGCCACAGCATGTAAATTAATAAACAAGAAGTAGTTTACGGATTGATAGCCAGACTCAGTTAGCGCATGCTTTGAAAGGTTTCCGGATAGAAAATGGTACAATAAAACATAGATTCGTGTGTTTATATGTCTGAAGCAGTTTTATGTTAATATGATTTAAGATTGGCTTTCAATGCAGATTAAGAATCCATAATGAATATTGTAAATGTCATAAGCATTTTCCATGTGCAGAAAGAGTGATTGCGAATTGCATAATAAAGCTGATCATGTATAAGATTGGTTTAAATATAATCCAACAGTTTGGTATGTTAGTTATCTATTGTTTTTCTATGCACTATCTGCCCCTGTGCAAGTTCTATGAAAATCCCCATCATTTTATTGTCTTTCCAGTGGTATCTTTTCAAAGATTTGTGGCTCATCATTTGGTCTTAAAAAAATGGCAACACTTTTATAAAAGAAATTTATATGAATGAAGTTCAAAACTTTATAGCATTGCTAAACCTGCAGGCCCATTGTACAAAATCGATGGTGTGTCTAATATTGTAAGCGTGGTAGTAAAATACTTGGTGCGAAATAGTTAGGGTACGAATCACTCGTGGTTCATATCAAATTCGACTCGGGTGTAGATCGATGCAGTTTTTAATTAAAATATATGTGAAAGAATAATATTAATAGAAGGAATAAATTGAACATTCATTTTCTCTCTTTTTTAATGTTTATCTTCAATTAATTTGAGATAAGGATCGCTGCAGAACAACTGTCCCGCAGACAGGCGCCGCTAAATGGAGCGGAAAACCAAAACAAGATAGGAAAAATTATAGATCTATAATTGAATCTAGATCTAGTTCTAAATTTTCAAATTTATTAAATAGTAGGGAGTTACAAATCAATTATAAATCTTTTTTTTATCTCTATTTAGTCTCCTAAAGAAATCGACAAAATGTTGGATATAATGTACATTCTGATTGGATGAAACAGGTGCGCTTGTATTTTTTATAAAACGAGGCTAAAAATACGGGTGCACCTACAAAATTTACGGGTGCACCTGTATTCTCCGAGGTGAACTTATAAATAATACAAGTGCACCTCTAAAAATACAGGTGCACCTGTATATTTTGAGGTGAACTTATAAATTTTATACGTGCACCTGTATTTTTTAGAGGTGCACCTGGTATCTAGACTTTTGACCCATTTGGTACGCCATACAAACCATACTAGTTTACACTCATCCCGGACTATTCCAGTCTCATTGACAGACAGAATAGAACAAGTCTGGCCTTATTCTACACTGCCTGCCTCATTTAATTTGGCATGACAAATGTTAAAGGGAGATAACTTGTAAGTATTATTTACCAGTAATGTTTTGGATTCGGGAAGGGACCTAGGTGCGTAGCTAAATTCAACGAAATCGGAGTGTAAGAGTCGTGGGTGGGGAATGTCCACAGACGTCAGACCAGTCACATCCTCCGGGCTGACCTGGAAATAAAACAATCATTGTTACATAAGAAAATAATTAAAGAGATAATGTTTGTGAAACACTTTTGATTAAAAGTCTATTTTGAAGTTTATGCATTAACTCATTACCCTACGACAAAATTTTGGACCATTCCAAAGTCAAAGATATTGCAGAGGACAATTTCATGTGCATGGAATTTTACATTTTTTGGTGTTTTTGTTTATAAAATATTGTGGGAAATGAAGAAATTGCTTCTCAAGCAATTTTAAACATTTTCCACAATGTTTTCCAAGGCCATTATCTTGAGGGCAGTCAAAAGGAGTCACTGTGTGGTAATGGGTTAAATTCAAATGTTTCATCAACCTTCTAGAATCTATGTAATGTCCTTTCACTGACTTAATCAATTGTCAAAAATGGTAATTGTGTGGAAAGGATTTTTAGCCGTATCCTTGATATATAAAACTTTTTTTCTGCATTAATTTACAATTTGACATTGTCTAGATATGCTTGTCTTTGTTGATTCTTGTTAACCGATAAATGTGACCCATCACACTAAAAGGGACCTTATGGGATGTATGAAAATATCTACCCTAGTCAGTCTGCGCAATCCGCGCAGCCAGACTAGGGACAATACTTTTCACTTTTATGTACCTGTCTGAATCTGGGATGTTTTCCAAATCTTTCTATATGGTTATTTTCCCATACCGGATCTGGTTGACCTCTGTTGAGTCTAATCACTGCATACAAATTTAGATTTTTGGACTCCTGATAAGGTAGCTTTAAGCGTGATGGGTCACAAATTATTAATTGTCATCAATTATTCACGCAGTGAGATTTGAACACACATAAATATTAATTGTAACAAAGACAAAATTGTAGCATGGTCCAAATTATCCTTTTAAGACAAAAGGACAAAATGCTGGTTATTAGCATTTTCTTCCTTTGCCTCAATGTTTCCCAAGGCTTTTCTATGATATGCTTCAAAAATATGTAACAGTTAGAGAATGGGTTGAGAAAAGGAATAACAGCAAAGCATGCATACAATACTCTGAGAAAGAAAGACAGTCGCTATTTCTTGGTTGTGAATGATATGCAATCAGCATTCTCTTCATTTGCCTCAGACAGTATTTTAAAATGCCATTTCTATGAGGTTTATCAAAAAGACCACTGTTTAGGAATTGTTTAAGTAAGGAATAATAGCAAAGCATGCACAAAATATTCCCAGAAAGCAAGACTGTCGCTATTTCTTTGCTGTGAATGATCTGCAAATAAATCTCCTATCCCCCAGAGAATTATTGACTTTATACCAATGGAGGCTCTGTTAGAAATCTTGAGAATTTTATTAAAACCCTTCACCTTATTCAAGCTTTGTTGTTGCATGTGGTATAACTGAATATAGAAAGCCCTATTGCTCATTTGATTTCTTTTTTCTTGTATATATAATTGAGCCAGGATCTGGAACAAAAGTTGTCCGCGGACAACATAGCTTGCCTATACAAGGGCTAGTCACAAATACAGCTCAGGTCCAAGGTCATGGTCCCAAATGAAAGGTCTGAGCAGGAGGTATCAGGTATAAAAGTGCCATAGAGGGCCAGGTTAAAGTTCTTTTAAGAGGTCAAACTCCAAGGTCAAGGTCACTAGGTCATAATCCCAAATGATCCCAAATGAAAGGTCTTGGTGGGTAGTATCTGTGTGTGAAATATCAAGGCTGTATCTCTGATAGTGTCTGAGATGTAGACCAGGTTTGAAAGGTCTGAGCAGGAGGTATCAGGTATAAAAGTGCCATAGAGGGCCAGGTTAAAGTTCTTTTAAGAGGTCAAACTCCAAGGTCACTAGGTCATAATCCCAAATGATCCCAAATGAAAGGTCTTGGTGGGTAGTATCTGTGTGTGAAATATCAAGGCTGTATCTCTGATAGTGTCTGAGATGTAGACCAGGTTTGAAGTTTTTCAAGCGAAGACTCGACGGGACAGTATACTGGATGCGACGCCAAAACTGGGGCTGTGACATTAGCTCCCCGAACATAAAGTCCCGGCTCCTTAAAAAAGGTCTTATTTCAGTCCAACATGGCTCCAGATCAGCCTATGTATGCACACAGTCTAATCAAGAACCATGGTGTTGCTCTCTAATAGCTTCTTCTTGACCTTTAATTTGAGAAATCATTATAGACCCAAATCAGACTCCACTTGGACACACGCTGATTTGGAAACATGACTGTCTCAAGTGTGCTATAAGAGATCTTTTACCAGACTCTAGCTCAACTGTTTGTTGCTATAATATAATGTTATATGCGAAAGCAGTGATGTTATAAGGAAATAGGCTTTTTGTATGTTTAAATATATGAAATAGGTTTTATATTATGTTAACACTTTCCAAAACGACAAAATTTTAAGGTGGTCCAATTTGAAAGCTGCTACAGTGGACAAATAATATGTGAAAAAAGAACTAATTTGTGTACAATATAACAGAGAAAATATTGAGACAAAAGGAGAAACTGCTGGTTATCAGCAGTTTCTTCTTTTGTCTCAATGTTTTCCCAAGCATTTTCTATTAGGGACGTCAAAACCAGTTCTTGTTTAGGAAAGGGTTAACTATATAAATCACCGACCTGCATGTGGTAGATCATGAGCTCATTGGCGAGAGATTTACGATGTTGGGAATCCTTCATTCTCTTGTACAGTATACTCTGTAACAATGGCCAACAGAAAAAACAAAATAGAATCAAGCCAGGAATATTTCACAAGGAGAAAACAAAGATATACAAGTTGAGAGTCCTGGATTCTTTTGAACAGTGAACTCTGCAAACCAACACATACACAATACTACAGGTTAAAGTGAACAATATATCAACTACCAACAGCAAACACAACTAAACAGTGTACAGTACAGCTGGCGCGTATTTTGCTTATTTCCACACATCGCCGTGACTGGATTTTGGTTGGATTCGGGTGGAATAACGTGATGGCCATAGCGAATGCCTCGCATTTCCACCCAAACATGGTGAATCATCGCAATTTTCCATCCATCCCCGTGTTTCTGTGATGCGCAGAAATTTTGAGTAGAACAAGAGCTGTCCATAAGACTCGACTTTTCTAAAATTGCTTAACCCAGAATTTCTAAGCCAAAAAAGGCTAAAATTCTAGTAAATTAAATGTGAGAGTAATGAATCTTTACCTAGAGGCTAATATTATGGTCACAAAAGCATGTGCAAAGTTTCAGAGCAATAGCATAAGTAGAAACATACGTTTGAAAAAACTTTGACCTTTGTTGCAACGCCGACGCCAATGCCGACGCCCAGGTGACAGTATAAGCTCTCATTTTCTTCGAAATGTCGAGCTAAAAATGCATTAGTAACGATGGGAAATCACTGTGATTATTTTGTCTGCGGTGGACGAGTGAATGAGGCAAAAAACGCTCGAACTGTACTGTAAGTATGTGAAGGTCAGAAAAGATGACTGCATAAATCCATTTTCATTAAAATTGTCATTTCAAATAACATGAAGCCTTAGCCAGTGGTTGTTCTTTGTCCGCAAAAGCATAAAAACAAGTGTTAATTTCAAATAATTCAAATCAATTCTTTGATTATGTAATTGGCACAAAATTCTGATTTTCACATACTTGAAGAAAAGGTGTAATAGGTACCTACAACTACGAAAATAAACCCCAAACAACATCAGTATGCCAATTTCAGATTGGCAAAAAGGATAATAAAGGAAGTAGGATTAGTCAAGTTTTTAAGCTATTTCTTAATTTATATATGTGACCCGTCGCACTAAAAGGGACCTTATGGGTTTTGAGAAAAATATTGACCCTAGTCTGTCTGCGCAGTCCGCGCAGCCAGACTAGGGCCGACACTTTTCACTTGTTTGTAGTTTTCGAAATCCAGAATGGTTTCCCTACCTTACTATATGTTCTTTTTTCGCATACAGTATCAGGTTGACCTGTGGTGAGTCTAACAAGTTTGTCGAAATTGGATTTTTTGAGTTAGGATAAGGTCCCTTTTAGCGTGACGGGTCACATATCATAAAGGTTACTGGAAATAGGACATCTAAAAGTTAATTGTGTTAAAATTCCTTGAAGGAAACAGAGAAATCCTGGTTATCAGTATTTTCTTCTTTTCCCAAAAAAGGTTTTAAACTAAGATTTTAAAGGGTCACCAAAATTGTCCTGCAGTTTGGGGAAGAGTAAGGGTACACCAGAAGAAATGTATGAGAAAATGGAGTATTGATGAGTTTAAATCAGTTTTCTACATCTGTTTAATGTTTCTATATTAAAGTGAAGTTAGAAAATTGAAGATGTGGTCTTTGTTCAATGTCTATCAAATAGGCTAGAATGTATCTGAAAAAAGAAAACTGGTCAATCAAACAAATCACTAAACCAAAGAGGTAGAACACAAAGTATAATAATTATGTCCAAAATGGCTGTTCTGGACAGTATCAATTCTGCTGTGTTTCTTTGACTTTGGAATGAATGTGGACATTCCATTTTTACAATTTCAAAAAAGATTTTATTAGGACTACATTTTCATTTGTTGTACTTAAACTTCAATGAATTTATCAAACTATTTTTCAGTTAATGAAGTTGGCACAGGCATGTCTTGATTATGTATAGTCCACCTAAATTAACCCAGGACAACTAAATTTTCATGGGTAAAGTCTGTTAGCTGATCGTCTTATAACTTATAAAAACATTTCTGAAGAGGGGTTATTACATAATTATGCAGATGTCTTGTGTAAATTTTTTCGGACTTTTTGACATTTAACATGTTAACAAACTAATAAGCCCTAGGTGCCTATCATGAATAATGTTGACCTCCAGAACAGCATTTTGAGAGCACACAAAGTCACACATCAAACCCTACAACAGTGAAATTCTACAACAAAACTACTACTACAGTTTGACCCAGCATCAAGCACAAACCTTCATATGGTACATCATTAACTCATTCGCTAAACTATTCCGCACTTGAGAATCTATCACTTTTTTATACAATAGAGACTGAAATGGGAGAAAATGTCATTATTTAATATTTAATACATACTAAATAACTTGAAACAGATTCTTGGTTATATACTTACAATTTAGGAAATATCCCAAGTATTTCAAAAGTCATTTTGTTTTTTTCTATTATATTTTAATGCTTTCCTTCAGTATCATCATACTATGCTTTTAATAAGCTGTGGTTATGATAATTGTAGAAGGAAGACTTTGATCTACATCTTAACTCTGTTTGCTATATTGACTTGACTAGATTTTTATGCAGAAACAAACATTATTTTGCCAGTATTTTCTCCTTTATTTTTAATCATGTTGTACTCTATAGAATCAAATTTCAATTTTTGATTCCTCAAAAAAATACCTTGTATTCACCATCATAATTCCCAGCACAAACGGAATATCATGCTTTGAAAAACATTGGGGATAGACAAGGTAAAATCTGAAAACCAACATTTGCTTCTTTCACTTGATTTCTCTTAAAACAATATTTTGTTGCCTCAACTTGCCTAAAATGCATTTCAATTTTGAGACAGTCAAAACTTTTGCCCTTTTTCCGGATTCTGTCTTCATAATATGAAGTCTTAACAGTATCTTAAAAACTTACATGGCTGATACTAATACAGCAGTAAATACCAAAAGCTGTGGCCAGATCTTCATCAAACTGTGTGAAGAAAGGACCAGTCTTTTTATTGCAGAGTTGGGCCACGCCCATGATCTTTCCAGCATCGTTCTTGATGGGAAAACACAGGATATTCCTGAAATCATATATGTTTATTCATCATAAATAGTGCTATAGCCCTACAGAATAACAGTTTGCCAATCAAAATGCAACATTATATCATTTTGTTGTTTATCAAAGCCTGTGATGTGGCTACTCATTTGAATTATCCTATCAAGATGATTCCATTGAGCACCAACAACAAATGGTTTAACAAACATTCTAAGGAAATATTGCATTTTAAAAAGCCACCACCCCCTGTTATCTATGGCTCTTAAATGTTCAACTGCCACATCACATAGGCACATTAAGCTTCAGTTTCAGAGAAACATTATAATTGACAACAAACTGATTTCCGTGGCTATCTTCTATTTTCATCATCAATGTAATTGTCAAGAGACATGTATCTTTTGTAGACATCTTCAGAAACAACAGATTTTTCATGACAACAGCATTGATATGAAGTACTAGCATACATCCAGTGAATTTTTCGTTTGCTGTTTCTTAAACAATTTTTGATATGCTGGCATAAAAATTTTAATTGACAAGAAACTGATTTGTAGGTCAATCTTCAGTTTTTATCAGTACTGTAATTGTCAAGAGACATGTATCTATTGTAGACATCTTGAGAAATACCAGATTCTTTATGACAACAACATTGATTTACAGCCCTACAACACACCCATTGAATTATTCTTCAACCCTTGCCTAAACATTTTTATACAAAGGCATAAAAATGTAACAGACAAGAAACTGATTTGTATGTCAATCTTCAGTTTTTATCAGTACTGTAATTGTCAAGAGGCATGTATCTATTGTAGACATCTAGACAAAGACCATATTTATACTCGCAACAACATTGATGTGGAATTCTAGCATACATCCAGTAAATTGTTCGTTAACCCTGTCATAAACAATTTCTTATATGCTGGCATAAAGATGTACTAGACAACAAACTGATTTCCATGTTTCCATGTTTTCCTCAGTTTTTATCAGTACTGTAATTGTCAAGAGACAAGTATCTATTGTAGACATCTTGAGAAATACCAGATTCTTTATGACAACAACATTGATGTGGAGTACTGGCAAAAACTTTTGATTTTCAGGAATATCAAATCACTGCTTTTCTTCAAAAACTGTGTAACTGCAGCTTAAGACAAGCTCAATGCTGATTTCCATGTCAATCTTCAGTTTTTATCATCAGTGTAATTGTCAAGAGGCATGTATCTTTTGTAGACATCTTGAGAAACACAAGATTTTTCATGACAAGAACATTGATGTGGAGTACTAGCATAAACTTTTGGTTTTCAGAAATAACAGACATAGCCTTTCTTCAAAAACTATGTAACTACAGCTTAAGACAAGCTGCAGTTACATTGTTTTTGAAGAAAAGTGACAGAATGTAATTGACACGATGCTGATTTGTATGTCAATCTTCTATTTTTATCAGCACTGTAATTGTCTAGAGACATGTATCTATTGTAGACATCATGAGAAATACCAGATTCTTACTGACAACAATATCAAACGTTTCCAAACAAAACTTTATTTTGAAATATCTAATTGAGAAGGATTGGGAAAATATTGAGGCAAAAGAAGAAAATGCTGATAACTAGCATTTTCTACTTTTGCCTCAATATTTTCTAGGCTATATTGTACCTAAATCAACATCATTGCCAACATTAATTTTTTTCTTCAGTAGTAAACATCACTGTTATTGTCAATAGCATTGTAGACATCTTGAGAAACAACATATTTTTTATGACAACAACATTGATCTGGAGTACAAGCATACATCTAGTGAACCTTTCATTGACTGTTTCTTAAACAATTTTTGATACTTTGGCATAAAAATGTACTAGACAAGAGACTGATTTCCATGCCAATTTTCTGTTTTCATCATCACTGCAATTGTCAAGAGGCATGTATCTGCTGCAGACATCTTGAGGAACAACAGATTTCTCATGACAACAACATTAAACCTTTCCAAACAAAACCTTCTTTTGATATATCTTATAGGAAAGCCTTGGGAAATATTGAGACAAAAAGAAGAAAATGCTGATAACAGGCCTCCTAGCAGACCTAAATAAAAATAAAGGTTTTTATAAAGGCTCTAGCGTGTTAAAATAAAGGCTTGTTAGAGTAAAATCAGACAAAATAAAGAGTAAATAAAGGCCATTTTTGTCGGAAAATACAAGGTATAACCAGTCATTTTTATGTAGCGCTTAAATAAAGGGGGTATGGGGGTCTCCTTCAAGAAAATTTTGAAAATTTAGGTACGATTTGGTGGCATCTGATGATATCTGCATTGTAAGACAATACATAAAAGGAAGGAAAAATGCAGAATAAAGTTCATTACTTGCTTTAAGCTTGGACTGCAATCAGTTGGAGCAAATATAAAGGTTTTGAGAGAAAATTACAGGCTATTTTGGCTTTTTAAAGGTTTTCTGGGAAAGAGTAAAGGTTTTAAAGGTTTGCTCTGAAATTAAAGGTTTTTATAGGTTTTAAAGGTTTCACTAGGAGGCCTGTGATAACCAGCATTTTCTATTTTTGCCTCAATATTTTCTAGGCTATATTGCATCTTAATCAACATCATTTTCAACGTCCACTATTCTCTTTTATTTTTATAAGCACTGTTAATGTCTAGGGAAATGTATCTATGTATCTATTGAAGACATCTTCAGAAACACCAGATTTTTCATGACAACAACATTGATGTGGAGAACTAGCATACATCCAGTGAACATCCAATGAATTGTAAATTACATGGTATCATGTACTAAAATCTTCTCCCATGTCTGGTCTTTGACTTATCTCAGAATCATCTTACAGTAGTAAATGAAAACTTTCTTTGAACTCTTTCCCAAACAGTAATTTTTAGGATTGTCAATTAGAAAGGTGCTGCAGCCGAAAAAATGGGTGTTGATAAAGTATAGATTTGTGTCAAGTATAAAAGAGCATAACTTGAGACAAAAGGAGAAAATGCTGACCATCAGTATAATTTTCTTCTTTTGCCTAAATATTTTCTCAAGCCTTTGCTGTTCGAATATCAAAACCAGGTCTTGTTTAGAAAATGGTTAATTCATAATGTAACAGCAAAATAATCATATGTGCATATAATTCCATACACAGGTCTACAATACTTTTGCATTGAGCATTATATTATTTTCGTACCTTGTTCTGAATCCCGTAGAATCGTCGATACCCCTATAAAATAGTGGATGGGAATATGCATCCTTTATGTTGAGCAATTCACCTGAAAGTAAGACAAGATATATATTATAACCCAAGTTGTTACTTGGAAACCTATTTCAGAAACTCAAGAAGAGACAGGCCTACACAAACCAGTGGCTTCTCAAAGGTCTCAGAACAGCGAGTCAAACAGTAAGTTAAAGACTGCTACAGTCACAATATATGCCATTTTTTGCATCCAGTCCCTTTTACATCATTGTAAAACCTGCACAATAAGAGCTAGGTCAGTTGACTACATATAGCAAAGTTCTGTGAGCCAAAATTTCATTCCACTCCGTCTATAAAAGTAGGAGGAGTTACAAACATACATAAGAAAGTTGCAATGGATAGACAGTCAGAGATGATATCAATATATTTGCTGAGAATAAAAATTAATATGTCTTCATAAAGTATGAATAGATCATATATGAGGATTTCAACATGAAAACATTCTATTCACTATGTTGACCTTTGAACTATGTGACCCAAACCAATAGGTCACCTCATTGGGTCAACGGCAACAACTGTATGAAGCTTCATGATTCTTGGTCGAACCATTCTCAAATTAGAGCACAGAAAAGGATTTTAAACAAAGTCAAATTGTGACCTTGACCTTTGACCCTAAAACAATAGTGCACCTCTTTTGGTCAAGGGCAAAAACTGCATTACATTTCATGATCCTAGGTCATGTTCTTGGCACTGGTTGTAAGTTACAGGACAGAAAAGAAGTCTATGTACAGATCATGAGATGGAGGGACAGACCTGGTGAAAACTATTTACCCTATGTATGTGGGGGTATGATTATTTCAGTAGAAGAGAGGGGTAACACTTACTACTGGTGGCAACATGTTCTGCTATACCCTGGGTACTTGGCAATCATATATCTATCTATGCCAAATTTGTTGTTTACTGCAGCTATGACAAGAGCTGTCCGAAGACAGCGCGCTCGACTTTCTAAGTTGCTTAGTATAAAGGGGGCATAACTCCAAATAGAGTGGTCCTAGGGTCATGGGCCCTGATAGTAAGGTAGAGGGTGTGATGGTGAATAAGTATTCCATGTTTGGGTTGAATCCCTTTGATAGTATAGAAGTTATTGATGTTTGAAAAAACTTTAACCTTTGTTGCAACGCCGACGTCGACGCTGACGCCCAGGTGACAGTATAAGCTCTAATTTTCTTCGAAAAGTCGAGCTAAAAATTGGACCACCTTAAAATGTTGTTTGCGAAAGGGTTAAATTACATCAATAAGTAAAGGAAAGAGTACTCACCACTGGTGGCAACATGGCCGGCTATACCCTGAGTACTTGGCAATCGAATCTCGTCCAATACCTACAATATACACACAGTTACAGATAACAGGATTCAATTATAAATTTGGAAACTTTTGTTTGAGGGTCATTGACCCATACAGTACAGCTTGCGTATTTTTGGCCTATTTTCACACATCACCACAATTTCGGTTGGATTCAGGTGGAAAAATGTGATGGCCGCAATAGGCGTGTTTTACCACCCGAATCCACCCAAAATAGCTCTCATTTACCATTGCGATTTTCTTTTGTAGTTGAGAGTCCATCAAACAATTTAGCCACCATTAAATGTTACTATGTAATATATTGTGATGTTATTCCAAAATCATGTAACTTCAGATTTAAATCAAGCTGAAGTTACAAGGTTTTAGAATACACAGACGTTATGTATCATTATTAAAGACCAGACTCTTGTAAACATTAAAGTAAAGAAGGAAAGACGTACTTCGTTGTCTTTGGTAGTTGAGATTCCATCAAACACTTTAGCCACCAGTTCATCTGTTTCATCATCAATCAGAAATACAGAACATCTGAAATCATACACAAATATAATACAGAACATCTGAAATCATACACAAATATGATACAGAACATCTGAAATCATACACAAATATAATACAGAACATCTGAAATCATACACAAATATAATACAGAACATCTGAAATCATGCACAAATATGATACAGAACATCTGAAATCATACACAAATATGATACAGAACATCTGAAATCATACACAAATATAATACAGAACATCTGAAATCATACACAAATATCTTGAACACAGTCTCGGATAAAATTGCCCTATACAAATGCATTAAACTTTACAGTAATATTTTGTGTCAGTGTCATATAGCAATGAATATTTGTATGAACTAAAAGGTACAAACATTTTGTACATAAATTTCATCTTTATCAAAATCCATTTTGAGGCCTGCAAAATCATTCAAAATGAATTTGCCCAAATTCTTGCTGTAAAAAAGAACTTGTGCACAATATAGCAGAGCAAATGCAGAGACAAAAGGAGAAAATGCTGGTTATCCACATTTCCTTCATTTGCCTCAATGATTTCCAAAGTCTTCTCTGTTTGGGACATCAAAACCAGGTCTTGTTCGAGAAAGACTTAAATTCCTACACAGAATAATATGGTATTTTAAATAATAAAAGTGGTTTAAAGAAGTACTTCAGTATTTTCCATTAATGGGATAAACTCAAAACAATGCTTCTGACATTAGGAATATAAGTAATCCCTTATTTCAGATTCTAAATAATCAAATCTTTTCTGTGGGTTTTGTGTGAATAATCCCCAAAATTACAAGCAAAATTGCAAGTAAATATTCATCCAAATTTAGGAATTATCAAATCCTTCCCCGATTCATGCAAGAATGATTGAAGCTTACCTTTCGGCTTGTGTCAAGTTTCTGGCTTGTGCCATAACCTCCCGTAACAATTTGGTGAGGTCATCTGGAATAGAAAAAAAGTTTTTTTGTAATATACAGCGATACATATCAGCTCAAAATCATTACATTTTCTTAGTACAACTAGTTCCAGAGAAGGGAAGACATTACAGGTAATTTGAATAGAAATAAAATGCATCAAAGCTAGCTACATTAAGTATTCATCCATTTAATTATACAAGCCTTTTTGTTTCAGTCATATTTCAAGATATCATCTTCAAAAGCAATCAAGTTTAAAATTCGGTTATGCAAAAAACCATAAACCATCATGTGTTTGAAATCTTAGAATTGTTAAAACGATAAGAAAAATATATTTGTCAAAGCTGTTAATTTCAGAATGACAAGCAAATGAGTTAACTTCCAAGTCTGTTTATTTTTTTTATTTTTTATTTTTTTTTTTTTTTTTTGAATTAATGAAAAAAGTTATGTCACACATGAAACTTGAAACAATGGAATAGAACTGAGAACTATTAAAGAAAAAGGTGAAAAAAGAACACAACCTAAAAGTAGAAAATATGAATGATATTCCTTAACTGCAGCTGAAATGAGTGTTTTCAAATGCATAGTTTACCTTAGAACTCATAATGTAAATGGTTTCGCCCAATTTTCAAGTAATGTATGGTTAGAAAGAAAGAATTTATGTATATTACAACACAAAACTATTTAGTTAAAAGGAGAAAGTGCTGATCATCTGTATTTTCTTATTTTGCCGTAATGTTTTTCTCAGGCCTTCTTTTAGGAATATCAAAACCATGGTTTGGTAAGGAAAGGATAAAGGTCATGAAAATAGAGCTAGACACAATTGAAAGCATGGAAGACAGTATTTTGTTACTTCCTTGTAAAAAAAGAGCTTTGAATCATTCAAATGTCAAAAGAAAAATGTAAATTGAAACTTCTGATCTTTAACAATGTATTTTGATGCTAATTAACCCTTTCCAAGACAATAAACTTTTAAGTACTCTAAATTTGAAAGCTGATTTAGACAGTTGATAAAGATAGAATTTGTGTACATATATGTATATTATAGTATAAAAATATTGATGCAAAAGGAGTAACTGCTGGTTATCAGCAGTTTCCTCTTTTGTCTCAATGTATTCCCTAGACATTTCTAGTAGTGATGTCAAAACCGAATCTTGTTTGGGAAAGGGTTAAACATTTTCCAGACAAATGAAACCTTGTCAGTGCCTTTAGCTTAGTATAAGACTGCCATTATCTTTGAATATATCTCCATCTTTTGAAGTAGCACTAAACAAATATTTGCTTTGGAAGATAGACCACAAAATAATTAGGGATGTTCACTGATGCTCAGACTTGAAATCATAGCAGAGATTCCTTAATTTCATGTTTGCCTTCAGCAATTGTTTTTCTATTATTCCATCTTTGTCAGGGCCAGCTGCCATGGCACAGCTGATAGCACATTGGACTCACTATCATGGGGTCCTGGGTTTGATTGCTGTCCACAACACTTTCTGACATTTGTCTCCTTTCAGTTGGTCGATTAATGTAAAAAGATATTGTGGTAGCACTGGTGAGAGAAGCAATAGCAATCCGTGGTAAGGTGCTCCAGCCACCACAATAAAACTGAAATTCTGTTTAAAATAGTGTTACTCATTCAATCAATCAATTGAACATTGTGAACTTTTGAGCATTTAAGCATCAATTCAATACCTCAAATTCATCAAAAAATATCTTGTATGATGTTATAGTTTTGAATTAATATTGCAGACATGTTGGGCTAAACAACTCAACTAGGATACAAACATTTTGGTTATGTTTATGCCTCAAGGTTATGTCCCAGACAAATGCAAAGAAGCTATAATACCCTCTCTAAACTAAACTCAATTTATTTATAATTGTCTGACTGTCTGCGAAAGAAATGTCAGAGACAATTCCCTAGGCACACTAACAGTCAGCCTAATTCTGACTTGAACTTATGAGGGGGAATAGAAATGTTTTGATCCTTTTATAGAAAGAACTAGATATTTGGATTTGAAATGCTTTGTTTTTCAACATAGTTATCTTTCAACTTTAGAGACCTGTTTCGTATACTTTGTAAATTCCAAGGCAGTGCATTAGAACGAAGTATGTCATGGTAATTAAAACTGCAGGAATTACAGTTATGTTGTAATATATAAGTACTCTTGTAAGTTATCCAGCAGAAAAAAGATACCACTGTGAAATGCATAATTCAGGATATTATCACTCCATGTAAATTTGAAATTTGAAGTGAGGAGATTAATCTTAAGGTTGATAACTTTAACATGTGTTTAAAAGAAGGCTTTCAATTTGGAATCTGGTAGTAAAACCAAGAGTTGCAGAGACCCAAGCCTATATTCTGGAAATTCAGCCATTAACAACTGTATGTAGCTGCATAAAATCTACCACATAGCAAAATTTATAAAGCTCAACAGCTAAACAAGTCACCAAAATAAATTACAGAACTTCTTAACTAACAAATTATGTAACTTAAACATTAAACTTTGTTTAACATTGATACCTACTTTCAGTAATTGATGTAAGATCAGTTACAGGTGCCTGTATATCTGAAATGTCTACTTTATCAAGGGTTATCAATAATGAAGAAGCATTTTCTGCAGAAGCCTCATGACCTACTTGTACATTTGTGTCATGATATGATTGTCTATCCTGCTTTACAGCAGAACTTTCATCAACCAGCCTGTCCTTGCCAGCATTATGAACTGTTTTATCCCTGCCAGCCTTATCAATTGTCTTATCCTTGCCTGCAGTACCATGACCTGTATCTCGGCAATCAGTTATGAAGGCATTATTGAGATCTGGCCTGCTGTCGTAGAGGATAGGAGCATCATGAAAACATGGTTCACTATTTGACAACCTGACATTGCCAGGCTGACATTCACCATCTGGTATATCATCATTGAATGCCTGCCTGTTTCTTGTATCATCAGTAAATAGATCTAGTGAAACTGTATCATTGTCTACAGTGTTGTCAGTAATTTCAGTATCACAGTGAACTTTCAGACTGACATTGGCTGTATCCTCAAATGTACTGTCATCAAAATCAGCGGTTGTAATACAAGAAACAAACGAGTCCACCTCATCAGGTCCGTGAAATGAGCTCCATATGTTGTCTGATTCATGTGTGTAGACTGAAGCATAATCTGAACCTTCTTCATTATCCTCTGTTCCCTTAGGTGACAGCAATGCCTTGTCCAGTCTATCAGTTATATTGTTTTTCACATTGAGATATTGCTTGGTATCTAGATCCACGTTAGCATCAGTCATGAGTATAACTGGAGTATTTTGTTGGATACCAGCTTGACCACTGTCTAACTGATTCTTTGTTGATTCATCAGCAAAGTCTATAGTTCTGTTATCTTCCTTATAGGCCTTTATTGGAGATTCATCTAAACTCTTTTGACAAGTCTTGAAACCTCTTATTACATTTTCTTCATCATTACAAAACCAGAATGTGTTTTCATTATCATTTTCATCTTTTTTGGTGCTATTTAACACATCTGAATGGTCTTTTGAAATATTGTTTACATGATTAAATATGGTATTTTTCTCAGGGCTAGAACTTATCAAGCTTGTGTTTTGACTAGAACTGCTCAAACTTGTGTTTTGTGAATTTAGTTTTTTCTTCTTGCTATTAACTCTTCTAATGCTTCTACACAGTTTCTTATTTAACCTATTCCTAGTAATTGCATCTAGTAGATTGGAACCCATGACATTGACCTCCCACTCCCGGGACCTTATGAAGGGAAAGTTGTCTAGTCTATTGTCTCTATGTGTCACCAACTCACCTAAATTTGTAAACAGATGCTTGGCAACTTGAAGTAATGCCTGTAAGAGAAGAAAGACACACATTTCAAAACAATCATTTAAAAGTTAATTTAGGATCTTCATAAGTCTAGGTGATCTGGATTCCAGTTTTAGTTTCAAATGCCTTAATTAAATATCATATCTCAGCTTGTTAGATCATTCTAAATATATTTTTCATATCTAACGGACCACCTTTTGAAATTAAAGTACTGGGTAGGCACAAATCATTGTTTTAGCATACATTTTTATGTACACATAGAATTTTTTGCACTGAGCCCTGATCCATTTATACCAGGCAGCAAAGTTAGAGAGGGGTCTAAATTCAAAGATACTGCAGACAATTTCCAGAGAATATCACATTACATCTTTTTGGTCTTTCTGGGTAGAAAACATTGTGGGAAATGAAGAAATTGCTTGTTACAAGCAATTTCTTCATTTTCCATGATGGTTTCAAAGACCTTAATCCTGTGGGGCATCAAATGGTGTGTCTTAATAGATTAGCACTGATGACTGTATTAACAATGTATAAAGCTAATTACATGTAATCCCATAGGTCTCATTTCATGCCTCATTTTCATATTAATAAATATGAATTTAAATTGATTTTTTTAAAGTTTAATATGATTAATACTAAGTTTAAATCCGTAATAATTATTGATTATTTTCTTACTTCACCCATATCATTTCCAATTAAGACTTTGTTTTGATGTCTCAGCTTATAGATAAATTAATTAAGCTATGGAAAATAATGAGGCAAATGAAGAATACAGATAACAAAAATTTCCTTCAATTGCAAATTTATTTTTGTGCATTATTGTGCACAAATTCGAACTTCATAAAAATCAACATTGTTGTCTGCAGCAGATTTCAAATGGGAACAGTGCAAAAAGTTGTAAGGAAGGGTTCACACTGATTCTTTTACTTTGATGTAATCCCAAATGACTTGTGAGTAGCATTGTCATCTGCATGAACTAATTCAGTTTAACCCTTTCCCAAATGACAAAAATTTTAGGGTGGTCCAAATTCAAAGGGGTTGCATACGATAAAACAAATTATTTCAAAAGGAGGAAATATGCCTGTTATAGCCCAGAAAATATTGAGTCAAAAAGAAGAAACTGCTGGTTATCAGCAGTTTCTTCTTTTGTCTCAATGTTTTTCCAAGCATTTTCTATTATGGACATCAAAACCGGGTCTTGTTTGGGAAAGGGTTAAAGTGGAATTAATTTTGTTGTCTACAATTCCTTTCAAATATGACTAATCCAAAATATTGTCATTTGAGAAAGGATCACCCCTTTCCCCGCAAGCCATGGTTTTGATGTTCTTAATAGAAATCACTTGGGAAAAATTGAGGCAACTGAAGAAAATGCTGATATTTTCTCTTCTATATTGCACAAAAAATGCTGTATTTATCAACATTAATTTTGTCACCTGCAGCTTCTTTCAAATCAGACCAATCCAAAAATGGCTGTTTGGAAAAGGGTTAATAACTTGTAGAGCATCATACACTAAAACATGTAAAATTCAAAGATAGTGAAATACTTACCTGGGTTTGAATTTTAATTTTTCGTTCATTTTGAAAGGCTAGAGTTGATGTTAATACAGTTGCTGTGTAACGGAAACATTGTCGTATACAGGTCACATCTCGCTCTGAGAATCTGAAAAAGATAATTCAAATTGTTTTAATTGGCAAATATCAACTTCAAAATCAAACCTAAGTAAGTAATTTATAAGTAAACCTAGACCGTTCAATGGCCCTAACATAAAGATCTTTATTTCTAACAATAACTTAGAGAGAAAAGTAGAAAATTATTATAATTCATTATAAGAACTTCCTCTTTCCCCTTAATAAAAATTTCCAATAATACTATTTCCTGCAATCAGTAACAAAACCATCATTCATGTTATTTGAGATGGTTTTGGTTTGGTTTATTGGGGTTTTACACCGTTTTCAACTACTAAGGTCATATATCGCGGCGGCTGGAGCACCTAACCATGGATTCCTGGTATTTCTCTCACCAGGACTACCACAACACTCTAACCAAGCCTCCAGCTGCTCCCCCACATAGGTTCACGATATCAAACCATTGATGGGTGACATTTTTGTCAGAAAGGGTATTAGCCGCAGCCGAGTATCGAACCGGGACCTCTTGAATGAAAGGCAGATGCGCTACCAACAGCGCCAACTGGCCGCAGCCTGAGATGGTTTTGGATATAGTCTAGTTGAAAAATTGTTATTTTGGAAAGGGTTAATTGAAGATAAATTTTAAACTATATCCGACAATGCAGAGAAACTTCATCTTTTCCTTTTTTCCAAGAAATCTTTTCTTTTGTCCATTAAAACTGAGAATTGTTTAAAGAAGGAGTTAAACACGACAGAAAATTTGTTCAATATCATTAAAATTTGTGTGTGCCCTGCTAAATACACTGGAAGCAATATTAACCCTTTCCTAAATGACAAAATTCTAAACAGCCCTAATTTGAAAGATGGCGCAGATGGCAAAATGACAGCTGATAGCCTAGAAAGTATCGAGGGAAAAGAAGAAAATGCTGGATATCAGCATCCAGCATTTTCTTCTTTTCCCTCATTGTTTTACAAAGCTTTATTTTGAAGGAATTCAACTTCAAAATTAACCAAGGCTTGGTTGGAAAAGGATTAAACTAGGAGAAATCTGAGATTTGTCCCTGCGGACAAATCAATTACAATGTTCCTTAGAACCTACTTTTTATTGCATTTCTTCAATTACGTCTAAAACAATGAAATCCACATAAAATATGTGATTAGAAGCCTGCAGCATTGGGGAGATAAAAGACAGAGGACCTGTGTATTTAACCCTTTCCCAATCAAGACATTGTTTTTGAATACCGTAATAGAAAAAGCTTAGGAAAACATTTGAGGTAAAAGAAGAAAATGCTAATAACCTTTTATGCTTCAATATTTTCTGAGCTTTGCCATACCCAAACCCTATTACCAATTTCATCATTTGAAGCAGCTTTCAAATTGGTACACCTCTTAAAGTTTTGCTGACATCAGTTTTTTTGTCACAGACTGTCACTATTTCAAGTTGATGGAATCTATCAATGCGCCATATGGGAAACAGTTTAGACAAATTCATTCATTCTTGTCAATGAAAATGTATTTGCTTTCATGAACCATTAATGAATTCGAATATTCCATGATCAGATTAGCAAGACATGCAAATGCTGTAACCCAATCCCAAACAAGATGCAGTGTTGACATCATGGGAAAAGGTTAGGACAAATTTATTCATACTTGTCAATGAAAATGTATTTGCTTTCATGAACCAATAATGGATTCAGATATTCCATAAGATGGTATCTTACCAGTTCCGGCTCTGATTGTTGACAAGACATGCTAATGCTTTAACCCTTTCCAAACAAGAGCTTCGCGAGCGGCTCATATGCGCCCGAGAAGGGCTTGTCAGTAAAAATAACCATTTTTGTCAATTCAAGGGCATATAATTAAAGAATGTCAAGAGTCATCTGAATTTTAATAATGGCATGCAAAAGTAGACACCATTGAGATTTATAATGGCAAGTTTGGTTGTATTGCGGTTGAAACTGTACAAGTTGCAGTCACAAGAAAATAGGCATTTTTTATAATTCAAGGGCAGATAAGTCAAGAACGAAAAGAGTTATCTGAATTCTGTAAGTGGTGTGAACAACTAGACATCATGGAGATTCATTGTGTGAAGTTTGATCAAATTCCAGTTGAAATTGTAGGAGGACTTGCACACACAAGAAATTGCTAACGAACAGACAGACAGACAGACGACCAGAGCAATAACATAATAGGACCCTTTGGGCGTATAAAAACCTGGTTCTGATGCATATGAAAATGCTTGAGAAAACATTGATGCTGAAGTAGAAGATGCTGATGACCAGCATTTTCTCGTATTGCCTCAATATTTTCTGTGAGATATTGTGTACATAGAATTTCTGTCAACATCGCCATCCACTTTGTCTTCTGCACTGCAGCAGGTGTCAATCTAGAACTCCCTTTTCAATAGTTCAAGACATATTACCTGCTAAAGCATCCCTAGCTATAGATGCTTTGCCAGGTCATATCGTGAGCTATATCATTTTCAATTGGTTAAGATTGTATCTTACCGGTTCCCACTCTGATTTTTGACAAGACATGCTAATGCTTTAACCCATTCCAAAACAAAACAGGTTTTGACTTTCCTATAGAAACACTTGAGAAACTGCTGAAGCTGCCTGTTTGGATCATTTTAAATTTTTATTGTTTGAAAAAGTTTAACCCTTTTCCAAACAACAAAATTTTAAGGTGATCCACTTCAAAAACTGACACAAATGATGTTATTAATGGATGTTATTAAAGATAGGATTTGTATAAAACATGGCACAGAAAATATTGAGACAAAGGGAGAAACTGCTGGTAATCAGCAGTTTCTACTTTTGTTTCAATGTTTTCCAAAGCCTATTCTATTAAGGACGTCAAAACCAGATCTTGTTTGGAAAAGTTAAAGATCATATCTTACCGATTCCCGTTCTGTTTGTTGACAAGACATGCTAATGCTATAAGATCATATCTTACCGGTTCCCATTCTGTTTGTTGACAAGACATGCTAATGCTATAAGATTGTAACTTACCGGTTCCCGTTCTGTTTGTTGACAAGACATGCTAATGCTATAAGATTGTAACTTACCGATTCCCATTCTGTTTGTTGACAAGACATGCTAATGCTATAAGATTGTAACTTACCGGTTCCCGTTCTGTTTGTTGACAAGACATGCTAATGCTATAAGATTGTATCTTACCGGTTCCCATTCTGTTTGTTGACAAGACATGCTAATGCTATAAGATTGTCATCATTACGACTGGTTACCGGCACACACAGGAAGGACCTCAAGGGAACCTCTATCACCTCCTTTGGAACTCATTATCATTTCCGTCTTTTGGGAAAGGGTTAACCATTACCACACATAGACACTTTTTGAGGCGCTATAAGGTAATTTAGGTAAAGCCTAGGCTTTGGAAAACATTGTGGGAAATGAAGAAATTGCTTGTAACAAGCAATTTCTTCATTCACCACAATGTTTTCTATCCCCTAAATACATTTCATTTTTATAATTTCACCAATTTGAAACTGTGGTCTGCAACATCTTTCAAACTGGAAATTCTGTCATTTAGTAAGGGTTAAAATTGTAACTTACCGGTTCCCGTTTTGTTTGTTGACAAGACATGCTAATGCTATAAGATTGTAACTTACCGGTTCCCGTTCTGTTTGTTGACAAGACATGCTAATGCTACAAGATTGTAACTTACCGGTTCCCATTCTGTTTGTTGACAAGACATGCTAATGCTATAAGATTGTAACTTACCGGTTCCCATTCTGTTTGTTGACAAGACATGCTAATGCTATAAGATTGTAACTTACCGGTTCCCGTTCTGTTTGTTGACAAGACATGCTAATGCTATAAGATTGTAACTTACCGGTTCCCGTTCTGTTTGTTGACAAGACATGCTAATGCTATAAGATTGTATCTTACCGGTTCCCATTTTGTTTGTTGACAAGACATGCTAATGCTATAAGATTGTCATCATTACTACTGGTAACTGGCACACACAGGAAGGACCTCAAGGGAACCTCTATCACCTCATTTGGAACTCATTATCATTTCCGTCATTTGGGAAAGGGTTAACCATTACCACACATAGATACTTTTTGAGGCGCTATAAGGTAAAGCCTAGGCTTTGGAAAACATTGTGGGAAATGAAGAAATTGCTTGTAACAAGCAATTTCTTCATTCACCACAATGTTTTCTATCCCCTAAATACATTTCACCAATTTGAAACTGTGGTCTGCAACATCTTTCAAACTGGAAGAGTCCAAAATTCTGTCATTTGGTAAGGGTAAAATTGTAACTTACCGGTTCCCATTCTGTTTGTTGACAAGACATGCTAATGCTATAAGATTGTCATCATTACGACTGGTAACTGGCACACACAGGAAGGATCTCAAGGGAACCTCTATCACCTCCTCGATGCCCTTTCTGTTTTCCTGAAAATGAAGATGATTTAACAATTTCAATAATTTCTTAAGGATAACAGCCCATCATTTACTACAAAACACTTTGTGCATCTTGGAGCATCATCCAAGGCAACGGAAATCAACAAGGGATACATTTGGGTGTCGTACGTAACAACAGAAATTGATGAGGGTATCCCTAGTCACTTTCCGTTGCCTTGGATGGCGTCTGGAAATTCACAAGGGTATCTCTCAGTAATTTCCGAAGTCAAGGATAACGCCCAAAGATGCAAGTGTTTGGTATCTAATGATGGCTTGTAGCCTTTAATGCACAAACCTTTAGAGGGGTCCGATTCAAAAGCTGCTGCAGATGACAAAACATGCTTTGTGTGCAATATAGCAGAGAAAATATCTAGGCAAAAGGACAGTCGATAGCAGCTGTGATAGCTGCTTTCAGATTCGGATAGTCTAAAAATTTTGCTGTTTTCGAAAGTGTTAATTTTTCCAGATAAAATTTTGAATGGTTGTAAAAGAAACACAAATAAACACAATGTACTTCTCTGATTATAAATCACTTCAATATATTCAAAAGTTTCAAGACATTAAACAATGGAAATGGTAAAAAAGAATTGAATAATGTAAGCTCTTGACATTTAGACAAAATCATACAGACAGTAGCAGGGCAAGATTGATTCCAAAACTGAATAAAATTAAATATAAGACTTCTTGGAAAATATATTGTTAGTTATCAAACCCCTCTTAGCCATGGAATACAATACAAAATCACATCTTGAAATATGAAATTTTTAAACAAATTAGAGTTGATAGTGTAGAAGATAAATTTCCCTTGGTGATTTAGAATATAATAGTTGCTTACAATTGAAATATGGTTTACCCCTGCAAAAAGTTAATTTTAGTTCAAGAACTGTTCTAGAACATTCTAGATTGTTACATGGCAGTTCTAGTAGAACTGCCATTTAATGATCTAGAACATTCTAGAACAGTTCTAGAACTAGAAATGCTTTCTTGATTTTCCGATATTACTACCCCATTATATACTCTGGGTAGTTCCTATCAGAAAATATTTTCACAAAATACTATAGTGTCGATCTCATGGATTATTCTCACAAACATGACCATGATATTGTTAATAAGCATTTTCTACTTTTGCCAAAATATTTTCTGTGCTGTAATGAACACAAAACCCCTTCATTGATTAATATTGGTGTAGCCGTCAACAGAATCTTTCAAATTATAACAATTTTATATCTTTTGTTTTGGTTGGTTGATTGGGGTTTAGAACCATTTTAAACTGCTATTATGTTGTTTTGGAAAGGGTTTGTTCATTCATTCGTTTCTCCTATTTTCCACAGCTAAGATATTTTCATCAAACTGGATTAACTCAGAAGCATGCTTTATAACTTGGTTGACCTTTCATGAAACAAATTACAGGAATTTTAACTCATTTTAACCTAGATTTACTAAGCTGCATAATTCATCACTTGGTTGACCTTTCATGAAATGAATCACAGGAATTTAAACTCACTTTAACCAAGATTTACTCAGCAACATGCTTTATAACTTGATTGACCTTTTCTGAAACAAACCACAGGAATTTTAACTGTTTTTCATTATTCACTTTAAGGCACCACAAGCTAACTTCATTTCCAGACAAAAGAGAGAATCAATAATTGTATAAAAGTATTACAGACGAATATCTTGAAATCAGATTACCCGTCCGCTATTCTGTGACCATTTTTTCACATTTAGTTGTCATTTGCTTCCATGAATTTATTGATATTTGGTATTAAATGAGATAAAGATTGTTTTGTTTATTTTTCAATTCTAACTGTTCTTTATTATTCACTTAAAAGCACCACTAGCTAACTTAATTTCCTCCGAACAGAGAGAATCAATAATTGTATAAAAGTATTACAGACGAATATCTTGAAATCAGATTACTTGTCCGCTATTCTGTGACCATTTCTTCACATTTAGTTGTCATTTGCTTCCATGAATTTATTGATATTTGGTATTAAAAGAGATAAAGATTGTTTTGTTTATTTTTCAATTCTAACTGTTCTTTATTATTCCCTTAAAAGCACCACTAGCTAACTTAATTTCCTCCGAACAGAGAGAATCAATAATTGTATAAAAGTATTACCGACGAATATCTTGAAATCAGATTACTTGTCCGCTATTCTGTGACCATTTCTTCACATTTAGTTGTCATTTGCTTCCATGAATTTATTGATATTTGGTATTAAATGAGATAAAGATTGTTTTGTTTATTTTTCAATTCTAACTGTTCTTTATTATTCACTTAAGGTATACGACCCATCAATAGAATCATAAAGATACATAAGTAACTATATATATTTCAAATCAGCATGGTATCCCGCATCTAATTGCCAATTTTTATCAACTTTGATCGTTTCGTTAGTGAAATTTTGATAATTTTATATCTTGCATCAGGGTCATACAAAATCATGAAATGCCAAACACCCCAAGTGAGCTTTAAACACAAAAACTGCATGATTAAAAGCAATAAACACAAGTGTTTGCATCTAATCAATAGCTTATAGTATCCCCAACAATGGACTAACTAGTAAATAAATAATAACCAGCAACAAAATATTTTTTTGCTTTTGTAATACATGGCTACCATACTTTCGACAGGCTTTTCGGACGAATCTGAAACAATAGTCAATTTTAGATAACATTAATTCCAATGATATATCAAAATGCATGGCACAAAAGGAAGATCATAATTTTCCTATGTGTATATTCTTTCAAATAAAGTAAAAGTTAAACAGTTTCGCCGTACACAAGTTTAAAAAAATCACTTTGACTAATACACCCCCTTTTTTACCACCGCCCAATTTCTTGAGGAAAATGGCGCTCTGTGTTCATTATACTTAAATAAATTGTTCCATATGAATTGTACAGGTTTTTTTATTGTTTGTATCGGAATATTTATATAATAGTAAATGTTACTTTAAAAAAAAACCATATATATACAAACAAAAATGTTTATAAAACAAGAGTTGTCAGTGGACAGGATAGCTCAACGAAAAAGTGTTGGATTGTGAAATTTCATAGGATGAAAAGAATAAAAAGTCTACCCAAATAGAAATTTGAAAGGGTAATGGATCTTTACCCAGTCTTCATCCTTAATAAGGAATATATACAAGTCTGACCACAAGCATGTGTGCAAAGTTTCAATTCTTTAACAAAGGTAGAAATAACAATGTTACAAGTACATAATATCTGCATGTAAATCGTTAGCCAAACATGCCTATGTCGAAAATTGTTAAAATGCCCCAAAAATTTGTGTGTCTGAGTGTGAGTTGAGGACGGTAATATCATCACAAGAAACATTTTGAAAAGAAAAAAAATAAAAGCCAGGAATGTTGTAGAAAGATAGGTCTCTGCCAAAACTAGGTCTTGTTTGGGAAAGGGTTAGGTGAACAAGCAACTTTTGAATATCAGTTTTCTGATGTCAAGTTTGAATCATGTTTGCTGCCTTATTAGTAGCTAAAGAGATGGAAAAGACGAGACAGAAACACAAAAAATATAATCAAATAGAAATTCTACAGAGAAAATAATTACAACTGCTTGTATCAGTATTTGCTTCTTTTCTCTCATTGGTTTCTTTTTTCACACAAACCTAGCGTAGAGAAAGCATCAGTTGGTCTTATCTTGTGTCTAGTTGTTTGGGAAAGGGTGAAACAGAAAGAAATGGCAAATGTCAAGCTTACCTTTTCCAAAAGAAAAAGCCCAAATTACGGTAAACAAAGTGACAAGTTATGGAACGAAATATTAATGGTGCGAATCAACCTCCAAATAGTGACATATTACGTCAGAGGTACGTAATTCTGATTCAGGGGAGATCACTGGGTGCTCTGTACTTGTTGATTTTGCAAAGGGAGGTCATTCTAAATGCCAAAATATTTTGAATTTTTCGTCTTCTGTTGTTTAATTTGCCGTTTTGTATAAATTCATCGGCTGGGATTCGTTGTAGAAACTGCTCGTATGAATTCAAATCTAATGTAGAAGTCTCTTTACAAAAAATGTTTTAAAAAATCTCCGTAAATCCGAACATGCTCGATTATTTCCGTTGTTGCGGAAACAGCCGACATTACACGAATCATTTAGAGCTAATGATGGGTCGTATTCCTTAAAAGCACCACTAGCTAACTTAATTTCCTCCGAACAGAGAGAATCAATAATTGTATAAAAGTATTACAGACGAATATCTTGAAATCAGATTACTTGTCCGCTATTCTGTGACCATTTCTGCACCTTTAGCTGTCATTTTGCTTCCATGAATTTACAGATATTTGGGATTAAATGAAGATGAAGATTGTTTTGTTTATTTTTCAATTCTAACTGTTCTTCATTATTCACTTTAAGGCACCACATATTAAGCAAACTTCATTTCCAGACAAAAGAGAGAATCAATAATTGTATAAAAGTATTACAGAAGAATATCTTGAAATCAGATTACCCGCCCGCTATTCTGTGACCATTTCTTCACCTTTAGCGGTCATTTTGCTTCCATGAATTTATAGATATTCACCATAAAATGAAAATAAAATCTGTCCTTTCATAAAATTCTGTTTATCAAATTGAGAAATTAGGAGAAGCCAGACATTTTTAAGGACATTTTGTACTGCATAATTTGAGTTGATGTATTGCAAGAAAATAATCATTTAAGGTAGGTCACCCCTAATGAGATTCCTGCAATATCAGAATCTTTTGATGTTTTGATTAAGTTGGATAAGGTTTATAATAGATGACATGCCTCTCAGATAATTCTCCGATATATATATAAGAAGCTAGAGGAAAAAAGACAAAAGATTATAATGCTGATAACAACCACCTACTCTTTTTGCTTCAATATTTTCTGTGTTATATATATACAAATTTTATCTCTCTCAATGTCCATTTTGTCATGATTTCAGCAGTTTTCAATTTGGAACTGGCGAAATATTTGCAGTTGCCATTTGGGAATGGGTAAAACAGCAGTCTCAAATTATCATTCATAAAAACATCAAAGCAAAGCTGTACCAATTTCAAAACTACTAAAGCCAACGCCAAGAATTCTCCTATTGTGATCAAGATGAAAAAGATTAAATTAAACTCTATTTCTCAAGAATCCCAGACGCCAAATGTCAAATATTTCCTAAAAGCAATTTTTTAACTTATTGGGTAGAAAAAGAAAGCCATTATTCATGTGACAAAAGAGGTTACGTAAATTGAAAGAATTTTGTACAGAACGAGCGGTTCTGAGAACTTTTTTGACCATCATATTAACCCTTTCCCAAATGGCAAATTCCTAGGGTGGTCCACTTTCAAAGAAGCTGAAGTCAAGAAATTGGATGATTATAGGGATGTAATTTGTATATCGCTGGTGGGGAGTCAAAACCTCGTAACTACAGCTTGAATAAGCTGTAGTTACGAGGTTTTGACTCCCCACCGACGATATAATTTAGCACAGAAAATATTGAGGTAAAAGGAGAAACTGCAGGATATCAGCAGTTTCTTCTTTTATCTCAACGTTTTCCCATGCCAATTCTATCAGGGAGGTCAAAACCAGGCCTTGTTTGGACCATCTCATTGAATCAACAAGGAAGATAGGTATATGCTTATCAAACCATTGGTGGGAGACAGTTTTGTAAGAAAGGATATTTTGCCATGACCCAAGATCCAACCTGGAAAAGGTGAGAGTTCAATGTGCTACCAACTGAGCTATAGCCGTGGTACCTTAGGTCCAGAATGAAACAGCCCCGAAAAATATAATTCAGGCAAAAGAAGACTTTGCTGATTACCCCTGCCAAAAAGAACTGTTCTAGAACTGCCATTTAACGATCTCGAACATTCTAGACGAGTTCTTGAACATAAATGCCTTCTTGAACTTTTTTTTGCAGGGGTAACCAGCATCTTTTCCTTCTGTCTCAATATTTTTGTGCTTTATTTTACAAGAATCCTGTATTTTTTCAGCAGCTTTGAAATTGAAACAGTCCAAAATGTCTGTCATTTGGATTAGTTTCAAGCTGGAATTTCTGAAACTGAATTTTGAAATTCCAAATACATCAATGACAAAAGAGGTTACATAAATGGAAGAATTTTGTATGAATAGTGTGAAATTCTGGGAATTTTTTAACCAATCCTTCTGAATCAACAAGAAAATATGTCACCGAGCTGCAAAACTATTGTAACAACAGCATATTCAAGCTTAAGTTACAATATTTCAGCAGCTTGGAATGTCACAATGATAAATGAGGGACACGAAAATTCCAACATGCAATATTAAGAAAATGTCGCTTTTCAACAAAAACCTTGTAACTGCAGCTTTAAACAAGCTGCAGTTACAAGGTTTTTGTTAAAAATCCCCCAGTAGCAGGAGAATGGTGGAAACAAGCAATCAATAAACTTGCAGGCACAAATGTTATCAATAAACAAAGCAAATCCTTTACCACAATAGCTTATATTACAAATTAGATGAGAGACAAAGAATTCCAATCACTTAAGCTAAGATAATCTAGTAAATTTTGTGCCTGGAAACAATCATTTTGACATATCATAGGATGGGTTGCAATGAGCGATTTTTGGGGGTTTGCTATCGCCACCAATTTTCTTATTATTTTGTGAAATGTCACAGGCAATTTCTTCATTTTTCCATAATATTTTCCAGAGCCTTTATCTTGTGGGGTCAAAAATTGCCATTATATGACAATGGCTTAATAGTTTTTATTGATTGATTGATTGATTGGTTACGGTTTAACACCCCTTTCAACTTCTATGGTCTTGTGGTGGCTGGAGCACTTAACCTTAGGTTCATGTCATTTCTCATACCAGTACTACCACGACACCCTTTCCAAGCCTCAAGCTGCTTGCCCACATAGGTTAACGATTATCAAACCATTGGTGGGAGACAATTTTGTCAGAAAGGATATGTTTGCCAAGGCCAGGGATCAAATGGGTATAAAAACTCACCACTGGGATGTCATCCAAGTTTAATGGCTGTTTGGTTTCTAATGCAACAGAAAAACTGCTACTTTGACCCTGGAATAGAAGATTGATTGATTGGTTAATTCATTGATTGATTAATTAATTGATTAGTTGATTGAATTGGGTTTAATGCCTCATTCAACTGCTATGGTCATATGGCAGTGGCTGAATTACCTAACTATGGACTCCTGATGTTCCTCATACCAGTACTACCACAACATCCATACTGTGCCTCCACCAGATTGCTAACATAGCACATTACTGCACAGTGATGCCATTTGACTCCCTCACAATAAAAGGCTTGGGAAAACATTGTGGAAAATGAAGAAATTGCTTGTGACAAGCAATTTCTTCCTTTTCCACAATGTTTTCTAACCCAAAATGGACATTGTGGAAAAGCAAGAAATTGCTTGTCACAAGCAATTTCTTCATTTTCCACAATGTTTTTTAACCCGAAATGGAGAGATTTTTAACATTTCATCAACTTGAAATTGTTGCCTGCAACATCTTTCAAATTGGAACAATTGGAAAAATTTTGCCGTCTGATAATGGGATAGGTTAACGACTATCAAACCATTGGTGGGAGACAATTTTGTCTGAAAGGATGTTTACCGCAGCCGGAGATCGATTCTGGGACCTCATGAGTGAGAGTCAAATTCTCCACCAATTGTGCTAATGCTGCATGCAAGATTGGAAAGGCAGCAAGAAAATGAGAACAGCATCCCAAGAATTAGAAGACAATGAAGGTGTTATCCATTCACCAAACCTTTTTCAGAATTTCAGTTTCCTGCTATAAATAGTGTTGGGTAAATCTGGGATTAACACTGACAGAATTCAAATTAATCTCTACCAAACACCAATTTCGAGATTCTCCGTTTCTCATAAAATCTGCAAACAGCAACATTTTGTTGTCAAGACAAATTCCAATAATCCAATAACAAGAGAAATCTGTTTTATGTTTTTGTCTTTAGTTTACAAACCACTAGCATGAGTATCATATTCGGCATATTATATAAATATTTTTCCAAATTGCTTGAAACAATTTTTGAAATTCAATACTTAATACAGCTTTTTGATCTTCAGCATTGTTTAACCCTTTCCCAAACAAGACCAGGTTTTGACGTCCCTAATAGAAAAGGCTTGGGAAAGCATTGACACAAAAGAAGAAAATGCTAATAATCAGCATTTTCTAGTATTTTGCCTCAATATTTTCTAAGCTATATCCAACAAAATTCTTATTTTTTTCAACTTTCATTTTGTCATCTGCAGTTACTTTCAAATTGGACCGGCATAAAAAATTTGTTTGGAAAAGGGTTGAAACATTTCTCAAAGCCTGATAAAGCTGTCTAAAAGAGGTTGCTTCATACAATTAAGGATGACCTACTAAAAATCCATGGAAGGTACCTAGCCATAAAAGGGAAAATCAAGACAATATAGCAAAGGATCATATTTACCAAGACAAGCATCGAGTTTGCCTAAAGGAATGCTTAATTGCCATGTATAAATGACATCAATTTCCGTTGCTACTTCTGTTGCAAAATGAACACAGCTAATTGCAGAGCAAATCTGTGTACAATTCCAGTAAATATAGACTTAGATCGACTAAATGTGGATAAATGCCATTTACTCTTTACAATATAGATTTACAAAACAAGGGATATATGGCAAAGGATCATATTTACCAAGACAAGCTTTCAGTTTGCCTTAAGGAATGCTTAATTGCCATGTATAAATGACATCAATTTCCGTTGCTACTTCTGTTGCAAAATGAACACTGCTAATTGCGGAGCAAATCTCTGTACAATTCCAGCAAATATAGATTTTGATCAACTAAATGTGGATAAATGCCATTTATTCTTTACAACATAGATGAACAAAATAAGGGAATATATGGCAAAGGATCATTTACGAAGAAATGCATCCAGTTTCCCTAAAGAAATGCTTAATTGCCATGTAAAAATGACATCAATTTCCGTTCCTACTTCTGTTGCAAAATGAACACTGCTAATTGTGGAGAAAATCATGTTCATTTCAAGTAAATAAAAGTCTTGAAGATAGAGACTTTCAGTTACAAAATATAAATAATTGACATTTATTCTATACCCCTTTTACCAAATAAGCCCTGGTTTTGACACCCACAATAGAATATGCCTCGGAAGATAGTGAGGCAAATGAACAAAATGCTAATAACCAACTACTCTAGACAAGCTTCTACCATAGAATTTGTTAACATAAAGACACAGAAAATTTTGAAGGAGGAGAAAATGTTGGTCCTCTCTCCAACACCGGGGCTGTTAAAACCAGGTCTTGTTTTTGAAACAGCTTAATGTCTACATCTCCTCAATGGCAGTCAAAACCAGGCCCCAGTTTCTCGAAAAAACTTGAGTATATACTCATGAGTTCATGCTCAACTTCAATTGAATACCAATCAACGTTGATTGGTATTCAATTGAAGTTCACATGGATTTCGTTCGATTTGAGCACGGTGCTCAGATTTGAGTCTGAGAACATACTTAAATTTTTTCGAGAAACCGGGGCCTGGTCTTGTTTTAGAAAGGGTTTATTTCATCCTAGACTTATTTAACAAGTATGGAACTAGAACCTGATTACTTACTGGAAATCGGATTTCCTCTTCTAAAATCCTTTTGCCAATAACCTGAAAAAGACAGAAAGTTATTAACACACTTGTAATAAAATAGAAATCAATTTCTTACTAGGACATTTCAAGGGGACAGCGCAAAAAATTGTTAGTGCCTATATTTATATATAGGCACTAACAATAGTGTTGCATGACCCCTTTCATTTACAGATAGAGGTATTTTATGTGATTCAAGAAACATTTAATGTTTTGTATACATGTACCAGTAAAAATTGACATTGCCATAATGATCATGGGAAAACATTGAGGCAGAAGAAAAGGCGGACAACCATCATTTTTTCTTTTCCTTCACTATTTTCTCCACAATAGAAATAGAAAGAACACTATCATGTTAATGTATTATGACAACAACATTTTAGACTGTTCCAATTTGAAATGTGTTGCAGACGGTGCAGACGACAATTTTAAGTGAATGAAATTTTAAATAATTTGGACTTTTTACATTGAAAACATTGTGGGAAATGCAGAAATTGTTTGTCACAAGCAATTTCTTCATTTTCTACGATGTTTTCCCAAGCCATTATCTTATTGGGAGTTAAAAAGAGTCATTGTGTGGTAATGGGTTAACGACATGATATCTTAGAATTTTGTCGTATGTGAAAAGGGACCGTGAAAAAGGTTACAGTTAGGGAAAGCGTGTTAAAACGCTTAAAGCAGTGGCTATTGTCGTTACACATGTGTTACTTTTGCATGTAAAAGATCATATTTAACACGGGTCATTACACATCCAATGCATCACATATTATAGGGCTTCACTTTATCGGTCCCAGGAGTATTTATCGAGGCGACTTAATTGGTCACCTATAGAAATCTAATTGACTGGTTTATACCCTACGGCGATACAGGATAATCTGGTCACCGTTTTGATAGGTAAGCGTGTATTTTCAATCATCAATCGTCAATCGTCAAAAATCATCTGTAAAACAAGAGTTATGTTCGAAAACAAAGGGTTATCAATTGATACAAAATTATGTCCGAAAATTAAGGGATGGTCATTTTGTTAATTGTCCGAAATAAGGGACAGAAAATAAATTATTTTGAAAATTAGATGGCCGTGTCCGGAAATTTAGGGTGTCCGGACACTTAGGGCTATTACGGTATTACTACAAAACCCATCAACCACTATTATGATTTGTACTGTGCATATCATAAAAGAACAAGTTAATTTGTTGAAAGTGATGTATGCATTATGTCACATCTGTTATTTTGAGCTATTGGGATCACTGTATGTCTAATGATTCTCAAAATATGAAATCATAATCTAATAAGACCTAATCATTATGGATTTTCTTCTGATCAAGACCAATTATTCTGTAATTCTCTGTCTTTAATCTGAGATGTGTGAGCGAAAGGTTTGGTTCATTTGGACTTATGCCGTTTTCAACTGCTATGGTCATATCGCGCGGATGGAGCACCTAACCATGGATTCCTGTTGTTTCTCATACCAGTACTACCACAACACCGTAACCGAGCCTTCAGCTGCTCCCCCACTTAGGTTAACGATTTCAAACCCATTGATGGGTGACATTTTTGTCAGTAAGGGTATTTGCCGCGGCCTGATCTGGTATCGAACCCAGGACCTCTCCAATGAGCTACAAACTGCGCTAAGGCCGTCGCCTGTGAGTGTAAAGGATCAAGAGACACCATGTGATTGTAGATAATGATAGGCTAGATTGCAGTGAGCAGAAATAAGAAATCAATAGTAAGACATTACAACAATTAGATGTTAACAGTCCCTAGTGGTCAAAAACAGCTGACTTCTCCCAGGCTTAGCTTTCTCCAGAATTGTTTTATATATGTAATCTCTGCTATATGAGGGGGTTGATATCTTAATCTGTAATGTGTGGTAGAGAAAGGATCATGAGACACCATGTGATTGTAGATAATGACAGTGTAGATTGCAGTGAGCAGAAATAAGAAATCAATAGTAAGACATTACAACAATTAGATGTTAACAGTCCCTAGTGGTCAAAAACAGCTGACTTCTCCCAGCTAAGGTTTCTCCCAAAATGTCTTATCCCCTGTGAAAAGTTCATCTAAGTTCAAGAACTGTTCTAGAACATTCTAGAATGTTAAATGGCACTTCTAGTTCTAGAAGTGCCATTTAACATTCTAGAACAGTTCTAGAACTAGAATTGCTTTCTTGAACTTTTTTCACAGGGGTTCATCTAAAGTTCATTTAAGTTCAATAACTGTTCTAGAATGTTAAAGAATGTTAAATGGCACTTCTAGAACTGTTCTAGAACAGTTTTAGAAGTGTCATTTAACATTTTAGAACAGTTCTAAAATTAAAAATGTGTTCTTGATGTGTGAAAGAGAAAGGATCATGAGACACCATGTGATGGTAGATAATGACAGTGTAGATTGAAGTGAGCAGAAATAAGAAATCAATAGTAAGACATTACAACAATTAGATGTTAACAGTCCCTGGTGGTCAAAAACAGCTGACTTCCACAGGCTTAGCTTTCTCCAGAATTGTTTTATATATGTAATCTCTGCTATATGAGAGGTTGGATACCTTAATCTGTAATGTGCGAGTGAAAGGATCATGAGACACCATGTGATTGTAGATAATGACAGTGTAGATTGCAGTGAGTAGAAATAAGAAATCAATAGTAAGACATTACAACAATTAGATGTTAACAGTCCCTGGTGGTCAAAAACAGCTGACTTCCACAGACTAAGCTTTCTCCAGAATTGTTTTATATATCGTCGTTGTAAATGCAAAACCTCGTATCTCGTTTTTGGAAAATTTCAAAGGGGAGGGAAAATAATGTAATAACTTTTCCCAAACTGAAATGTTTTACTTGAAATTTGGACATATTGTTCACAAATGATTTGTCATCAATACTGATCAGTAAAATATCTCAAAACCTGCAAGAATTGTCTGTAACAAGGTATACAAGTTTGTACTTTGAAAATCGCAAGAACCGACATACGAGGTTTTGCATTTACACCGACGATATGTAATCTCTGCTATATGAGGGGTTGGATACCTTAATCTGTAATGTGTGAAAGAGAAAGGATCATGAGACACCATGTGATTGTAGATGATGAGAGCTAGATTGCAGTGAGTAGAGATAAGAAATCAATAGTAAGACATTACAACAATTAGATGTTAACAGTCCCTAGTGGACAAAAACAGCTGACTTCCACAGGCTTAGCTTTCTCCAGAATTGTTTTATATATGTAATCTCTGCTATATGAGAGGTTGGATACCTTAATCTGTAATGTGCGAGTGAAAGGATCATGAGACACCATGTGATTGTAGATAATGACAGTGTAGATTGCAGTGAGTAGAAATAAGAAATCAATAGTAAGACATTACAACAATTAGATGTTAACAGTCCCTAGTGGTCAAAAACAGCTGACATCCACAGGCTTAGATTTCTCCAGAATTGTTTTATATATGTAATCTCTGCAATATGAGGGGTTTGATACCTTAATCTGAGATGTGTGAGTGAAAGGATCATGAGACACCATGTGATTGTAGATAATGGCAGTGTAGATTGCAGTGAGCAGAAATAAGAAATCAATAGTAAGACATTACAACAATTAGATGTTAACAGTCCCTAGTGGTCAAAAAAAGCTGACTTCTCCCAGCTAAGGTTTCTCCCAAATTGTCTTATCCTCTGTGGAAAGTTCATCTAAGTTCAAGAACTGTTCTAGAACATTAAATGACACTTCCAGAACTGTTCCAGAACGGTTCTAGAAGTGCAATTAAATACTCTAGAATAGTTCTAAAATTAACAATGTGTTCTTGATGTGTGAAAGAGAAAGGATCATGAGACACCATGTGATTGTACATAATGACAGTGTAGATTGCAGTGAGCAGAAATAAGAAATTAATAGTAAGACATTACAACAATTAGATGTTAACAGTCCCTAGTGGTCAAAAACAGCTGACTTCCACAGGCTTAGATTTCTCTAGAATTGTCTTATCTCCTGTGATAAGTTCATCTAAGTTCAAGAACTGTTCTAGAACATTCTAGAATGTTAAATGAAACTTCTAGTTCTAGAAGTGCCATTTAACATTCTAGAACAGTTCTAGAACTAGAAATGCGTTCTTGAACTTTTTTCACGGGGGTTCATCTAAAGTTCATCTAAGTTCAATAACTGTTCTAGAATGTTATAGAATGCTAAATGGCACTTCTAGAACTGTTCCAGAACAATTCTAGAAGTGCCATTCAACATTCTAAAATAGTTCTAGAACTAGAAATGTGTTCTTCAACTTTTTTGCAGGGGTTATGTAAGTCTCTGCTTTCAGATTTGTTATATCTAAGTATGGAATGATTTAGACTTAGAAAGCAGTCATTTGGTAAGACATATATTTTGTATATATAAGCAAGTTTACTGTCTGTTTAGTGGGATTTAAAATGAGAAATGCCAACAGAATAAGGCTTGATATGTAATGTTTATATCTAATCTGTACTATTGGAATAAGGATTGATAATGTAAAGTTTTATATCTAATCTGTACCATTGGAATAAGGATTGATAAGGCAATGTTTTATATCTAATCTGTACCACCAGAATAAGGCTTGATAAGTAATGTTTTATATCTATTCTGTACCACCAGAATAAGGCTTGATAATGTAATGTTTTATATCTAATCTGTACCACCAGAATATAGACTGGGTTCCAGACTGATCATTTTTCCCTCTTTTACTTTCTTCGGTCTAAAGATCAGTCTGGGGTCAAACAAACACGCCCTCTGGCTTTTTCACAATTTTTGGAGGTATTTTCACGAACGGTAACTCGTTCAGATAATAATCTAGTGCTATATTTAGTAACAGAAATCCCCAAAAGGACTAGACTGGTAGACCGTACCCGTATTTCTTCACCTAGACTGGTACCCCGTCTTCTCTATGTATGATCGATAGATCTAGGGACAGGGAACCAGTCTATTCTTCACCCGTCTTTTTGAAGATAATTCTCACTCATTAGGCTAACAAATATTGCACACTATTCAGCAATTATTGGATTTTATATCTTTTGGTAAACTGTTATTGCTAAGGGTTAGACGGTTGGCTATAAATCCTATAATGTCGGTCGCTTAACCCTTTTAAAAACGGCAAAGGGATGTTGAACAGAAAAGGACTTGTGAACCAATCAGCTTAGAAAAAACTGGGGCAAAAGGAGAAAATGCTGTTTATCAGCAATTTCATCTTTCGTTTCAACGTTTCCACAAGCCCTTCCAATTAAAAACGTTGAAACCAGGTCTTGTTTGAGAAAGGGTTTCTTCTTTCCCGAAAAAGACCGTAATTGGAAACGCATGGTCTAAAAGATGGAGAAAAAAGAAGAAAATTCATCAGTTTTCTCATTTCGTCTCAATATTTTCTTACTGTGAACAAATGCCATCTTTATCAACAACAAGTTTATGGTTTGCAGCGTTTTCAAATTGTAGCAGTCGATCTTAAGCTTTTTATCCTTTTAGAAAGGGTTGACTAATGACCAGAAAACAAAATCTTGTCTTAATCGTGTCTTAATTCAAAGATGTTGCAGACGACATTTTCAAATAAATGATATGTAACATTTTTGTTTCTTTTGGTAGAAAACATTGCGAGAAATGAAAAAATTATTTGCCACTAGCAATTTCTTCATTGTCCACAATGTTTCAAAAAGCTTTATCATGTGGGGTGTCAAAAGCGTCAATGTGTGGGAATGGGTGAATGTGTGACACACTTACAGTAGACAATAACAGATGGAATTAACACCTCTTCTTATCAGTTAGTTTATCTTATACATCAATTAACCCTTTAACAAACGGCTGAAATTTAGACTTTCCCATTTTAGAAGATGCTTGCAGGCGACAAAATTTGTGATGATAAAGGTAGGATTCGTTTAAAATAAAGCAAGAAAATACTCAGACAAAAGGAGAAAATGGTGAGTATGAAAATATTTTCCCAGCCTTTTCTTTTGGGGAGGTCTTGTTCGGGAAATGATTAAATAGTTTAAATGACCCATGAATGGGTTAGTTTTTACATTAAAATAAATAAATAAAAAAAAACATCATTTTCCGAAACATTTATTTTCTTTTTGTCAAATTGTGTCTTCATAATCATTCATTCTCGACGGACCATTTTGTTTTACATTTTGTATCGGACAAAAGTAAGAAATAGAACATAGCATTATTAACAACAGTAATTTCTCCTTCTGTCTTAAATTTGAAGGAATTTAATATAGTTAAACGAACTTGTGTTGGCAATTTTTAAAAAAAGGGAAAAGAAAGAAGGAAAATCGTTTCCATGAAAACCATTGTCAGCACGTTTTTAACATTTTTAAACATTTCTTCAACATTATTTCTCAGAATGCATTGTTAAAAATCTATTCATCCGTGCAAAACCAAATTTTACCTGACAATGTGATTTTGACAACCAAAGCGAAAGAAGCGCCTTAGACACATTCTGGGAAGATAATGAGAAAATGCTAGAACTTGCAAAAATTTATTATCTATCGACATTTCAAAATATAATTCATTCCATTATAGCAGATGCTGCCTCTATACCGTTAACGAGCCTCGTTTTAAAACGATAGACTTTAAATAGATTATACGGCTAAAAATAGATCAATCGGTTTATCGGCTTATCATTGGAAAATACCATGCTTGTTCCCAGGCGTCAATATCGACACGATCAAAAACGGGTGCCGCGATATCTAACGGGTATTGATTTTTTATGCCTTATCTTATTGACCAAATTGTATATTGACGACTGGACCCAGGCTACCAGAATAAGGCTTGATAATGTAATGTTTTATATCTAATCTGTACCATCAGAATAAGGCTTGATAATGTAATGTTTTATATCTAATCTGTACCACCAGAATAATATTAATAATGTAATGTTTTATATCTAATCTGTACACCCAGAATAAGGCTTGATAATGTAATGTTTTATATCTAATCTGTACCATCAGAATAAGGCTTGATAATGTAATGTTTTATATCTAATCTGTACCATCAGAATAAGGCTTGATAATGTAATGTTTTATATCAAATCTGTACCACCAGAATAAGGCTTGATATGTAATGTTTTATATCTAATCTGTACCATTAGAATAAGGCTTGGTATGTAATGTTTTATATCTAATCTGTATCATTAGAATAAGGCTTGGTATGTAATGTTTTATATCTAATCTGTACCATTAGAATAAGGCTTGGTATGTAATGTTTTATATCTAATCTGTACCATCAGAATAAGGCTTGGTATGTAATGCTTTATATCTAATCTGTACCATTGGTATAAAGATTGATTATGTAATGTTTTATATCTAATCTGTGCCATTTAAACAAGGCTTGACATGAAATGTTTTATATCTAATCTGTACCATCAGAATAAGGCTTGATATGGAATGTTTTATATCTAATCTGTACCATTGAAATAAGGCTTGATAATATAATGTTTTATATCTAATCTGTACCATAAGAATAAGGATTGATAAGTAATATTTTATATCTAATCTGTACCACCAAAATAAGGCTTGATAATGTAATGGTTTATATCTAATCTGTACAATTGGGATATGGCTTGATATGTATTTTTTGTATATCTAATCTGTATCGATCATTGGAATTAAGGCTTGATAATATGTTTTAAATCTAATCTGTACCATTGGAATAAGTTTTGAAATATGTTTTATATCTAATCTGTGCTAAAAGAATAAGGTTTGATAAGTATTGAATCATATCTGCACCATTGGAAAAAAAACTTAATTGGTATGTATTTTTTATATATGAGCCAGGATCAGGAAAAACGTCCCTTAAAGCATTTTTCAAAATTGAGTTTCAAGATCAGCCTGTTGTCAAATGCAGTCCAATGTGCATCCATACTGCTCTCTTAAAGTTACTACAGGTCACGAAGAAGCCACCAGAGATCCTGATCAGACTGTGCGTATGCACAGGCTGATCAGGATCTATGTTGGGCTCAAAAAGCCTTAAGGGACATTTTTCCAGATCGTGGCTTAATTAGTATGTATTTTTTTATATATATATATTATCTGTACCAACCAAATAAGGCATGATATGTAATGCTCATATCTTATTCTGCACCGAATGAATAAGGCTTGATATGTAATGATTTACATCTAATCTGTACCAATTGAATTAGACTTGATAAGAAATGTTTGATATTTAACATGTACCATGTGAAACAAGAGCCGTCATAGACGGATTATGCTCCCCGAATAAGTGTTTGTCACAAAATAAAAACTATCATACATTAAGCCCCCTTTTCCCATGACAGATTTTTTGTACACACATTATTTATAGAATATGGTCTAGAACATTCTCACAAAATACAAAATTACAAAATTTCATTAAATTCTGCCCATTAGATGAAGAGAAATCAGAGAAAAACTAATTTTTACATTAAGGCCCCTTTTTCCATAACGCAGCCTCAAATTGAGAAACGGAGAAAAAGATCCCTAGGGATTAGAGTCCATATGTGAAGTTTCATTGAATTTGGCCCAAGGGTTACTGAGATCTGGCTGTGGACGGACAGACACACGGATGGATGGACGGACGGACAGCATGGCAACTATATGCTCCCCCGAAATTTTTTCGGGGAGCATAAACTAGAAAGACCTGAAGGTCTTCAGTCGCTCCACAGGCCTGAATTTTTTGTAATATTAAATCCACGTTTTGACTAGATTTTTGAATACTTTTTGTTCTTACAGCAAAAACAAAGTCAAAAGCAGCAATCATATGGTCAATGCAAAAAGAAAGTAAATGATTGACTAATATTTTAGGGATGTTAGAGCGATAATAAAATTGAAAACTGATTTTGCCAAATTCAAGGACACATAATTCAGTATGTATATTTAAAACTAAATAGAAAACAAGAGCCGTCACAGACGGATTATGCTCCCCGAATAAGTGTTTGTCACAAAATAAAAACTGTCATACATTAAGCCCCCTTTTCCCAGGACAGCTTTTTTGTACACACATTATTTATAGAATATGGTCTAGAACATCCTATTTATTACATGAGCACAAAATTTCATTAAATTCTGCCCATTAAATGAAGAGAAATAATAGAAAAACTAATTTTTTACACTAAGGCCCCTTTTTCCATGACGCAGCCTTAAATTTACAAACGAAGAAAAAGGTCCCTAGTTATTGACCCAGGGAGTTCACATGTGAAGTTTCATTGAATTTGGTCCAAGGGTTACTGAGATATGGCTGTGGACGGACGGACGGACGGACACACGGACGGACGGACAGCGTGGCGACTATATGCTCCCCCGAAATTTTTTCTGGGAGCATAATTAAACACATGCAAGATCTTATGGTCACTATCATTCTGTTCAAATTGTGTCTATATTTGTCAATATTCGTGGCTTCAAGAGTGGAAAAAGTGTCGAAAACTGAAATTTTGTCAATTTCAAGGGCACATAACTCAGATTGTAACAGTGTCATCATGTTGAAAATTACACATAAGCAAGATCTTGTTGTTATCAAGATTATCTCTAAGTATCATCTTGATTAGTTAACATTTGTGGTTGTTAGAGTGAAAACTAGGTCGAAAATGGCAATTTTGTCAAATTCAAGGGCACATAACTCATGAATTAAGATTCCGATCAAGCTGAAAATTACACCCAGGCAGCATTTAATGCTTATATATATTCTGTCCAAGTTTTGTCTTGATTGGTCAATATTTGTAAATTTCAGAGTAAAAATAAAGTCATAACCAGCAAAATAGAGCCGAAAATGGTAATTTTTGGCAATTTCAAGGGCACATAACTCATGCTATAAAATTCTTATCAAGCTGAAAATTACACAAAAGCAACATCTTATAGTCAGCATCATTCTGTCAAAGTTTTGTCTTGTTTAGTCAACATTTGTAGTAACTAGAGTGAAAACAAAGTCAAAATACAGCTGAAAATGGCAATTCTGTCAATTTCAAGGGCACATAACTCATGATGTAAAATTCAGATCAAGCTGAAAGTTTTACCAAGGCAAGATCTTGTAGTCAGCATCATTCTGTCAAAGTTTTGTCTTGATTGGTAAATATTTGTAGATTTTAGAAGAAAACAAAAGTCAAAACCTGCTATTTTCGACATTCAAGGGAAGATAACTCAGGTTATTCTGGTTCAATCCATATTCTTTGAAGGAATCTGAGAGAGGGTCACCCAAGGATCATTCCTGTGAAGTTTGGTTGAAATCCATCTGGTAGTTTTTGAGAAGAAGATTTTTAAAGAAAAAGTTTACGGACGCACGGACAGACGGACGGACGGACGCACGCACGACGGACACACCGCCATGACAATAGCCCGCTGGCCTGAAAGGCCAGTGGAGCTAAAAACTTGATATGTACGGTTTTATATCAAATATGTACTATTGGAATAAGGCTAATCATGACTTTCAGGCAAATGATACCAAGCACTGGCTTAGCCGATGTAAAAGCTTCAAATGCTCCATTAGTAGTTCTTAGCCACTTTGTCAACCAAGCATGAAATACTTTGATGCCCCTGTAAGCTCAAAATAATATGGTGTAAGCATGACTGAAAATCTGACTGAACAAGGTCTGACAGCACTTTAAGGTCTGACAGCACTCTTGCTGAGATGATTTCACTTCAGTGGACAGTAATTCCTAATTAGCCTTTATACAGAAACATTTCCCCTGAGAACCTAAATGTGTTGAGTCAACTTAAAAAGTGCTTATTGATTTTAAGTATATGTATGAAAGATGCAATATAAGTATGCTTGAAACATCTTTATTCATAGTGTAAAAACTTATTCTGATATATTTCACCAAAAATTAGTCATGCAAAATTGTTCTCATCTACTGCTATGGTCATGTAATGGCAGCTTGAACAACTAACAGAGGAAATTCCTGGTATTTATCTCACCCAAGGGCAGATCCAGGGGTGGGGTCAGGGGGTCATGACCCCCCCCCCCCCCTGGAATTGGCTGAAAATTGAATTTTGACTATATAACTTCTTATTAAAAGCTATCATTTGGGCTTTGACCCCCCCTGGAAAAAAAAACTGGATCCGCCCTTGATCTCACCAGTACTGCCACAATATCCAATCCAAGCCTCCATCTTCCCTCTCACATATACGCCGGTCATGCAGAGACAAGTGAGTTCTGTCAAATGTCATATATTGGGTAAGCTGGGGTTCAAACTCATTGACCAACTCTGGCATTTAACCGACTGAGCTATCCAGGCTCTGTGAAAGGGCTAAAGAGACATTCATTAAGCCTCATTTCTATTTGTATGACATAAATATCACGGCTTAGTGATGTTCATTAAATGGCTTGAGTGGAAGCATCCATTATTATTAGGATAGTCTTGAACACTTATATACCTGACACCATCATGGTAATCATCCTGTCAAATCAGCAAATGAAATGGGCTTACATGAAACGCTGGATTCTTGTCTGGGCGCAATAATAATGTTATGCCCTTAGAAGAGCAACAGAATGAGATAAGGGAGAGTAAAGGCATTCTGATTTTGTTTCCTATTTCAAATTCAATCACTATGTTGTGGGTAGTCATTTCAATTGTCTCAATGACACAATTCAAAGGAGTACCCACAACACAAGGTTTGATGAACAATAAATGTAATATTGCTTTTTGAAAAGAGATTACCCCTCTTATGTAGCTCTGGTGTTCGTGAAAAGTGGCCATCAAATGAAGGATCCAGACTCATGACATTCCCTTGCTGTTACTACGTACATGTATTAGATAGAGGCTGTATAGTAGATTCTACGCGAAATAAACATTCAAATGTGTGCAGCGCATTGAATGTTTATATCGCGTAGAATCTACTATACAGACTCTATCTGACTTAGTGTTCGCTAGCGGTTCATTGGAGACTAGGCGGGGCTATGTATAGACGTCACATAAATTAGCCGGCAGCCCGTTTATGCGAAATATAGCGGAGAAATTTTAAAATATTCTGTACTTCCATTGGTCCAAAATGTAGGTAGAATACTAAAGACAAAGAGACCATAAGAGCACAACATGGATCTTGCATATGCACAGGCAGATCTGGATCCATGTTGCTCTCAAATGCCATAAAGGTCATTTCCCAAGATCCTGGCTCATTTAAACTCCTGATGATGTCTGACTTACTTTGTTCCAAAGAAGCATGAGCTTGAGTTCATTTACATATTAATCACTGTTGTGCAAACTTTTTCAGCAATATCTTAGAAGCATGTAATGAGCATGATGGCCGATTCTGAAGGGGTCTGTGAAGTTCAAGTGAACCCCTCTATTGCTTGATTATTTCATTTTCATATAAGAATTCAGTCATAAATCAGTAACAGTAGGAAAAGGAACCCCTATTTGTATGATTTGATCGCCCTCACACACATCCTGAATCCTCCACAAGGATACAAAATACATAATTACATCATACTTCTCCATAATATGATGTCATAACGAAGATGAATCTTTGCAACCCAAGACAAGAGCTGTCCGAAGACAGCGCGCTCAACTTTCTAAGTTGCTTAGTATAAAGGGGGCATAGCGCGCTCGACTTTCTAAGTTGCTTAGTATAAAGGGGGCATAACTCCAAATATAGTGGAGCCAGGGTCATGGGCCCTGGTAGTAAGGTAGAGGGTATGATGGTGAATAAGTATTCCCAGTTTGGGTTGAATCCCTTTGATAGTATGGAAGTCATTGATGTTTGAAAAAACTTTAACCTTTGTTGCAACGCCGACAACAACGCTGACGCCGACGCCCAGGTGACAGTATAAGCTCTCATTTTCTTTGAAAAGTCGAGCTAAAAAATATTATTTGTTCTTACAATGTGATCATAGAAAAGAATAGTAGATTTGAAAGATATCCCAATTATTTACCATAGAAAAAAAAAAAGACTGCATGAAAATGTTTCCGTGTAGACTATTCCTGTCAAAATTTTAGAGAACTTCGAAGTGCCGATAATTCTTTAGATACTTTAGATGGGCTGTCAGAGGCAATTTATTTGTGGGCAAAATATGAGCTTTCCGAATGATTAAGTAGACTATTTTGCTTTTTCTCAACAAGTTAACCCTTTCCCAAACAAGACCTGGTTTTGAAGTCCCTATTAGAAACGGCTTGGGAAAACATTGAAACAAAAGAAGAAACTGCTGATAACCAGCAGTGTCTCCTTTTGTCTCAACATTTTCTATCCCATATTTTACACAAATTCTGTATTTAATAACTTTCATTTTGTCATTAATGGTAGTTTTTGAAGTGGATCACCCTAAAATTTGGCCGTTTGGGAAAGAGTTTAAATAAAACCCTTCAGTTTCATCTCTGAATACATATCTCTTTAATATTCTCGTCTAAATTTGGCATTGTTATGCAAGAAGAAAACATGATGTATTGAAACTTTCTGACAGCAAATACAATGTCACTACTTTTCTTCTAAAACCCTGTATCTACAGCTTCAGACAAGCTGTAGACACAGGGTTTTTGATGAAAAGTGACGAAATACAATGTTCAGCTATTGATTTTCTTTCTTGTTGCATTTTACAAGTCTCCATGGCTTTTGTTAAATCCAGAAGCACTGTTGCTTTTATCACACTTTTCAATTAGAACAGACTTCAAAGAACAGACTGAAAAAATACATTTAAATTGGCTAAACATGTGACTTCCTTTGAAAACTGAACTTCAGCCCTTTCTCAAACAAAAAAAGTGGTTTTGACAACTCTAATAGACCAGGCCAAGTAAAACACTAAGGCAAAAGAAAACAAGAGCTTCGCAAAGCAGCCCTTAAGTATACGTCAGAGAGGGGCTTGTCAGTAGAATTGCCATTTTTTCCTATTCAAGGGCAGATAATTCAAATATGAAAAGAGTTATCTAATTTTTGTAAGCGGTATGCACAACCAGATAACATAGAGGTTAATTGTGGCAAGTTTGATCAAAGTTCCATCAAAACTGTAGGAGGCGTTACTAATGGGCAGACAGACGGATGGACAGACGATCACGGCCATAACATTATATGACCCTTCAGGCGTAAAAAAAATGCTGCTCATCAGCATTTTCTCCCTTTTCCTAAATATTTTCTATGCTTTATTTTACACAAATCAAATGGTTATCATCATCCATTTTGTCCTCTGTAGCAGCTTTCAAATTGGAACACCCTAATATCATGTCATTTGTGAAAGGGTTAAATATATTTTTCTTAACAACAATAGGACAACATACTTATCAGATAAATTGTTTTTTTCACAAAGGGAGATCGATACATAATTTGTCTTACATCTCTGTTGAACAATGCAATTTTGTTCTATATTGCTTTCCCAAATGATATCTAATTTGGACTGTTCCAAATTATGAAAGTTGCTGCAGATAACAAAATGAATATTGTTAAAGAAAAAAATTGTGCAAAAATACAGCAACCAAAGTATCAAGACAAAAGAGGAAATGGTTATTAACACTTTATTCTTTTGTCTTAATATTTTCACAGGCCCTTTCTTTAAAGAGACATCAAAACACACGTCTTGTTTAAGAAAGGGTTTACTTACAATGGCTCAAATTGTTTGTGCTTATGAGTTAGATGGACAGACAGACATTCATGTGTGATCAGAACCAGAGTGAATCCCATAAATCTCTCAAATCCTGTTTGCTACGGTCATATCATGGTGGCTGGAACACCAAACCATTGATTCCTGTTATGTCTTTTCCAAGTACTACCACAACATCCTAACCAAGTCTCCAGCTACTCTCCCACATAAGTTAACTCTTTCCCCAAACAACAACATTTTAGGGTGATCCACTTCAAAAACTGCCACAAATGACAAAATAGATGTTATTAAAGATAGAATTTGTGTAAAATATGACATAGAAAATATTGAGACAAAATGAGATACTGCTGGTTATCAGCAGTTTCTCCTTTTGTTTCAATATTTTCCCAAGCATTTCGTATTATGGATGTCAAAAACCAGGCCCCAGTTTCTCGAAAAAACTTAAGTACCTTCTCATGCTCAAATTTGAGCACCTTGCTCAAATCGCACGAAATCCACATGATTTTCAATCGAATACCCTTCAATGTTGGAGATTATCCCTTTGAAGTTGAGAATGTTCTCATGAGTATATACTTAAGTTTTTTCGAGAAACCGGGGCCAGGTCTTGTTTGGGAAAGTGTTAAGTTAATAAATATCAAACTATTGGTGGTGCAGAGACAATTTTGTCTGACAAGATGTTTGTTGTAGCCGAATTTTATGTCCCACTCAACAGCTAAGGCCATATGGAGACAGGACCTCCGTTTAAAGTCTCATCCGAAAGACTGGAGAAGCGGGGGATCGAACCAGCGATCCCTATGTTTCAAGTCCAGCGCGTTACCACTGCACCACACTGCACCACATCCGCCCCTTGTTGTAGCTGGGGATCAACCCACTGGACCTCATGAGTCCAATGCCCGACCAAATGTAATATGGTTGCAGCTGTAATCTTATTTGAACTGATCTTTAACTTGGAATTGTTATCAATAGGAACAAACATAATTTTTCCTAAATCCTGACAATGTACATCTAGTTAATTTGTTGTCATACAGAATTCCCCCCAACATAAACAATTTTCCCTAGTTGTATGGTTTCTTTCAGATTTGATTTATTCATGTGTCATAAATATTGAGGGAATCTAAGCCATGTTAACGCTGATTCCAACATTCGAGCTGAAAATAATCCCTGCTCTCAATTATAAATTGTCTTGAGAATTCTTGCCCTATTTAATCTCTTTAACCCTTTCCCAAACGGCAAAATTTTAGAGTGACCCACTTCAAAAACTGCTACAAATGACAAAATGGGTGTTATTAAAGACATGATTTGTGTAAAATATGGTACAGAAAATATTGAGACAAAAGGAGAAACTGCTGGTTATCAGCAGTTTCTTCTTTTGTTTCAATGTTTTCCCAAGCCTTTTCTGTTAGGCACGTCAAAACCAGGTCTTGTTTGGGAAAGGGTTAATGCAGAATAGAATTTGTGATTCTAAACTGATTAAGAAAATCAAAGTACTAAAAGTACTGAAAAACTTTTTGTAGCTTTATGTATCTTTACTGAGATAAATCTATGATAAAATCTGATCTGAAAAACACAAAATCTGTCAAAGCTTAACTATTATGCTTACAACAAAACAAAGACCGAATATTTTGCTTCCCCTAAACATCCTGACAAAGTACATGTAATTCGGGTGTCTAGTTAACCCTTTCCCAAACAAGACCTGGTTTTGATGTCTCTAATTGAAAAGGCTTTGAAAAACATTGAGACAAAAGAAGAAACTGCTGATAACCAGCAGTTTCTCCTTTTGTCTCAATATTTTCTGTACAATATTTTATGCTAATCTTATCTTTATCAACATCTGTTTTGTCTTTAGAAGCTGCTTTCAAATTGGACCACTCAAAAATTCTGTCGTTTGGGAAAGGGTTAATTTGTTGTCATACAAAATTCCCCAAATATAAACAATTTCCTATAGTAGTATGGCTTCTTTCAGATTTGATTTATTCATGTGTCATAAATATTGTGCCAGTTCTAGGTTAATTCAACAAATAGCCATTTACAATATATATTAGATGGCGGGATACTCACAAATATATCGTCGGTATAAATGCAAAACCCTGTGTGTCGATTGTTGCGATTTCCAAAGTGCAAACTTGTGTGCCCAGTTAAAGACAATTCTTGCAAGTTTTGAGATATTTCAACTGATCAATATTAATGACAAATCATTCATGAACGATGTGACTGTATTTCGAGTAAAACAATATAATTTGGGAAAAGTTATTACACTTTTTTCCCTCCCCTTTGAAAATTTCCAAAAACGAGATACAAGGTTTTGCATTTACAACTACGATATATATATTTTTTTGTTTTAACCCATTACCACACAATGACTCCATTTGACTCCCCACAAGATACAGGCTTTGGAAATCATTGTGGAAAATGAAGAAATTGCTTGTGACAAGCAATTTCTTCATTTCCCACAATGTTTTCTATCGCAAAACATAAAACAAGAGCCGTCAGAGACGGACAATGCTCCCCGAATAAGGCATTGTCACAATAAATGTATGCCATGCAGAGCTAACATAAAGCTAGCAAATGTTAAGCCCCCTTTTTGCATGACATAATTCTTATAACTAAATTTCACATAGTTTATTGTCAAGGGCATCTGATTTACTACTCAAATATGAAATTTCATCAAATTCTGACCATTAGACTAGGAGAAATTAGAGAAAAACTAAATTTTACCTTAAGTCCCCTTTTCCCATGACGAGGCCTCAAATCCAAAAACCGGGAAAAGTACATCGGCATTATGTCATAGGGAGTTCACATGGTAAGTTTCATTCGAATTGGCCCAAGGGTTATGGAGAAATCACTTCGGACGGACGGACGGACGGAATGACGGACGGACAGGATGGACAGACGGACGGACGGACAGACAAAGCGGCGACTATATGCTCTCCCTTCGGGGAGCATAAAAATGTAAAAATCCATACGCTTGAAATTGTTGTCTGCAATATTTTTGAATTTGGACAAGTCTAAAATGTTGTCGTTTGGTAATGGGTTTGGTAATGGGTTAAAGAAAGTTGCTGCTGTATACTTTGAAAGTCCTTAACCATACCCAACAACATAATGGATAGTCTTTCAAATATTGTATAAAATTTACTCACATAAGAGCATAGTAACACTTTAAATATTGGAGCTTTCATAAAATATCAAATGATAAACCCTTTCCCAAACAACAAAATCTAGGGTGGTCCAATTTGGAAGCCGCTGCAAAGGACAAAATGGTTGTGGATGAACAGAGGATCTGTTTATATTAGAGCACAGAAAATATTGAGACAAAAGGAGAAACTGCTGGTTATCAGCAGTTTCTTCTTTTGTTTCAATGTTTTCCCAAGCCATATCTATTCGGGACGTCAAAACCAGGTCTTGTTTGGGAAAGGGTTAAGTTGCAGAGATATATGACATGAATCTTCCTCCCAAGGCAATTTTCTAATGTCTTCTGAACATGAAAATTTGCATTTCTAAGAAAAGATGACAAATGAACGGCAGACAGACAGTGGTAAAACATGCCCAAAATGATATACTGTAAGTGCAGAGAATCAATTTATCATAATAGAATATCCATATATCGTTATTTCTATGTATTCCACGAAATTTCAAGATATATGCTACCATAGATGATAGAGTTTGAATAACAATGTAGACTTATTTTTTGTAATACACACATTTAGTTTGTTGATTAGCACTTCTTTCTTTATTTGAATGATGTATATAAATCATTCAAAACATTAAATGTGCTTGAAATTACATTTAGTGTCACAGGAGGAGTTGTTTAAGTGTATTGAGGCCGCAGCCTTGGCGCAGTTGGTAGCGCATCTGCCTCTCATTCGAGAGGTACCGGGTGCGATACCCGGCCGCGGCAAATACCCTTACTGGTAAAAATGTCACCCATCAATGGTTTGATATCTTGAACCTATGCAGGGGAGCAGCTGGAGGCTTTTGGTAAGGGTGCTGTGGTAGTACTGGTATGAGAAATGCCAGGAATCCATGGTTAGGTGCTCCAGCTGCCGCGATATGACCTTAGTAGTTGAAAATGGTGTAAAACCCCAATAATTCAAATTAAGTGTATTGAAGTACCCTGGGATGCTTGCTTTGGTTCAGTCGTATTTATAGAATTTGGTCAATAAGATAACGCATAAAAAATCAACACATGTTACTTATTGCGGCACCCGTTTTTGATAGTGTTGATATTGATACTAGACGGAAGAAAGTAAAGAGGGAAAAGAACAGACTGGAACCCAGTCTATGGGACAACTGTGCATGATTGGAAGTAAAGTTTCATAACTTCAAACTACACATAATTAATATTAGCATGATGATGACAATCTTTGCAATCAGCAAGTGGAATTGAAAGGCTACATGAAAACAAGAATGTGCTTGAGCAACTCCAAGCTCCTCTAATCCCACTTTTTCAACTTAACCCTTTCCCAAACAAGACCTGGTTTTGACCTCCTTGACAGAAAACAGCTTGGGAAAACATTGAGGCAAATGAAGAAAATCAGCCTTTTCTTCATTTGTCGCAATATTTTCTATGACATATTGTACACAAGTCCAGTCTTTGTTAATATCCATTTCGGCTTTGGTGCCAGCTTTTGAATTGGACCATCATACATTTTTGCCATTCGAGAAAGCGTAAATCATGAAATTTAACATTGATAACATTTTTTACGAAATCATAACTTACCTGACAGAAGAGTTCCTGCGTTTCTGGCACAACCAACAATAAGAAAGCACATTCTGCTTGGGTCTGGTCTTCCAGCTATAAACATAAAACATATGGATGTCTATAAACATAGGATTTGTCTTAAACACAGCTCAGGAAATAGTATGCAACAGTGAATATTTGTACTGGGAAAAAAATATATCTGATGGGTCAATTGGGAAGGGTCTGTTGAGCAAAATCTTCCCTTGCCGCTACGGTTTGGGAATGCTACTGTTTACCGGTATTAGTTAAAGAAGGAAATAAAACAAGATGTGTTTGTGAAACACAAATGCCCCCGAAATGGCTTTTTTTCTATAATTATGACCTTAATTGATATATGACCTTAACCTACATGAATGACCTTGACCCTCTAACCTAATATCATTGAAAGAAGGCTACATACCAAATTTGATCTTTGTATGTGGAATACTTTTGGAGGAAAGTTGTTGCGTTAAGTGGTGCGTTAAGTTACATGTTAAGGATTAATAAGGGTTAAACAGTGACCTTGAGGAAGTTCAAATTGCAAGGATCAGATAGATATCAGTGAAAGAACTTTACATACCAAATTTGAGCTTTGTATGTTGAATACTTTTGGAGAAAAGGCTAACGTTAAGTTGTTGCGTTAAGTGGCGCGTTAAGTTACATGTTAAGGGTGGATAAGGGTTAAACAGTGACCTTGAGGAAGGTCAAATTGCAAGGATCAGATAGATATCACTGAAAGAACTTTACATACCAAATTTGAGCTTTGAACGTGGAATACTTTTGGAGAAAAGGCTAACGTTAAGTTGTTGCGTTAAGTGGCGCGTTAAGTTACATGTTAAGGGTGGATAAGGGTTAAACGGTGACCTTGAGGAAAGTCAAATTGCAAGGATCAGATAGATATCACTGAAAGAACTTTACATACCAAATTTGAGCTTTGTATGTGGAATACTTTTGGAGAAAAGGCTAACGTTAAGTTGTTGCGTTAAGTGGCGCGTTAAGTTACATGTTAAGGGTGGATAAGGGTTAAACGGTGACCTTGAGGAAGGTCAAATGGCAAGGATCAGATAGATATCACTAAATTAACTTTACATACCAAATTTGAGCTTTGTATGTGGAATACTTTTGGAGAAAAGGCTAACGTTAAGTTGTTGCGTTAAGTGGCGCGTTAAGTTACATGTTAAGGGTGGATAAGGGTTAAACGGTAACCTTGAGGAAAGTCAAATTGCAAGGATCAGATAGATATCACTGAAAGAACTTTACATACCAAATTTGAGCTTTGTATGTGGAATACTTTTGGAGAAAAGGCTAACGTTAAGTTGTTGCGTTAAGTGGCGCGTTAAGTTACATGTTAAGGGTGGATAAGGGTTAAACAGTGACCTTGAGGAAGGTCAAATTGCATGGATCAGATAGATATCACTGAAAGAACTTTACATACCAAATTTGAGCTTTGAACGTGGAATACTTTTGGAGAAAAGGCTAACGTTAAGTTGTTGCGTTAAGTGGCGCGTTAAGTTACATGTTAAGGGTGGATAAGGGTAAAACGGTGACCTTGAGGAAGGTCAAATTGCATGGATCAGATAGATATCACTGAAAGAACTTTACATACCAAATTTGAGCTTTGTATGTGGAATACTTTTGGAGAAAAGGCTAACGTTAAGTTGTTGCGTTAAGTGGCGCGTTAAGTTACATGTTAAGGGTGGATAAGGTTTAAACGGTGACCTTGAGGAAAGTCAAATTGCAAGGATCAGATAGATATCACTTAAAGAACTTTACATACCAAATTTGAGCTTTGTATGTGGAATACTTTTGGAGAAAAGGCTAACGTTAAGTTGTTGCGTTAAGTGGCGCGTTAAGTTACATGTTAAGGGTGGATAAGGGTTAAACAGTGACCTTGAGGAAGGTCAAATTGCATGGATCAGATAGATATCACTGAAAGAACTTTACATACCAAATTTGAGCTTTGAATGTGGAATACTTTTGGAGAAAAGGCTAACGTTAAGTTGTTGCGTTAAGTGGCGCGTTAAGTTACATGTTAAGGGTGGATAAGGGTTAAACGGTGACCTTGAGGAAGGTCAAATTGCATGGATCAGATAGATATCACTGAAGGAACTTTACATACCAAATTTTGAGCTTTGAATGTGGAATACTTTTGGAGAAAAGGCTAACGTTAAATTGTTGCGTTAAGTGGCGCGTTAAGTTACATGTTAAGGGTGGATAAGGGTTAAACGGTGACCTTGAGGAAGGTCAAATTGTATGGATCAGATAGATATCACTGAAAGAACTTTACATACCAAATTTAAGCTTTGTATGTGGAATACTTTTGGAGAAAAGGCTAACGTTAAGTTGTTGCGTTAAATGGCGCATTAAGTTACATGTTAAGGGTGGATAAGGGTTAAACAGTGACCTTGAGGAAAGTCAAATTGCAAGGATCAGATAGATATCACTGAAAGAACTTTACATACCAAATTTAAGCTTTGTATGTGGAATACTTTTGGAGAAAAGGCTAACGTTAAGTTGTTGCGTTAAGTGGAGCGTTAAGTTATATGTTAAGGGTGGATAAGGGTTAAACGGTGACCTTGAGGAAGGTCAAATTGCATGGATCAGATAGATATCACTGAAACACCTTTACATACCATATTTGAGCTTTGTATGCATAATAGTTGTCGAGAAAATGACAATGTTAAGTTTCGGACTGACAGACAGACGGACGGACAGACAGACGGACAGACAGACAGACAGACGGACAGACAGACATGAGTAAAACAATATGCCCCCGATCTCTCGATACGGGGGCATAAAAACACTGTTTAAATATGTTGTTATTCATTTACCACACAATATTTTAACTCGCCCGGTAGGACTAATAGGTAACTTATTCCACTCGCCAGCAACCAAATGCTACTCGCTAATGCAAGCTGGCAAGTGGAATTTTACACACCTGTTATGGCAAAAGGAGCATATACTGATTATCAGCATTTTATCCATGAAAGCTTTTATTGTCCAATGACTGTGTCCCCAACTTTTGTTTCCCACATCTTCCAATTAACTAAGTGACAATGTCTCTCTTCAAGTATGACATTCCCATGCAAGCATCAACAAATTAGATGTATGGAACTTCTGTCATATGGCTCTTTAACTGTAAAATCAAGTTTTCATGCCTCACAGCATAAACTGAATTCTGCCCCTGGCAAATCAATACAGGAGATTCTGTGAGAAAACAGAGACTGCATAGACAAGTAATCTACATGAGACAAATATTACACCATAGGCTTGGAATGACAATTTTTACAAATCAAGTCAGTAGCAACTTGCTGCTTTTCAACAAAAACCTTGTAACTGCAGCTTTAAAACAAGCTGCAGTTACGGGGTTTTTGTTGAAAAGCGACAAAATGTCACTGTCCATGTATGACATTTCCCATGCTAACATCAGCAAATTAACTGTATGGAGCTTCTGTCATATGGCTCATTAATTGTAAATCAAATTTTCATGGCTCAGAGCTCAAACTGAATTCTGCCCCTGTCAAATCAATACAGGCGATTCTGTAAGAAAATTGAAGACTGTACAGACAAGTTATCTACATACAACCAATATATCATAGGCTTGGAACGTCAAATTTCTACAAATCAAGTCAATGGCAAATTGCCGCTTTTCAACAAAAACCTTGTAACTGCAGCTTAAACAAGCTGCAGTTACAAGGTTTTTGTTGAAAAGCGACAAAATGTCACTGTCCATGTATGACATCCCCTATGCTAGCATCAACAAATTAACTGTATGGAGCTTATGTCATATGGCTCATTAACTGTAAAATCAAATTATCATGGCTCACAGCACAAACTGAATTCTGCCCCTGGCAAATTAATACAGATAATTCTGTAAGAAATCAGAAACTGCACAGACAATTTATCTACATGCGACCAATCATACCATAGGCTTAGAATGACAATTTCTACAAATCAAGTCAGTCGCAAATTGCTGCTTTTCAACAAAAACCTTGTAACTGCAGCTTAAAACAAGCTGCAGTTACGAGATTTTTGTTAAAAATGGGACAAAATGTCACTGTCCATGTGTGACATTCCCCATGCTAGCATCAGCAAATTAACTGTATGGAACTTCTGTCATATGGCTCATTAATTGTAAAATCAAATTTTCATGGCTAACAGCATAAACTGAATTCTGCCCCTGACAAATCAATACAAGCAATCCTGTAAGAAAATAGACTCCATAGACAATTTATCTACATGCAACCAATAAACCATAGGCTTGGAATGACAATTTCTGCCAACCAATTAAGTGGCAAACGTCACTGTTAGAAATCTATCACTGAAGGTGATAAAAATACCCCCGCCACCACCTTTGTTCGGACAAGCGTTTTTGTTGAATGAGGAGCCATACTCAGAAATTGTCAATCCGATTTTCTTGAAATTTGGTCCAATCAGGGGCAATAACTCAGAAAGTATCGGTGTGATTTCCATGAATTTTGCATCTTGCATATATACAGGTCCTAATGCATACCTGTGCCAAGTATGAAACAAATCGTTCAGTAACTGTAGGAGGAATTGTCCGGACAAGCATTTTTGTCAAATCAGGGGCAATAAATCAGAGAGTGTTGGTCTGATTTTCATGAAATGTGTGTCTTGCACATCTACAGAAGTTAATGCACACCTGTGCCAAGTATGAAGCAAATCGGACAGTAACTAAAGGAAAAGTTGTCCGGACAAGCATTTTTTGGTAAAATCAAGGGCCAAAACAGAGAAAGTAAATGTCAGATTTCCCTGAAATTTGCGTCATGCACATCTACAGGTCCTAATGCACACCTATGCCAAGTATGAAGCAAATCGGACAGTAAGTGTAGGAGGAGTTATCCGGACAAGCATTTTTTGTCAAATCAGGGGCCATAACTCAGAAAGTATCGGTCCGATTTTCAAGAAATTTGCGTCTTGCAAATCTACAGGTCCTAATGAAGCAAATCGGACAGTAACTGTAGGAGGAGTTGGCCGGACAAGCATTTTTGGGTCAAATCAGGGGCCATAACTCAAAAAGTATCAGTCCGATTTCCGTAAAATTTGCGTCTTGCACATCTACAGGTGACAATGAACACTTGTGCCAAGTATGAACTAAACCGGTCCATAAGTGTAGGAGGAGTTATCCGGACAAGCATTTTTTGGTCAAATCAGGGGCCATAACTCAGAAAGTATCGGTCCGATTTTCGTGAAATTTGTGTCTTGCAAATCTACAGGTCCTAATGCACACCTGTGCCAAGTATGAAGCAAATCGGACAGTAACTGTAGGAGGAGTTGGCCGGACAAGCATATTTGGGTCAAATCAGGGGCCATAACTCAAAAAAGTATCGGTCTGATTTCCATGAAATTTGCGTCTTGCAAATCTACAGGTCCTAATGCACACCTGTGCCAAGTATGAAGCAAATCCGACAGTAACTGTAGGAAGAGTTGGCCGGACAAGCATTTTTGGGTCAAATCAGGGGCCGTAACTCAAAAAGTATCGGTCCGATTTCCGTGAAATTTGCGTCTTGCACATCTACAGGTGACAATGAACACTTGTGCCAAGTATGAACTAAATCGGTCCACAAGTGTCGGAGGAGTTATCCGGACAAGCATTTTTTTTGTCAAATCAGGGGCCATAACTCAGAAAGTATCGGTCAGATTTTTGTGAAATTTGCGTCTTGCAAATCTACAGGTTCTAATGCACACCTGTGCCAAGTATGAAGCAAATCGGACAGTAACTGTAGGAGGAGTTGGCCGGACAAGCATTTTTGGGTCAAATCAGGGGCCATAACTCAGAAAGTATCGGTCCGATTTCCGTAAAATTTGCGTCTTGCAAATCTACAGGTCCTAATGCACACCTGTGCCAAGTATGAAGCAAATCCGATAGTAACTGTAGGAGGAGTTGGCCGGACAAGCATTTTTGGGTCAAATCAGGGGCCGTAACTCAAAAAGTATCGATCCGATTCCCGTGAAATTTGCGTCTTGCACATCTACAGGTCACAATGAACAATTGTGCCAAGTATGAACTAAATCGGTCAACAAGTGTAGGAGGAGTTGTCCGGACAAAGTTTTGGAGACAGACCAACAAACAAACAAACAAACCATCCAACCATCCAACCAACCAACCAACCAACCAACCACTGGACCGACAGGCTGATTCCAGTATACCCCCTCCAAACTTCGTTTGCGGGGGTATAATTATTCCTGTATACCCCCTCCAAACTTCGTTTGCGGGGGTATAATTATATAGGGCTTTTTTAAGAAAGGCTTAAGTCTTTGATGGACAAAATCTAGTATACATCTTTGTGAACACAAGACAGACTTTTCTATGTCAAGTCTAATATACTTTCTTTTCTCTTAGAGAAAAAACTTACAAAAATAAGTTTCTATTTTTTTTCACAAGGTCAGACAAAATTAAGCTCCAAAGGATTTCCACGTTCATATAAGGCAATATTAATTTTGCTCATGCCATATTACAGTAATAAATATCAGGGGTAAATCTGTAAGATATAATTATGTGAAAACTTCAGATATTAGGTGAGATTAGTTTGTACTTTTTCTAGGCTAAAAAGGGCTTCATTGACAAAATATTTAGCATCAAAGGACTTCACTTGTCTGGCTATAATTTTAATAGCCTTGGGTGCATGCAAACTTAGATTTTGTATTTGAAATGAAATAATGATTTTTAAGTTTGTAATGTTTGATAGAATCAACCATTAAGACCACAATTTTGTTAAGTAGCCTTTCAATAGCAATGGATTCTGTGCTAAAAATAAAATGGGTTTACCATTATGTTTTGATAAACCGTCGGTGTTGTTACAAAATCTTGTAACTACGGCTTGAATCAAGCCGTAGTTATGAGATTTTAAAACAACACCTACTAAATACTATTGTTTGTCCAAACTTACATCTCGATTAAAGGGACATTTCATTCCCATTTCTATTTTCTAAAGTATGTTTTGATGCCAAGATTTGTTATTCTCATGAGTATAAATGATATTAGTTTTTTGAAGTTGTTGCTGATACACGAGAAACACACATTTAAAGTTCAAACAGAATCCACAAATTCCATATAAATCAGAACTGTTGTCCACAACAATTTGTTTAATTTGAACACAAAAATATATATTTCTCATAAACGGCGCAATACTTTGACTTGAAATTTTCAGAATTTTCATAAGGAAATATGCTCTTTCAGATAAAAGTAGAACAAAATTTATGACAAAAAATTCTGAAATGTCACTTTAACTGATAAAAAAAGTTCCCTATTGAGCGGCAAGAAAATAATAGCATTTAGGCACACAAAGTTCCCTTTTATTTCTTCAAATGGTTCTTCATCCTATTAAATAAATCTTTAAGCATTTCTAAACAATTGTTCAATTGTCTGCAATAACTTTCAATTTGAGAAAGTCATGGATAACTTTTTGTTTTGAGAAATTAGGGCAGAGACTTTCAGAAATTCATTTTTCTAAGATAGTCATGCTCAAAGAACAGCTTTCCTTTTACTTTGAATGGACCATTTTCGATCAACAGAACTGGAAAAAGAACTCTTATGGCATTCAATTACAAAATATTTCTAGAAATACTATCCTGTCTTACATTTGTTAGAGCTTAACTATTTCCCAAACAAGACCTGGTTTTCATGTCCCTATTAGACTAAAGCCGTCATAGACGGATTATGCTCCCCGTATAAGTGTTTGTCACAAAAAAACCATATCATACATTAAGCCCCCTTTTCCCATGACAGATTTTTGTACACAAATTATTTATAGAATATAGTCTAGAACATCTCATTCATCACATAAGTACAAAATTTCATTAAATTCTGCCCATTAGATGAAGAACAAGAGGACCATGATGGTCCTATATCGCTCACCTGAACCAAAATGATATAAGCAACACTTTTCTTCAATTCAAAAAATATTTAAGACTTTAAGACTGAAAACGAACTTATGGTCAATAACATTGTGAAAATCAAACTCATCCAAGATTTCATCATGCCCAACATTGTGTCCAAGATTTGTCTTGTTTGATAAATAATTGTAGATTCTGGAGTATAAACAAGGTCGAAAACCGCCAAAAACAGCAATTTTGTCACTTCAAGGGCTTAAAACTCTTGACTTTCTAGTCAGATCAGGCTGAAAATCAAACTCATCCGAGATCTTATGATATCCAACATTGTGTCCAAGATTTGTCTTGATTGGTCAATAATTGTAGATTCTAGAGTGTAAACAAGGTCTAAAGCAGCCGAAAACGGCAATTTGATCAAATTCAAGGGCACATAACTCTCCACTTTTTGATCAGATCGGACTGAAAATCAAACTTATCCAAGATCTTTTGGTCTCAAACATTGTGTTCAAGTTTTGTCATAATTGATAAATAATTGTAGATTATAGAGTGTAAACAATGTCAAAAACAGCCGAAATCGACAATTTTATCAAATTCAAGGGCATATAACTCTCATCTTTCTGGTCAGATCAGACTCAAAATCAAACTCATCTGATATCTTATGGTCTCCAACCTTGTGTCCAAGATTTGTCTTGATTGGTCAAAAATTGTAGATTCTAGAGTGTAAATAAGGTCGAAAACAGTCAAAAACAGCAATTTTGTCAAATTCAAGGGCTCATAACTCTCAACTTTCTGATCAGATAAGACTGAAAATCAAACTCATTTTAGATCTTATGATCCCCAATATTGTGTCCAAGTTTTGGATTGATTGATCAATAATTGTAGATTCTAGAGTGTAAACATCGTCGAACACAGCCAAAAATGACAATTTTGTCAAATTCAAGGGCAAGTAACTCTCAACTTTCTGATCAGATCAGACTGAAAATCATACTCATCCGAGATCTCATGGTCCCAAACATTGTGTCAAAGTTTTGTCTTGATTGATGAATTATTGTAGATTCTAGAGTGTAAACAAGGTCAAAAACAGCCGAAAATGGCAATTTTGTCAAATTTAAGGGCTTATAACTCTCGTCTTTCTGGTCAGATCAGACTGAAAATCAAACTCATCCGAGATCTTATGGTCTGCAATCTTATGTCCAAGATTTGTCTTGATTGATCAATAATTGTAGATGCTAGAGTGTAAACAATGTCAAAACTAAGTATTTTTCGCATTCAAGGGCAGATAACTCCCGACTTTCTAGTTCGATCTGACCCATAATCGAACTCATCCGAGATCTTATGGCCATACATGTTTTGACCAAGTTTGGTCAAGATTGGCTTATATTTGTAGATGCTAGAGTGTAAACACGAAATTGTGGATGGACAGACAAACGGACAGACAGACGGACGGACAGACGGACGACGGACAAAAAGTGACCACAATAGCTCACCTTGAGCACTTCATGCTCAGGTGAGCTAAAAATTAGAGAAAAACTAATTTTTACATTAAGGCCCCTTTTTCCATGACACAGCCTCAAATCAAGAAACGGAGAAAAAAGTCCCTAGGGATTGACCCCAGGAGTTCACCTGTGAAGTTTCATTGAATTTGGTCCAAGGGATGCTGAGATCTGGCTGTGGACGGAAGGACTGCCAGACGGACGGACGGAAGGACAGCGTGGCGACTATATGCTCCCCCGAATTTTTTTCGGGGAGCATAAAAAGGCTTGGGAAAACATTGAGACAAAAGAAGAAACTGCTGATAACCAGCAGTTTCTCCTTTTGCCTCAATGTTTTCTGTTCTACATTTTGCACAAAATTTACTTTAAGTAGCATTTATTTTGTCGTCTGCAGCATCTTTCAAATTGGACCACCCTAAAATTTTGCCATTAGGGAAAGCGTTAAAGTAATGAAGAAGCTATTAGAGAACAGCAATGATCTAAATACCAAAAGTATTTTTTTCTCTGTTCAAAGCTCATTTATCATTTAAGATACATTATAAGTTCAAAGTTATGTAATGAAAATTAATTTGCTGTAAATGAGTTGATATTAACCCATTACTATTTCCATTTCTTTCAAACCATCTGTTAAACAACCTATGAAATGAGCAATTTTGTATCAAACTTCCACAATTTCATAGAAATATTTGGAATAACAGAAGAACAATAGGTCTAAGGCTCTCTTTTGATGTGCAATTACTAGGAATATAGGATAATTCCTGGATGAATTTTCAAAGAACAAAAGACAGTAAACCATTTTTTAAGAAATCATCATGACTATATAGTAATGCAACCCTTAAAAATATTAGCTATCTCTTCGGTGAAAATGCAAAACCTTGTATGTCGATTCTTGCAATTTTCAAAGTACAATCTTGTGTGCCCAGTTACAGACAATTCTTGCAGGTCTTGAGATATCTTACTGATCAGTATTGATGACAAATCATTTGTGAACAATATGTCCAAATTTCAAGTAAAACATTTCAGTTTGTGAAAAGTTATTACACTTTTTCCCTCCCCTTTGAAATTTTCCAAAAACGAGATACCAGGTTTTGCATTTACAACAATAATATGCTTTTCTAACTTTTGTTCTTGAGTTCATAAGGGAACAATTAGCTTTGATTAAATATAAGGAGGTACATTATACTAAGTTTTGATTGTCTTACAAAAGAACATAATATTTTGTTGAAAAAAAGTAAATATTATGACGCTTTTAATGTCTTTTTTTTTTACTTGGTTTCATTTAATTATTGAGACTATCTGTGTCTGTTAATCCCACATAGGGTCACCTGGATTTAACACATCACAATGATAAAGGCTTGTTCCAAGCAATTTCCTCATTTCCCACAATGATTTCTACCAGAATAAAACAATGTGAATTGTACTCTGCAATTTCTTTGAATTTGGGATTGTCTAAAATTCAGACATCTAGTTATGGGTTTCACTTTAGTAGACACTCCTGAGAGTATTGTCAATGCATATTATGAAATTATTCACAAGTGTCGAATAAACATGGATTTATGGTAGAATTGCAGACTGTAAAATAAGGCTTTTGAAAATGGGACTGGCACAAAAGTGGGAGGATATAAAATCTGCATCTTAATAAAAGTTCTATTTCAGCATTTTCTAGTACCTCATAAATGGGCCAAGATATGGGTAAATTGGCCTATAGGCTTTCATTATTGTCTGATCGGTTTTTCATTATCTACCCACTTGCCAGAAAAAAGTGTCGGAAAGATATAAGCTGCCCCTGGAGATTGAGCCCTTGACCACATGATTAAGTCTGATGCCCTTCCTACTTTGCCATGGCTGTGGCACCTTAAAGCATTTTGACATAGAATAAGATCAGGTTGTGTCTAAATGCAGTTGCATCAGGAGCGGTACAATATCCCTACAGGCCATTATTTTGAAGAGAACAATATGGATCCTGATCAGACTGTATAAGCACTAGGTTGATCTGTTAAACACAAATGTCTTACAGGCCCTTCATTCATACGGTTAACCATGTAAATTCTAATTTGATTAAGCAGTGAGCTTATTTTCTGATGAAAATACAAAGTGCTGACATTCTTGACCAATTTCCAAATGATGACCAAACTGAAAGGATAAAGAGGCAACAAAATGAGTGTTACTTAATACAATTTGTTTATTAAGACTAGGAGAGCATCGAGAGGGAAAAATACAACATAATTTTCTTCTTTTCTCTCAATGCTTTCCAAACTCATTGAGATCCCTGACATCAAAACTGAGACTTGTATGGGAAAAGGCCAAGTCTATTCATGTCTTAACTGAACAATGGATGCTATTAGGTAACTGTAGACTTTGTCAAGCCTCTTCTGGCATAACAAACAATAGGGCATTTATGTTGTACTTTTACTACTGGAGAAATAGGTTAATTACAGCAAAGGACAGCTACAATAGCACAAATGGACCATAATTCAATTATGAGAATGGTCTAAATTCTTTAACCCTTGCCTTACCAAGCATCAACTTTGATATTACAAGTGTGGATCCATACATTTTTCCCAGGAAAGGGCCTAATTGATCGAGCAACACATACAAAATTGTTTTGATAGCCCCCATTTTGACCAAACCTTGCAACTTCATAACACATTGTCTAAAAATTTGTCTAAATATTGATCATTTAGGGTGTTGTTTAGGGAAATGTGGTTAAGGGTTCATTACAATGGCTAGCTATGTCACAAATGGACCAAGATTCAATTATATGAATGGTCTAAATCTTTTACCCTAAGTGACATTCCTCTCAGAAAACATCATAAACACGGCCATTTTGTTAACAGCTTGTAGTATCATAGACCAATATCTCTAGCCTTTAGTTGAATTAACATTGGATTAATGGATGGCAGAATTGTGTTTGCTTTTTGGTGTTCTTTTTCTCTTACCCTATTACCAAAGATATGATTTACCAACAGTGGTAGCTAGCTATAATGTCACAAATGACCCAAGATTCAATTATATGAATGGTCTAAATCTTTTACCCTAAGTGACATTCCTCTCAGAAAACATCATAAACACCTCCATTTTGTTAACAGCCTGTAGTATCATAGACCAATATATCTAGCCTTTAGTTGAATAAACATTGGAGTAATGGAGGGTGGAATTGTGTTTGTTTTTTTGGGATTCTCTTTTTCTCTTGGTCTTTGTTCCTTTACACTTGTAGCTAGCTATAATGTCACAAATGACCCAAGATTCAATTATATGAATGGTCCAAATCTTTTACCTTAAGTGACATTCCTCTCAGAAAACATCATAAACACGGCCATTTTGTTAACAGCCTGTAGTATCATAGACCAATATCTCTAGCCTTTAGTTGAATTAACATTGGATTAATGGGGGTGGGGGTTCTGTTTGCCTTTCGGACATGAAAAAACACAAATGTTTGGTAGAGGGGTTAGTAGAATTAACACCTTGCTATAATGACACAAATGGTCCAAAATTCAATTATATGAATGGTCCAAATCTTTTACCCTAAGAGACATGTCCTCTCAGAAAACATCATAAACACGACCATTTTGTTAACAGCCTGTAGTATCATAGACCAATATCTCTAGCCTTTAGTTGAATTAACATTGGATTAATGGATGGTTGAATTGTGCTTGTTTTTTGGGGCTGTATTTTTTCTCTCTCTCTTGGTATTTTTTCCTTATCTGTGAAAAAATAAGCTGTATTTGTGACAAAAATGGCAAGAGAATTGTTTAAAAATTTGGTCCTTAATTAACCAAGGCAGACCAAATTTAGTTGTTCTTTACAAGCAAAAACTGTAGAAAACTTGAGGGAACAGAAGAAAATGCTGCTAACCAGCATTTTCTTCTTTTCCCTAAAGTTTTGAAACCCTTTCAAATCACAAACATTTGGTTCAGGGTTAATTACACTAGCAGCTAGCTATAATGTCACAAATGGACCAAGATTCAATTATATGAATGGTCCAAATCTTTTATCCTAAGTGTCATTCCTCTCAGAAAACATCATAAACACGGCCATTTTGTTAACAGCATGTAGTATCATAGACCAATATCTCTAGCCTTTAGTTGAATTAACATCGGATTAATGGATGGTGGAATTGTGTTTGCTTTTTAGGGCATATATTTTTCTGTTGAATGTTTTCCCTAGTTTTTATGAAAAATTGATGCCTCAAGAACATAGAAATACCAAGGGAATATATATATCCATTTATGATAGCCAACATTTTCTCCTCAATCTCAAAAGCCTTTCCATACTACAAATAATCTTATGCAATGTTCAATAGACAATAGACAAAATTCTATTTTGTCAAAATGTATTTCACATCATTATTGAAATCAGACCAGTGAATTGTTGTTTGTTTGGGAAAAATCTAGTTGATCTAGTATCAACATTATGGCAACTCCACTTAGTCATATTACAAAATGACATTGCTAGAGCTTGAATCATAAGCAGATTTTAATGTTACCTGTGAAATACTGAAAGAGTACAGCAGCATTTTGCTTTTGAAAGTGTGTGGTTCAAGTAGCAGTAAACCCTAGCTGTGTTGTGGTGTTAAGGCCTCGTCACATACAATTTCCCATAAACATCATGTCCACATCACATCCAAAAATAACCTTATAAAACTGACCATTGTTACACATGCTCCAGTCAAGATGTGGATGTGAAATCATGTATGAGACCAGGCCTTTAGTTACATGCACAAAGAATCATAATAATATGACAAAGAAATTTACTTACATATTTCAAGACTTTCAACTGAAGCTGAGCAGCATCCTGGTCATAAAGCTCACCTGAAACAGATGACAAACAATGACAATAACAACATTTTTCAACCCTTTCCCTAACAACAGCATTTAAGTTTGGTCTAATTCAAAAGCAGACAAGAAAGAGGATGTTGATAAATATATGACTTGTGTGCACACATTATAGCAAAAAATATTGAGGCAAACAGATACTTTCCTGGAAATCAGCATCTTGTTCTTGAACCTCAATATTTTCCCAACCCTTTTCTGTTATGGAAGTCAAAACATGGTCTTCTTAGAAATAAAGTAAAAGCAATGAAGGCCATGAGTACTAAAGTATGTAATCGTTTTTTTACAACATGCAAAGAAACATAACAAAGACCAGCATTATTTCTTGACATGTTGGATACAAATACTTACCGGAATTAATCATATAAATTAAAAGTCAAGGAAGTATTTTGACAATCTTTGAATGTTTTTAACCTTTCTTATGAATAATGATAATTCCTTGAAATAGAAAAAAAATATGCTTAAGTTTGACTAGCAGAGGAAGCAAGTTTAGACATCAAGAACCTTTGGGGGGCACTGCATTATACAATCAATAAGACTTTTTTCTTAAAGATGATCCTTCCCGCATAATGCTGCATTTCAACAAAAACCTCGTAACTGCAGCTTGTTTTAAGCTGTAGTTACAAGGTTTTTGTTGAAAAGCGAGGATATATAAATGTTTTTTTATCACATGCAGTTGCCTAGACAGACATGTTATGTAACTCACCACAGAGCTTGATGAGTTGCTGGCTGGCTCTCTCTTCAGCTGCTCTCCCTTGAAACGTCCTCTGTATGTGGCTGTAGCAGGCTGCAATCTGCGAGAGGAATGACTGCATTGTCATAATGATTATCACAGTCTACTGTGGTGTATCACATATTATACAAGAGGACCATGATGGTCCTATATCGCTCACCTGAACCAAAATGATATGAGCAACATTTTTGTTCAATTCAATAAATATTTATGACTTTAAGACTGAAAACGAACTTATGGTCAATAACGTTGTAAAAATCGAGCTCATTCAAGATCTTATGGTGCTCAAAATTGTGTCCAAGATTTGTCTTGTTTGATAAACAATTGTAGATTCTGGAGTTTAAACAAGATCGAAAACAGCCGAAAACAGCAATTTTGTCAAATTCAAGGGCACATAACTCTCAACTTTTTTTATCAGATCAGACTGAAAACCAAACTCATCCCAGAACTTCTGATTATCCCCAACATTGTGTCCAAGTTTTGTCTTAATTGATCAATAATTGTATATTCTAGAGTATAAACAAGGTCGAAAACAGTCGAAAACGGCAATTTTATCAAATTCAAGGGCACATAACTCTCGACTTTGTGGTAAGATCAGGCTGAAATTCAAACTCACCCGAGATCTTATGATACCCAACATTGTGTCCAAGATTTGTCTTGATTGGTCAATAATTGTAGATTCTAGAGTGTAAACAAGTTCGAAAACAGCCGAAAACAGCAATTTTGTCTAATTCAAGGGCACATAACTCTCAACTTTTTAATCAGATGGGACTGAAAATCAAAGTCATTCAAGATCTTATAGTCTAAAATATTGTGTCCAAGTTTTGTCTTAATTAATAAATAATTGTAGATTCTAGAGTGTAAACTATGTCAAAAACAGCCGAAAATGGCAATTTTATCAAATTCAAGGGCACATAACTCTCATTTTTCTGGTCAGATCCGACTGAAAATCAATCTCATTTGAGATCTTATGGTCTCCAAAATTGTGTCCAAAATTTGTCTTGATTGGTCAAAAATTGTAGATTCTAGAGTGTAAATAAGGTCGAAAATGGTCAAAAACAGCAATTTTATCAAATTCAAGGGCACATAACTCTCGACATTGTGGTAAGATCAGGCTGAAATTTAAACTCATCCGAGATCTCATGGTCCCCAACATTGTGTCCAAGTTTTGTCTTGATTGATGAATAATTGTAGATTCTAGAGAGTAAACAAGGTCAAAAGCAGCCGAAAATGGCAATTTTGTCCAATTCAAGGGCGCATAACTCTCGTCTTTCTGGTCAGATCAGACCGAAAATCGAACTCATGTGAGATCTTATGGTCTGCAACATTATGTCCAAGATTTGTCTTGATTGATCAATAATTGTAGATGCTAGAGTGTAAACAATGTCAAAACTAGGTATTTATCGCATTCAAGGGCAGATAACTCCTGACTTTCTGGTTCTATCTGACCCATAATCGAACTCATCCGAGATCTTATGGCCATACATGTTTTGACCAAGTTTGGTCAAGATTGGCTTATATTTGTAGATGCTAGAGTGTAAACACGAAATTGTGGACGGACGGACGGACAGACAGACAGACGGACAGACAGACAGACAGACAGACGGACGACGGACAAAAAGTGATCACAATAGCTCACCTTGAGCACTTTGTGCTCAGGTGAGCTAATAACACTCTGCAGTGGTATATCACATATATACAACAGTCTACTGTTGTATATCACATATTATATAACACTCTACTGTGGTATATCACATATTATATAACACTCTACTTGTTATATCACATATTATATAATGTTCTATTGTGATACATCACATATATAACACTCTAATGTGGTATATCACATATTATATAACATTTTACAGTAGTATATTCCATGATAACATTATATAACTTCATGCTGGAAAGTACCACATAATATTCTGGTGCACACTGCAAATGACTGCATTGTCATAATAGTGATCGCATAACAGTATCACATATCACATGTAATCATAATGTTCTAGTTGAAGCTGCTGAATAACTGCATTGTGATGATGGTGATCACATATCAGAATCTAATTATTTCCATTCTAGTATATTCACATGTTTATCATATAATTGCCAAAGTTCTGTTCCAAAACATCAAATTTTAAGAAATGTGATATTTAATAGATGACATAAATGCTGTGGCAAATGACAAAATAGATGTTAGTAATGATTTAATTTTTTGTGGAATATAGCAAAGAAAATATTACAGCATAAGGTTAAGATGCAAGTTGTCAGCATTTTCTTCTTATGAACTAATAATTTCTGAAATACTTCTTTTTAGTCATTGCAAAAATGTCATTTTGAACTAAAGGGATAAGAAAGGCAAGTGAGAACATACAAATTGTCATTCTGTAAACCACATAAATGAATAACAAGCTAGATAATAGTTATCATATCACATTCTTGAGCAGATACACTGTTCAAATCTCTGTGAAATGATAAGGCCGTGATATCACATAATAGAGCATCAACATTAACGAAGGCCATCTTCAAAGTTATCCAACAGAATTTTTTTCTTATGACGCTCAACTAACAGACTTTGCTGACAAAAACAAAGTTGTCCTATGTTAAAATTGGTGTACTATTCATCATTTTAATTTGCAAGAAGTGTAGTTTGCATACAGTGATCAAGCAACAATTCTACTCCATTTAAAGTGACATTTCAGAATTTTTTGTCATAAATTTTACTTTTATTTTTATCTGAAAGAGCATATTTCCTTATGAAAACTCTGAAAATTTCAAGCCAAAATATTGCGCCGTTTACGAGAAATTTATATTTTTGTGTTAAAATTGAACAAATTGTTGTGGACAACAGTTCGGATTTATATGCAATTTATCGATTATGTCTCAACTTTAAATGTGTGTTTCTCGCTTATTGGCAACACGTTAAACAAACTAATAGTATTTATACTCATTAGAATAACCAATCTTTGTATCAAGACATACTTTAAAAAAATGAAATTGGAATGAAATGTCCCTTTAAAATCTTCTCCTAAAAATCACACGAACAAATCTTTCTTGCATTATTCACTATGAACAATATGCCAGCACATCATTCTATGTATCTCATCACAGCAACTTTTTTTTACCAGAATTACAAAAACATTGGTCATAGGTGTCCCACAAAATGGCTCTGTAGGTGTTGAATTCAAAGCTTCCATTAGATTTAATATTGAAACAGAACATGCATCAGTGATTCTAATATGTGTATATATATTGGTGTTGTTTATTTTGTTTATTCTGTGTTTGGGACAAGATTAAATTTTATATTCCCCTGTTGCATCAAGATAAGACACAAGAACAGCAAGCTCACATTCACACCAGGCTGTCTGATTAATCTACAAATTAATCTACAAAGGGTTAATAAGGATTAAAAATTCAAGCCGAGATTGCATCACCAGGAAATTAGTCTCAGATCTTACTGGAGACATCACAGCAGGAATTCTTTGTCATTACTTTACATTTATTCAGAGGTTCAGGGATGTCAAGAAACATTCAGGAATCCTTAATCCTGCTAAGAACAAGACTTGGTAAGAATGTCCCTAATAGGAAAGGCTTGCGAAAACATTGCGACGAAAGAAGAAAATGCTGATTATCAGCATTTTCTTCTGTTGTTTCAATGTTTTCAGAGCTATGTTATTCACAAATTTAACCTTTAGTAACATTCATTTTGTCATCTGCAACAGCTTTCAAAGTAGACACCCTAAATTTTGGTCCTTTGGGAAAGGATTATTCTGTGTTTGCATGGGACAACGTTAAATTTTATATTCCCCTGTTGCATCAAGACAATTTAGAAACAAAAACATCTAGCTCACATTCACACCAGGCTGTCTGATTAATGTACAAAGGGTTAATAAGGATTACAAATTCAAGCCGAAATTGCATCATCAGGATATTAGTCTCAGATCTTACAGGAGACATCACAGCGGGAATTCTTTGTCATTACTTTACATTTATTCAGAGTTTCAGAGATTCAGGAAACATTCTGGAATTCTTAATCCTTTCCCAAACAAGATCTTGCTTTGACATTTACGATAGAAATGCTTGGGAAAACAAGAGATGTTTGTAAAACATATATGCCCCCTCAAGGGCCTACATTTGATGTAGGTCAAAGTCCAAGGTCAAGTTAACAAGGTCCAAGGTCATGGTCAATTATGAAAGGTCTTGGTAGGAGATGTCTTTGTGTGAAATATCAAATCTGTATATGTAAAAGTAAAATGAAACATAGGCCAGGTTAAAGTTTTTAAAAGTAGGCCAAATGCCAAGGTTAAGGTCATGGTCAAATGTGAAAGGTCTTGGTTGGAGGTGTCCATGTGTGAAATATCAAGGCTGTAGGTGTAAAAGGACATGATATATATGCCTGGTTTCAGTCTTTTTAAAAGTAGGTCAAACTCCAAGGACAAGGATGCAATATTCAAGGTCATGGTCAAATGTGAAAGGTCTTGGTAGGAAATGTCTATGTGTGAAATATCAAGGCTGTAGGTGTAATAGGACATAAGATAAAGGCTAGGTTAAAGATTTCTAAAAATATGTAAAAATCAAAGGTCAAGGTCACACAGGCCAAGGTCATGGTCAAATAAGCTAGGTCTTGGTAGGAGGTGTCCATGTGTAAAATATTGAGACTGTATAGGTAACAGGCCTAGTTTAAGTTTTTTAAAAGTAGGTCAAACTCCAAAGTCAAGGTCCAAGGTCAGTGATTTTTTTTCTTAAAAAAACGGTCGTTATTGGGCCCCTTTCCCCTCTCTGAGGAATATACTTTTTTCCCCCATTTCAGAGAAATTTTCCCCTCCTGGAACTAGATTTTTTGTTGCAAAGAAAATCCAAATCATATTTACATTCTAGGCATCTCTAACAGTTCTAATGGTTGTTTCAATGTCCCATTATGATATACAAGCAAGTTAAATGTATTTATAACACTGAATTTGAGAGTATAAGCATGTATTGAAATTTCCCCTTTTTGGGCATTCACGCGCAAATTTCCCCCAACTATGGGCACTGACCGCCTTCCCCCCAAATTAAAAACTAGAATATCACTGAAAGTGATCATACCCCCCAACAGCACAGTGTTGTGCATTTTCATTTTAGAGATGTATATTTCCTATGAACTGTGATCTGATCAATTGAGAAAAAGAGCAAACACTATAAAAACAGACTGACCAACATATGTTAATATTGCAAAAATTACTAATTTTAACAAAGGGCCATAATTCAGTAAAAAAAACAACAACAACAATGAACCGAAGCCAATATTTGATATGCACATATTTGAGAGCTAGTAAGCATACTTGTTAAGTTATAATTAATAAAATCTATTCATTATTTACCAAGAGTTGAAGCAGACAAGAAAATTCACTCAAAGGCCATAACTCTGTGAAAAATCAATAGACCATGACCAAAATAGAAGATGCGAATCTTCACTTTGTAATAAGTTCACATGTGAACTTTGAACAAAATTCGTCCAGTAGTTAAGGAGAAATAGAGCAGACAAAAAATCAACAAACTGATCAACACATGTTAATGTTGCGAAAAATGCCAATTTTCAACAAAGGGCCATAACTCAGTCAAAAATCAATGAACCATTACAAATATTTGGTATGCACATACTTGAGAGCTACTAAGCATTACTGTAAAATATCTTTGAAATCCATCTATCACTTTTCTAGAAATTGAACGGACAAGAAAATTCACTCAAGGGCCATAATTCAGTCAAAAATCAATGGACCATAACCAAAATAAAATATGCACATCTACACTTAGTAATGAGTTCACATGTAAAGTTTGAATAAAATTGGTCCAGCAGTTTATGAGAAATAGAGTGGACAAAAAATTGAAAAAACAATCAACACACATTAATTTTGCGTTAAATGGCAATTTTCAGCAAAAGGCCATAACTCATTCAACAAGAGGACCATGATGGTCCTATATCGCTCACCTGAACCAAGATGATATGAGCCACAGATTTGTTCAAATCAATTACTTGTGACTTTAAGACTGAAAACAAACTTATGGTTAACAACATTGTGTCCAAATTTTGTCTCGGTTTGTCACTATTTGTGGTTGTTAGAGTAAAAACAGTCCAAAACGGCAAATTTGTCAATTTGAAGGGCTCAGCAAACTCAGCAAATTCTACTCTAATTAAGCTAATTCAAACTGGTGCAAGATCTTATTTTCAGCAACATTGTGTCCAAATTTCTTCTTGATTGGTCAACAATTGTAGATGCTAAAGTGTAAACAAAGTCCGAAACAATCGAAAACATCAATTTTGTCAAATTCAAGGGCATATAACTCATGACTTTCTAGTCTGACGAGACTGAAGTTCAAGCTCATCCAAGAAATTATGGTCACCAACATTGTGTCAAAGTTTCATCTTAATAGGTCAATAATTGTAGATTCTAGAGTGTAAACAAAGTTGTAAACATTCAAAAACGGGAATTTTGTCAAATTCAAGGGCGTATAACTCATGACCTTTCGATCTGATCAATCTGAAAATCAAACTCATACGTGATCTTATAGTCCCTAAGATTGTGACCAAGTTTTGTCTTGATTGGTCAATAATTGTAGATGCTAGAGTGTAAACAAAGTCAAAAACAGTCAAAAACGGCAATTTTGTCAAATTCAAGGGCGTATAACTCATGACTTATTGATCCGATCAATCTGAAAATCATACTCATACAAGATCTTATGGTTCCTAACATTGTCTCAAAGTTTTGTCTTGATTGGTCAGTATTTGTAGAAGTTAGAGTGTAAACAAAGTCGAAAACAGTCGAAAATGGCAATTTTGTCAATTTCAAGGGCACATAACTCAAGACCTTCTAGTCCGATCAGACTGAAAATCAAACTCATCCGAGATCTTATGGTCACCAACATTGTGTCAAAGTTTTGTTTTGATTGATAAATAATTGTAGATACTAGAGTGTTAACAATGTCAAAACTAGCTATTTTTCGCATTCAAGGGCAGATAACTCCGGACTTTCTGGTTCGATCTGACCCATAATCGAACTCATCCGAGATCTTATGGTCATACATGTTTTGACCAGGTTTGGTCAAGATTGGCTTATATTTGTAGATGCTAGAGTGTTAACACGAAATTGTGGACGGACGGACGGACAGACGGACAGACGGACAGACGGACAGACGGACGACGGACAAAAAGTGACCACAATAGCTCACCTTGAGCACTTCGTGCTCAGGTGAGCTAAAAATCAATGAATCATCACCAAAATTTTATATGCACATATTTGAGAGCTACTAAGCATAACTGTAAAGTTTTTTTTTTAAATCCATCCATTAGTTTTCGAGAAATTGAGCAGACAAGAAAATTCACTCAAGGACCGTAACTCCGTCAAAAATCAATGGACCACGACCAAAATATAATATGCACATCTCAACGTGGTAATGAGTTCACATGTGAAGTTTGAACAAAATTGATTCAGAAGTTTATATAAAATAGAGTGGACAAAAAATTGAAAAAACCGATAAACACACGTTGATTTCGAGCGAAATGGCAATTTTCAGCAAAAGGCCATAACTCAGTCAAAAATCAACGAAACATCACAAGAATTTAAAATGCACATATTTGAAAGCTACTAAGCATAACTGTAAAGTCTTTTTGAAATTCGTCCATTAGTTTCCGAGAAATTGAGCGGACAAGAAAATTCACTCAAGGGCCGTAACTCCGTCAAAAATCTATGGACCGTGAAAAAAATTTAGTATGCACATCTCAACTTAGTAATGAGTTCACAAGTGATGTTTAAACAAAATTGGTCCAATAGTTTATGAGAAATAAAGTGGACAAAAAATTGAGAAACCGATCAACACACATTGACTTTGCGTTAAATGGCAATTTTCAGCAAAGGGCCATAACTCAGTCAAAAATCAATGAATCATCACCAAAATTTGATATGCACATATTTGAGAGCTACTAAGCATATCTGTAAAGTTTTTAGAAATCCGTCCATTAGTTTCCAAGAAATTGAGTGGACAAGAAAATTCACTCAAGGGCCGTAACTCCGTCAAAAATCAATGGACCGTGACAAAAATTTCATATGCACATCTCAACTTAGTAATGAGTTCACATGTGATGTTTGAACAAAATTGGTCTATTGTTTATGAGAAATAGAGTGGACAAAAAATTGAAAAACAGATCAACACACATTGATTTTGCGTAAAATGGCAATTTTCAGCAAAGGGCCATAACTCAGTCAAAAATCAATGAATCATCACCAAAATTTAATATGCACATATTTGAGAGCTACTAAGCATAACTGTAAAGTTTTTTTGAATTCCGTCCCTTAGTTTCTGAGAAATTGAGCGGACAAGAAAATTCACTCAAGGGCCGTAACTCCGTCAAAAATCAATGGACTGTGAAAATTTTTTTAGTATGCACATCTCAACTTAGTAATGAGTTCACATGTGAAGTTTGAACAAAATTGGTCCAATAGTTTATGAGAAATAGAGTGGACAAAAAATTGAAAAACTGATCAACACACATTGATTTTGCGTTAAATGGCAATTTTCAGCAAAGGGCCATAACTCAGTCAAAAATCAATGAATCATCACCAAAATTTAATATGCACATATTTGAGAGCTACTTAGCATAACTCTCAAGTTTTTTTGAAATCCGTCCATTAGTATCTGAGAAATTGAGCGGACAAGAAAATTCACTCAAGGGCTGTAACTCCGTCAAAAATCTATGGACCGTAACAAAAATTTCATATGCACATCTGCACTTGGTAATGAGTTCACATGTGAAGTTTGAACAAAATTGGACCAGCAGTTTAGGAGAAATAGCGCGGACAAAAAAGCTACAGCCCGACCGACAGACAGACAGACAGACAGACAGACAGACCAACGGACAAGCTGACTCCTATATACCCCCCAAATTGAATTTGGGGGGTATAATAAACACTGAAGGTCATGGTCAAAAGTGAAATATCTTGGTTGGAAGTGACCATGTGTGAAATATCAAGGCTGTATATGTAAAATGACATGAAATATAGGCCAGGTTAATGTATTATTAAAGTAGGTCAAACACCAAGGTCAAGGTCACATGATCCAAGGTCATGGTCAAATGTGAAAGGTCTTGGTCGTAGGTGTCCATGTGTCAAATATCAAGGCTGTATGTGTAAAAGGACATGATATATCGGCTAGGTTAAAGTTTTTTTAAAAGTAGGTCAAAATCCAAGGTCAAGGTCACAAGGTCCGAGGTCATGGTCAAATGTGAAAGGTCTTGGTAGGATGTGTCCATGTGTGAAATATCAAGGCTGTATGCGTAATAGCACATGAGATATAGGCCCAGTTTAATTTTTATAAAAGTAGGTCAAACTTCAAGGTCAAGGCCACATGGTCCAAGGTCATAGTTGTATGTGATAGGTCTTGGTCAGAGGTTTCCATGTGTCAAATATCAAGGCTGTGTGTGTAAAAGGACATGATACATCGGCCAGGTTAAAGTTTTTTAAAAGTAGGTCAAACTCCAAGGTCAAGGTCACAAAGTCCAAGGTCATGGTCAATTTAGAAAGGTCTTGGTAAGATGTGTCCATGTGTGAAATATCAAGGCTGTATTTGTAAAAGGTCATGAGATATATGCCAGGTTTAATTTTTTAAAAGTAGGTCAAACTCCAAGGTCAAGGTCACAAGGTCCAAGGTCATGGTTAAATGTGAACGATGTTGATAGGAGGTATCTATGTGTGAGATATCAAGGCTGTATGTGTAAAAGGATATGAGATATAGGCAAGATTAAGAATTAAGTGTAAAATCAACAAAGGGCAATAACTCCAAGAATTTGATTGGCAGAGTTACGGTTCTTGTGCACCGCACCTCTCCATAATGAGATCTATCCACCTGTAAAGTTTCATGATTCTACCTTACATATTTTTTGAGTTGTGCTCCGGACAAGAATCAAGTTATAAAATCAACAAAGGGCAATAACTCAAAAAATTGATTGGCAGAGTTACGGTTCTTGTGCACTGCACCTCTCCATAATGAGATCTATCCACCTGTAAAGTTTCATGATTCTACCTTACATACTTTTTGAGTTATGCTCCGGACAATAATCAAGTTTGAAAATCAACAAAGGGCAATTACTCAAAAAATATGATCGGCAGAGTTACGGTTCTTGTGCACTGCACCTGTCCATAATGAGATCTATTCACCTGTAAAGTTTCATGATTCTACCTTACATAGATTTTGAGTTATGCTCCGGACAAGAATCAAGTTATAAAATCAACAAAGGGCAATAACTCAAAAAATTTGATCGGCAGAGTTACGGTTCTTATGCACTGCACCTCTCCATAATGAGATCTATCCACCTATGAAGTTTCATGATTCTACCTTTAATACTTTTCGAGTTATGCTCCGGACAAGGTTTGGTCTACGGACAGACCGACCGACCTACGGACCGACCGACCGACCGACCTTCCGACCGACCGACCTTCCGACCGACCGACCGACCGACACCTGCAAAACAATATACCCCCATTTTCTTCGAAAGGGGGCATAACAATGAGACAACATTAATCTACAAAGGGTTAATAAGGATTAACAAGAGGACCATGATGGTCCTATATCGCTCACCTGAACCAAAATGATATGAGCAACATTTTTGTTCAATTCAATTGATATTTATGACTTTAAGACTGAAAACGAACTTATGATCAATAACATTGTGAAAATCAAACTCATCCGAGATGTAACGGTGCCCAACATTGTGTCAAAGTTTTGCTTTGAATGATAAATAATTGCAGATTCTAGAGTATAAACAAGGTCGATAACCGCCGAAAACAGCATTTTATCAAATTCAAGGGCACATAACTCTCGACTTTCTGATCAGATCCATTTGAAAATCCAACTCATCCAAGATCTTATGGTCCCCAAGAATGTGTCCAAGATTTGTCTTGATTGGTCAATAATAATTGTAGATTCTAGAGTGTAAACAAGGTCGAAAACAGCCAAAAACAGCAATTTTGTCAAATTCAAGGGCACGCAACTCTCGATTTTCTGATCAGATCAGACTGGAAATCATCCTGAACAGAGATCTGATGGTCCCAAACATTGTGTCAAAGCTTTGTCTTGATTGATTAATAATTGTAGATTCTAGAGTGTAAACAAGGTCGAAAACAGCCGAAAATGGCAATATCGTCAAATTCAGGGGCACATAACTCTGGACTTTCTGATCAGATCAAACTGAAAATCAAGCTCATCCGAGATGTTATGGTCCCCAACATTGTGTCCAAGTTTTGTTTTCATTGACTGATAATTGTAGATTCTAGAGTGTAAACAAGGTCGAAAACAGCCGAAAATGGCAATTTTCAAGGGCACGTAACTCTTGACTTTCTCATCAGATCAAATAGAAAATCGAACTCATCCGAAATGTTATGGTCCCCAACATTGTGTCCAAGTTTTGTATTGATTGATATATAATTGTAGATTCTAGAGTGTAAACAAAGTCGAAAACAGCCGAAAATGACAATTTTGTCAAATTCAAGGGCACGTAACTCTGGACTTTCTGATCAGATCAGACTGAAAATCAAACTCATCCAAGATCTTATGGTCTCAAACATTATGTCTTAGTTTTGTTTTGATTGATCAATAATTGTAGATTCTATAGTGTTAACAAGGTCAAAACCAGCCGAATATGGCAATTTTGTCAAATTTAAGGGCACATAACTCTAGACTTTCTGATCAGATCATACTGAAAACCAAACTCATCCGAAATCTTATTGTCTCCAACATTGTCTACAAGTTTTGTTTTGATTGATCAATAATTGTAGATGCTAGAATGTAAACAAAGTCAAAAACGGCTTTTTTGGACATTCAAGGGCAGATAACTCAGCACATTCTGGTCCGATCTGGCCCATAATCGAACTCATCTGAGAACTTATGACCATACTTGTTTTGACTAAGTTTGATCAAGATTGATTAATATTTGTGGATGCTAGAGTGTAAACACCAAATTGTGGACGGACAGACGGACAGACGGACAGACGGACGGACAGACGGACGACGGACAAAAAGCGATCACAATAGCTCACCTTGAGCACTTTGTGCTCAGGTGAGCTAAAAATTCAAGCCGAGATTGCATCACCAGGAAATTAGTCTCAGATCTTTTGGAGACATCACAGTGGGAATTCTTTGTCATTACTTTACATTTATTCAGGGTTTCAGTGATTCAGGAAACATTCTGGAATTCTTAATCCTTTCCCAAACAAGATCTTGCTTTGACATTTACGATAGAAATGCTTGGGAAAACAATGAGACAACATTAATCTACAAAGGGTTAAGGTTTACAGACCCTGAAAAAATCACCACTTTCAAGCCGTACGAAATAATCCATATTACACACAATTGTAAATACACTTCATATAAGTTGATACACCGTGCCAGATTTCAAGATTATGCTTCAAGAAGAAAATAATTTACAAATATTATTTTACTCTATATTCATATGCAAGGGAGGTAATTTGGAACATTTTTGTCAAATATTTCCATATGTATGCATTAATTCAAAATTCTAAACCGTGCAAAATGCTTATGTTTGTATTTGGAATAGAAATGTAACACAGTTTAGAAATTATTTGTACATTTCAAATTTTGCCTCTGGCTCTTTGGTGCTTTTGAGGGTTTGGATACCTTAATAAGGATTAAAAATTCAAGCCGAGATTGCATCACCAGGAAATTAGTCTCAGATCTTTTGGAGACATCACAGCGGGAATTCTTTGTTATTACTTTACATTTATTCAGGGTTTCAGAGATTCAGGAAACATTCTGGAATTCTTAATCCTTTCCCAAACAAGATCTTGCTTTGACATTTATGATAGAAATGCTTGGGAAAACAATGAGACAACATTAATCTACAAAGGGTTAATAAGGATTAAAAATTCAAGCCGAGATTGCATCACCAGGAAATTAGTCTCAGATCTTTTGGAGACATCACAGCGGGAATTCTTTGTCATTACTTTACATTTATTCAGGGTTTCAGAGATTCAGGAAACATTCTGGAATTCTTAATCCTTTCCCAAACAAGATCTTGCTTTGACATTTACGATAGAAATGCTTGGGAAAACAATGAGACAACATTAATCTACAAAGGGTTAATAAGGATTAAAAATTCAAGCCTAGATTGCATCATCAGGAAATAAGTCTCAGATCTTTCTGGAGACATCACAGCAGGAATTTTTTGTCATTACTTTACATTTATTCAGGGTTTCAGAGATTCAGGAAACATTCTGGAATCCTTAACCCTTTCCCAAACAAGACTGAATTTTTATGTCCTTGATAGCAAATGCTTGGGAAAACAATGAGACAAATTCAATCTAGAAAGGGTTAATAAGGATTAAAAATTCAAACCGAGATTGCATCACCAGGAAATTAGCCTCAGATCTTACTGGAGACATCACAGCAGGAAATCTTTGTCATTACTTTACATTTATTCAGAGTTTCAGAGATTCAGGAAACATTCTGGAATTCTTAATCCTTTCCAAAACAAGATCTTGTTTTGATATCTCCGATAGATAATGCTTGGGAAACCAATGAGACAAAATTAATCTACAAAGGGTTAATAAGGATTAACAAGAGCCGTCAGAGACGGACAATGCTCCCCGATTAAGGCATTGTCACAATAAATGTATGCCATGCAGAGCTAAGATTAAGCTAACAAACGTTAAGCCCCCTTTTTCCATGACATACTTTTTATACGCAAATTTAAAGTAGTTTATTGTCAAGGGCATCTGATTTGCTACTCAAATATGAAATTTCATCAAATTCTGACCATTAGACTATGAGAAATTAGAGAAAAAGTGTATTTGACCTTAAGTCCCCTTTTCCCATGACGAGGCCTCAAATCCAAAAACTGGGAAAAGTACATCGGCATTATGTCATAGAGAGTTCACATGGTAAGTTTCATTTGATTTGGCCCAAGGGTTATAGAGAAATCGCTTCGGACGGACGGACGGACGGACGGACGGAATGACGGACGGACGGACGGACGGACAGACGAAGCGGCGACTATATGCTCTCCCTTCGGGGAGCATAAAAATTCAAGCCTTGATTGCATCACCAGGAAATTAGTCTCAGATCTTACTGGAGACATCACAGCAGGAACTCTTTGTCATTACTTTACATTTATTCAGGGTTTCAGAGATTCAGGAAACATTCTGGAATTCTTAATCCTTTCCCAAACAAGATCTTGCTTTGACATTTACGATAGAAATGCTTGGGAAACCAATGAGACAAAATTAATCTACAAAGGGTTAATAAGGATTAAAAATTCAAGCCTTGATTGCATCACCAGGAAATAAGTCTCAGATCTTTCTGAAGACATCACAGTCGGAATTCTTTGTCATTACTTTACATTTATTCAGAGTTTCTTTCAGAGATGCAAGGAAACATTCTGGAATCCTTAATCCTTCTCCCGAACAAGACTTGGTAAGAATGTCCCTAATAGGAAAGGCTTGCAAAAACATTGCGACGAAAGAAGAAAATGCTGATTATCAGCATTTTCTTCTTTTGCCTCAATGTTTTCTAATCCATATTTCACAAAAAATCTTATCTTTATCAACATTCATTTTGTCATCCACAGCTATTTCATTTTGGATATTTTGTGTTTGGGACCGCGATTTGTTATTCCCCTGTTGCATCAAGATAAGAAACAAGAACATCAAGTTCACATTCACACCAGGCTGTCTGATTAATCTACAAAGGGTTAATAAGGATTAAAAATTCAAGCCGAGATTGCATCACCAGGAAATTAGTCTCAGATCTTTCTGGAGACATAACAGCAGGAATTCTTTGTCATTACTTTATATTTATTCAGAGTTTCTGAGATGCGAGGAAACATTCAGGAATCCTTAATGGTAGCACAGTTAGACTTGTTGTTTAGTGATTTTATGTTAGAACTTTTCCCTTTGAAGTTACACTAATGGGTATATTTCCTGAGCAATATGATGTCATCATTGGCATTTGTTTTAAATTTGTCATTCTTTACTTGCATTGTTTTTAAATTAACTTTGTATTTCCAAAAGAAACCTCCAAGAAGTCGTTTTCTGACAATAATAGATACAACAATTTAAACAGACTAAAGTCAAAATGTTGATCCCTAGCTGCATATTAAGAATCAAAAGAAATGACCATCATACGACTAAGCTAACATTATAATTTATCATCTGTTAATTCTTGGACAAAATAAATATTAATTTTTTAATTCTCACAATAAGATTTTGTAATCAAGTTCTTGTTCTCTATAAAGCCTGCATAATGATCTCAGACAAAATCGTTTAATTCTTGGCAAAATCAAAACAAAATTTCTTTCTAAATTTCCATTGTAAATCAAAATTGTAAACTAAATTCCAATTGTAAATCAAGATCGTAAAATAATCAAGTTGTTGATCTCAACGAAGCCTGCCTACTGTTAACCTTCCCTGACAAAATATTTTAAATGAATTCCGATAGTCTCAGAGCTCCGGAGAGTGAGCTCAAAATCAATAGCCCCATTACGTGCAGTGTTAATGATTTGTTTGTATTTCCATAAATCTTTATGTAACGCTGCATTAACCAATTAGGAAAGCTGCAGCCACAACCTATTGCCAGTTACTTTCTAAAATGTCGTAACTACAGCTTGAATAAGCTGTCGTAACTACAGCTTGAATAAGCTGTAGTTACCAGTGCTCTCAATAAGCAGACGTCGACGTATATTACGTCCGATTTTCGCGAAAAAACGTCCGGAATTTCGAAATTGGACGGCCGTCAGACTTCTATTTTTTTTCACTGACTTCCAAAAATTAAAACCCGGACGTCTGCAAATAAAATGTAAAGGGTAAAAATCGATATTACCAAATAACCAGACTGAAAAAGATCAACAGCTATCAAGCGCCGTCACATTTGCCAGCACCTTTATATCTGTGGCTACGGTAAAAATGCCGTAACTACAGCTTTTTCAAGTTAGTTCAAACTATATTTACAGCTTTATTGAACATTACCTACGATACATTATCTCGGCACGCGACACGACAAACAGCGCTAACTGTTAAATTACCTTTGATTGCCATCAATATCCAAACACATATGACATAACAAAGCGATGGGAAAAATCGATAATTTACACAGTAGACAAGATTCGGGTAGTTTACTAGTGCCGTGTGCATATAGTGGGCGTGTACTTTCGATATTGTTTTAACTTGATTGACAGGTCGGGTTTCTCCAGTTAAATTCTTTACTCTACGACAAATCTCACTCGACATGGAGTTGCTCAAAGCCGAACTTGTAGCTCAAACAATTGTTAAGATCGCCGTAGGTTACGGCGGTTGCTGAAGTACGATGTTGCAGGTAAATTATTTAGCGCAAAATTTGTTGAATAAACTAGACCTTCGTTTCGTGCTTTTTATCGCGAAAAACGGATCCCGGTGGAGTCAATTATGGGAAGACAATAAAAGTTAGCGTGTAACGTCATGATTCCTACTTGATTAAAAAAATAATCGGTACCCGGATATTCATCTTTTCTCCTTTTCCAAACTGGTTAGACTATCCTTTGATGTTTCATACGATTTTCCGGCGTCGGGGGGGGGGGGGGGGGGGGGGGGGGGGTAAAATGTAGCCCCGACTTTTGTAATTTGGCTAAAGTGATGCAGATGGCGACAACTTTTTTTTAAGCCAGGGTGAAATTGCCCTGATATTTGAAAACATTGAGTGAAAAGAGAAAAACTCAAAGATCAATATTTTTAAGGCAATGGAGGACACATGGCATGGAGGACGTCTTTGTATTATGAATGTTTAACTCTTTCATATAATGGTTATCTTAAGGTCATATCTTGCAGATAGGCTATTATGAAGTAACTACATAAAAGGGTTAAAATCAGACTGCCAACTTGACAATTTAAGACTGGTCAAGCTTGAACCGGATTGCCACAAGGAGAAGAGTTGCAAATTGGAGCATACAATATAACTGATATTTGAAAAAGAAAGAGATATGTTTGTATTTAACTATTTCTTCTTTTCCTTCATTACTTCATATAATTCGAAATTGCGAAAACGCGCTGAAAAATTCCTGATTTTCTGGAAAAAATTCCTGAAATTAGGACATGGAAGTCCAAGACTTCCTGAAATTGGTCCTTATTGAGAGCACTGAGTTACAACATTTTTCGAATGTAACTGGCGATATCTAGGAAATTAACCAAGTTGAATGATATTTTTACTTGCATTCAACAATTCTTTTGTTTTACCCATTTATTACATAACGCAATATTAATGATTTATGAAGCTCAAATTAAATTTAGTTGTGGATAGACAATCAGAATAGAAATTCACAAGATTTGTCTTCAAAGAGAAGTTAAACTAGCTCATTCTGGTTATTTAAACATGAAAGTACAAGGGCTGTCCGAAGACAGCGCGCTCGACTTTCTAAGTTGCTTAGTATAAAGGGGGCATAACTCCAAATAGAGTGGTCCCAGGGTCATGGGCCCTTATAGTAAGGTAGAGGGTGTGATGGTGAATAAGTATACCAAGTTTGGGTTGAATCCCTTTGATAGTATGGAAGTTATTGACGTTTGAAAAAACTTAAACCTTGGTTGCAACGCCAACGCCGACGCCAACGCCGACGCCCGGGTGACAGTATAAGCTCTCATTTTCTTCGAAAAGTCGAGCTAAAAATGATGTACATACTGACAAAGAATAGTTTATCAATGGATTGATTGGGGTTTAATATAACATTCATTTGACATCAATTGGGACGAAAGCTACAATGTCTAAGCTTATTTCATTTCCTCTCGATTCTGCTTCCTGGGAAATACACCAGTACTTAGCACAGATTGTGTGGGCCAATGAGAGGCCAAGAACAATCTCTGGTAAAATCTTGCCATCTGGCAGGGAAATTTTGTGGCAAGTTATTTAGTCATTACTTAAACTTCCATGAAACCTGTCAAATGCATCTGACAACCTTATAATAACCACAGTTAACCATGATGTCAGAACTGGTATGACATCATGTACCTTCATGCTGCAAATGACAGCCTATTACAGTGTAGTTGATAAGTTGTAAATTAGCTCTTACAACACTGCAGTTTTCCATGATGTCAGATATATAGTATGACATCATATAGTACCACAATGTCATGCTGCAATTGGCATCCAATCAAGTGTTGGTGAACTAGCCTTTTTTTAAACTTGCAATCTTGTTCAGTTTAGCTAAACTGTTTTGTACAATTTTTTGACAAATAATCCCAGACATGATATAGAATTTGGAATGCTTACGTACACCACGTCATGCTGATCCAAAGAATATTCTGATCTCATTGGCAGGCACAATGGATTGATTTAATGGGGTTTAACACCTCTTTTAACAGTACCTCAGTCATATTGCAGAAGCTGGAACACCTAACTAAATATTCCTGTATTTTTTTTCTCTCTGAGCCTCCAGCTGCTCTACCACCTAGGTTTATGATTAAACACTCAATGGTGGGAGAAAAATGTTAGCAGTGCAGCCAGCATCAAACCAGGAACCTTGTGTAAGAGAGCTTGATTCACTACTTACTGCCAAATGATCGCAGCTTGGCAGACAGAATGGAACAAGATCAGCTTTAACATAGATGCATGCAATCTGGCCTTATCCTACACTAACCCAGCTCACAAACATTCAGTATGACAGTAGTCACTGTTGTCGAACGATCACGTGAAGGCTCTGAATGGTCATGCAGATCCCGGTGAGCAAATGATAAGTCAGAGTTTCAAAATGGCGATATAGGTCACAGGGGTGTGTACACACCACGAAAATAGTTGCATATAAAGTAAATGAAGTATGTTGATTATGTTCATCCTACAAAATTAGATATCCGAATGTTGTGTCTAACTAGCTATTGTTTTAGTTTTGGCATACATGTACCTGTTTGTGAAAAATTTGTTTTCAAAGGGTTGCTCACGGAAAGATATTATGCTTAGCGATCAATCACCCAGAAAATGTTGTCTGTATTTAGCCATATTTGACAATGAGTCCCATTCGTATGTACATATCAACAAGGAAACGTTGCTTGTACTAAATTGTATCCTAATTTGCGTGGATTAATCATAGCTTGTCAAAACAATCGACTTTCATGACCGTCGACCCATTTGGCTGACCCCGGAATGGTAACTGCCTGACGACGGATTGGTTTCAGGTAGAATTCGGATTGGAAAGAGTGATTTTTAATCAAGAGAACGGATTGGTTTCATCCTTAGCTTTTTTTTTCCAAACCGCTCTAGAAGACAGTAAAGCTGTAAAATCATTTATTTTGATATGAATTTCCAGATAAGAAATACTTTTAATTTTCTTTTTTCATGTTTCTACCAATAGGCATAAAGATGACATTTAATTACCACTACTGTGCGTTTGGGACTATTTATTTTTCAACGTGCATCAGCAACATCAGTCAGCACCACAACAGAAAAAAAATAAAGATCCAGAGACGAGAACTAAGAACTGATAATGGATATTATATAGAACTATGAATTTCTCCACCATTCAGATGCATTGTTTCAGATGAGTAAAGACATAAAAATAGTTGATCTTGGGGATAAACTTGGACTTGAAATCATCGATTCTGATATGACCATGTCACCAAACAAATGCAGACCTGACATTATCTTTGTCCGCTGGTACATCTAGCGAAGATGTTGAAGAAATGGAAGAACTCCACGAACACCTACGCGCTGAAATGACGTATCTAAGAAATGCTGGACACTTGGAAATTTGGGTGGCGCTTCATAGGCTTTTGTCCACGAAACAAGAGTTTCTGTTGAACAATATTGCATTTTTGTTATTTTTGAACGTCTGCACATTGTTTTCCACACCAAAATAGCCATGGTGTCAATTAATATAGTTCTGTAGTAACATGATTTTGGCATATTGGATCTATGATGTTTCGATGATTTCCCAATTAAATATAAAGCCTTTTCCAAGCAACAAATTGTAGACCAGTCGTATTTGAAAGCTTCTGACAACGACCAAATGAATGTTTATCAATTTGATTTTTTTCCCTGTGTCCTAATTCTTTCCCAAACAAGACAGGTCTGCTTTTGACCAAATTTGCATTGGAAACGTTGAGAAAAAAAGAAAATACTGATAATCATTTACTCATGGTATATGTAATGACCTCGCTCGACAAATTCAGCCTTTCAGGAAATTTAAGAAAAATGTGTCTTTCTATTGCTCATAGTGTCTGTTATGTTCTGATTTAATAATGTTGCGAGGAAAGCTTAAAGCAGTGATGGGTCCAGAAGGGGTTGGGGGGGGGGGGGGGGACCCCAACTTGTATATTTTCTACTCTGGCATCGATTATTCCGTCGTCTGCTACTCTTGTCTGTAAGATTTCACTGTTGGGGATGGGTTATATATAAACGGTAGCGTTAAAGCTACTGGTCAATTTGCAAAAATGAAAAAAAATGAACAATTGTTTAAAGGTGTTGTGCTGATAACCTTCGACCGATTGAAATCGTTGTAGTGAGTTAGGAAATGATCCTAAATACGGCAGAAATTGCTGAATTGAGTGGAATTTCTTTGTGAACTCTCTGTCGTCTATAGTCAAGTCATGGTAGAATGAGACATGTTTACAATTTTTACACATCTGCGTTAAAGTAGCGTTAAAAGAAAAATAGAATCAGTCATTCGTCTGTTTGATTTTTTGATCAAGTGTTTGGATAAACAATATATATATGGCTCCACAGGTAGTGCAATTGTGTGTGTTTTTCTTTAGATGTTTACAACCCTTGTGATCTTGTAAAATGTATTGTCAAGAAAAACAGGAACCATAACCATTGGTGTTGCTTCTTTTGCGCTGACAGACCACGTTCATTTGTTATGTCGAAATAAATTTGGTCTATACTGGAGTGCCACCGAGCAGGAACTTTGATGTGTCTTTTCAAATTAAACAGTTTGTCTGTGATTAACCCATAGATGGCACATTCGTGTTTTTTCTGTAGGTGGCGGCCAATGGAATGATTCATTTAATGGTTTGATGATCCTGCAAAATGATAAATACTATAATCCGGCAGATTCAGGACAAATAAAGATGCAGAGAGAGAAACTAATCTATTTTGATTAAAACCAATCCGAACTCTTCTATGACTAATCCGCATCTCTCACTCAACCAATCCGTCGCTTAGCAATATTGAACTCAAAACCAAGCCTTGTTCAGATGTTTTCGTGTAGGTTTTGATCATGCAACATGTTCATGTGTAGAACCTCGTAGGTGCACGATTTTTGTACGAACATTGGTGAAAATGATTAAATATACATAAATTCAAATGCTTACCTTTAAATGATAAAAAACAACAGTGATTTTGACTGTTTTTCAGCTTTGACTAGAGTCGGTTTATTTCGAATCAAATGAGCATGCATATTATGACGGACTGTGATACATACGGTGAACATTTATGCTCGGCGACTTCAAAATATTCATTACGAAGGATGCAATTAAACACAAGAAGAGCAGTTAGTTCTTAGGATGAAAACAAGTGGGTAAAGAAGATCAATTTTACCTCCTGTCACCTCCGATTATTTTTAGTTTCGCCATTTTGAAACTCTGACTAATCATTTGCTCACTGGGATCTGAATGACCATTCAGAGCCTTCATGTGATCGTTCGACAACAGTGGTAGTGCTGAAGCTCAGAGCGTACCTAAACAGGACTAAACACTCTGACTAAAGACTGATCAAATTCAGAAGTAATAGCCTTTCAAAGAATCACAGTACCTTTCATTTTATCATATTGCTAAAGCAGTCTTTGATTTACGAAGAAGCTAGTCTTCAAGAAATTGGCACTGATATAAGGCCTATAATATATTGTTCATTTATTGCGCCCATGCTATAGCATTTTTTATCAAAAAGTACTTAACCCATTACCAAACGACAAAATTTTAGGGCGGTCCAAATTGAAAGATCCTGCAGACGACAATTTCAAGTGAATGGAAATGTTAATTTTTAGGTCTTTTTGGACGGAAAACATTGTGGGAAATGAAGAAATTGCTTGTCACAAGCAATTTCTTCATTTTCCGCAATGTTTTCCAAAGCCATTATCTAGCAAGGAGTCAAAAAGAGTCACTGTGTGGTAATGGGTTAAGGAATGTTTGTTCAATTGCATGAATGTTAAATTGCTAATGCAAAAGTATAATGTGCACCATGCATTACTAAACCACATTTTAATCTGAAACACTACTACCCATTCCCTGCAATTTAGTAAAATTACTTAGATTTCACAACTAATTTCAACAAAATACTTCACAAAAATTCATCCAATGATTTCACACCGTTTATACATCCAGCAATTAACTCCTACAAAGATTCCTTTTTATTCAATATCCTTAAACACCACAGCACGGCAAGTTGACTGGTTAACCCAGAATAACACATGATCTATTGGAAATAGATCACTATCTCTTCAAAATCAATACAACCAATTCACTACAAAACTTCCAGACAACACATTGTCGTCCCTTTTTGTAAAAAAACCTCGTAACTACAGCTTCAAAGAAGCTTTAGTTACGAGATTTTAATGAAAAAAGATGACATACAAATCCCCACCACACTAAGAAATAATCATTGGAAGAAAAATTTAACCAAATTTGACATCCGAAAAGTTTACAACAGAGCACCACAAGATAATTATCCGAGTGTAGCGTAATCTAGAATCGAATTTCGTCATCAATTGGTATGTCACAGAGGCTGGTATTGAGCTAGCAGCGGAGAGAAGTTCGGAATTTCCATCATACAAGCAGACTGTCATAGAAAAGTCACATGGGGATTTGTTCTCGGTCCAATATTTCTTACACTATACTCAAAACCACAGCTACAGATAAAAGCGAATATTGGCCTTTCAAAATGCAACATTTTATCTATTATTTATCAAACCCTATACTGTGGGTACTCACTGGAATCGTCTCACTGAGACGATTCCAATGAGTACCCACAACATATGATTTGGATATGAAATAATAGATTTTGAATGCCTTTCACCCTCTTATGAGATACTGAAAACATTGATTTCTCTACTATATACGACCAAATTCTCTGTATTTGATAGGGCAGGCTATAGACAATGGGATGAAAATCTTAAGCTTTGCAATGTTGATTGAGGCGGTACTGACAAAATCTGCTTGTACAAATGTGTTGTCTGATCTTTGTCCTCTAGTCTTAGCACAGTCTTAGATCTTTTCTTTATCAATCATTTCATGACATAAGATTTGAAATGTAGGATTTACAGACAAGCAGATGAAAACACAAATCTTTGATCATGCTGATAGACAGTGGCCCTAAAGACCAGCCTGCAAATATGCACAGTCTAATTGTAGTCAATGTGCAACTAATCCTGCTTTGGCATGCAAAAATGTTTGCATTGAGAAGATTATTTGCAATTTGATCTTGTTCTGTACTTCCCACTGGCTATTTAACAGAACATGGAAAGACAGTTGCTGATTATATGGTATTGCAACAATTTGACAGGGACATTACATCATATTAAGCTCTAGTTTGTTTGTTACATAATTGTAGAGAGATTTGCATCAATTTCAACAATTTTTGTTGTCATATCACTATAAAGATCACCTATCAACATGCCTGTGTGCATGCCTCCTTAAGCATTACCCCTGCGAAAAGTTCTTTTCAGTTCAAGAACTGTTCTATAACGTTCTAGAACTTTCTAGAACGTTAAATTGTCACTTCTAGAACTGTTCTAGAGCAGTTCATGAAGTGCCCTTTAACATATTAGAATGTTCTAGAACAGTTCTAGAACTAGAAATGAGTTCTTGAACTTTATCGCAAGGGTTTAAAAGCAGGGCCGAATTCCTTAGATATACTTAGCATATTAATGACTGGCATGCCTTCTTTAGCATAAAAGCATGTCCAAATTCTTTAGAAATAATACTTAGCATTATGTATGGCACTAAGGCAACGCCCCATGTGGTAAAGCAGCACATATAGGAGTAATTTAACTTGACCTGAATGGCCTACAAGTCCCAATTGTCATTGTGAAGTGTCCAGGCAGTTGCTGTTGATGGAAGTCTAGCATGCAATATATAGTCACTTTACTTCAAAAACCTTGCAACTACAGCTTGTTTAAAGCTGTAGTTACAAGGTTCTTGAAAGAACGGGATGGTATATTCTTACAAAAGCATGCATGACATGCTAACCAATTATTTCATTGACATACATAGCAATGTGCCTGACTTACTAGTATGGCATGTGGCAAAGCACATGTAGGAGTAATTAAACTTGACCTGGAAGACCCTGTATTAAAGTCCCAATTGTCATTTGAAGTGTTGAGGCAGTTGCTGGTGATGGGGGTCTAGCATGCAATGTATATCCTTACAAAGGCATGACATGCCAACATCAATTTAGCAAAAATACACTCTGGAATTCCAGCCATCCTTTGCAGTACAAAAGAAAGAGTGATAGAAAGGAAACAACCTGAGAAACAGTCTTTTACAGTTATTGCATCTCCATTATCTCACGAAAGCTTACTCCATGCCATTTGCTCAAAAATTTAAATCTAGACTACAGGGTCCAATCCTCGGACATGCCTAACTTACATACTGTGTTTTGAATATGATTTGAAAAACGTTAAATATATTGTGCCTGATTGTGACAGTTACTGACATTGCTGTGATTCTTTACGTCAAGCTTGTGAAGCCTTACAATGCTTAGAATACGCTTTAAACTGTATCATTGAACTTTATCACAAAGCAAGTAATACTTTTTGTGGGGGTGTTCATTAATGGATATTTTTGTTCATCCTGTACAAAGCATGGAAATACAAATAAGGACACCTGCAAAACTTTTTTTCATCTTACCTTTAATTACCAAGTGATGTTAAGACCCAGTCACACAAACATTGATGTCCTGTTTGTCCACACTGCCAGATCACAACCAAAACGGTCTACCTGAGTGAAACCGATATTGTAATGTATGCACAAAGGCAATATTGTATCAGATGGCTAAAACAATGGCATGGTAGGGTAGGATATGGAAAAGGAATTGAATAACTTTTGGACATAGACTAGTAAATTATTTTTTAACTTAACATTTTTTTTACTTTATAAAACAAGTCTTTACAATGTCCAACAACTCCTGACAGACATAGTAGAGATGTTGAAAAGATGTGATAAGCATTGCAGTGTTCTAGCAGTGATTAAGATGTGCCAAAACCCAACTTTTAAAGCATTCTATGACTGCAAGACCAATGCCCAGCCCCTGCGAAAAGTTGGTTTAAGTTAAATTATTAAGAACTGTTCTAGAATGTTAAATGGCACTTCTAGAACTGCTCTAGAATAGTTCTAGAAGTGCCATTTAACATTCTAACTTTTTATTGACTTATAAGCCATGATGAGGCACTGTGCTTAGGCTGACAGGAACAACAGTTGAATTCAATACCATGTTCAAGGCATGGCTAATTAAGCCACAACATTTCAGTCTGACCATTCCACAAGATTTTTAAGATTTTGTGATGGTATGTGGACTCCAAATTATGTGTGACTGAGCTAACCAGCATTTCCTCCTTTTGTCCTAATATTTTCTGCATTATATTAACAACAAATCCTAATTATCAATCATTTTGTCATACAGACCAGCCCGTACTGTTAAGGAACATTGACATTTCTAAATAATTCTATACTTTATATGGTCATAAGATTGCAAATATTCATTCTTATGAACTATTCTGTGCACAAATCTTTAAAAGCACAAATGAATATACATCTGTAATTAGTAGTATTCTATTCAAGACATTTTTAAGACCACAATAAAATAGTTTATTACAACAAGAAATCTAAAGCATACTTACCACATTTCTTGAAGTATCCATATTTATTTCCAAGAGGTCAGCACATTGCAAATGTCATCATAAAATCATATTTTAAAGGTTCCATCCATTACCTAGAATATTCCAAGTTATTTAAACTAATCCAATTGAAAAACATCCAACCACATTTCTAAGGTAATCCTCTTTTATTCCCATATGATAAACACAGTGTAAACATCACCATTTAAAATGTTTTAAAGACTTTCTGTTCCACTAAATATTACCAAAATACATTAAAGTTATTAAAATTAATCCATATGAAAGGCTTGGAATCATATCACATTTTCATAAGAATCCAAATAATTCCCAAATCATCATAACATTGTTGACATCACCATTCAAACTTTCACTAACTTAACCAAAATACCTCCAAGTTATTAAACCTAATCCATATGAAAGGCTCATATCATATCATACCACATTTTTCATATCAAGAATCCATATTTATTCCCAAATGGTCAACATATTGTCAATGTCACTATGAATAATGTAAGAAATCTGTAAGTGCCCTGCAGGCAGAAGCAACTTTTAATTATTAATCTATATTATTGTTTATCAATCTATTTCTAATCCGAAATTACATTATAATCAATCTGATTGGACGAGACGTATGTCTCGGCCAATCAGCTTGCTTATTATGTAATTTTAGAAACTATTACATCAAAAGAAATCTGATTGGATCAAACATAATATGCCTCAACCAATCAGATAGCTAGTTAAACAATTTTAAAAATTAGACTGGCAATAAATAGACTGGTTGGTAAAAACAAGCCCGGGAGCATGGTTCCCTGTACATACCAAGGTGAAATTATTAATCTGCACTATTGTTCTCTTCGCCAATGTATCTCTCGTCAACATGGGAAATTGAATTGTTGAGCACATCAGAACATGATGAATTACAATATGATTAATCTCGTCCCAATCACAACAATGGGACATGCTCTACATACAGAAATAGTCACACAATATCGGTGTGTCACAAGAACAGGGGTCACTGTGGAATTACAAGTTATGAATTGAACCAATAATAACAGACATATCGTCGGTGTAAATGCAAAACCTTGTATGTCGATTCGTGCAATTTTCAAAGTACAAACTTGTATGCCCAGTTTAGACAATTCTGGCAGGTTTTGAGATATGTTTACTGACCAGTGTTAATGACATATTATTTGTGAACAATATGTCCAAATTTCAAGTAAAACATTTCAGTATGAGAAAAGTTATTGTACCTTTTTCCCTCCCCTTTAAAATTTTCCAAAAACAAGATACGAGGTTTTGCATTTACAACGACGATGTATTTGTAAATGAGCACATCAGAACATGATGCACTACAATATGATTAATCTGGCACCAATCACAAATGGTCAACACAGTGTTCACAGAAATTAAGCAAGATCTTTAAGAAAACCCTAATTTCAAAGATCAAATTTCCATTTTCTCTATTAGTAATTCCTTAATGAGATAACAATCATGAATTAAAACAATCATATATCTATTTAATTAACCCTTTCCCAAACAAGACCTGGTTTTGACGTCCCTAATAGAAAAGGCTTGGGAAAACATTGAAACAAAAGAAGAAACTGCTGATAACCAGCAGTTTCTCCTTTTGTCTCAAAATTTTCTGTGCCATATTTTACACAAATCCTATCTTTGATAACATCCATTTTGTCATTTGTGGTAATTTTTTAAGTGGATAACCCTGAATTTTTGTTGTTTGGTAGAGGGTTAATCCATTGAAAACACTTAAACCATTTCTTTCTTTATAATAAGAAGTAGAAACACCATTAGATTATACATACAAAGATTCCTCCTCAAGTAATTAGCCTGGAGAAACCCTAATAAAGACAAATCAACATCCCTGTGATCAGTTCGTTTACTCTCTCATTTATCAATGCCACACAATTATTCCCTTTGATATATTATTCCATTTCTACTATTCACAGTGTCTGAACAGCAACAATATTGTTATACTTGTCCCCTAAACATTGGAGAAGGGGCTTGGAAAACTGGGCTCTTCTATATCCATGCTTTTCAATGAAAACCTCGTAACTGCAGCTTAAAACAAGCTGCAGTTACGAGGTTTTCGTTGAAAAGCGACAATATAATATAGCATTTGAGACTACAAAATTAAACGAAAACCGACAATATAATATAGCATTTGAGACTACAAAATTAATCAAAGACACAGATCAGCTTCGTTGTACCATGATATTATTCTCTTTAACCTATTACCAAACGACAAAATTTTGGACTGTTCCAAATTCAAAAATGTTGCAGCCGACAATTTCAAATGAATGGATTTTAAACAAGCATTCTGAAGTATTGCAAAACAATACCAAGTCCCCTACCGGCTTTATATATGTGTTTAGAAAAAGGAAGCCCAAAAAATTTCAAAGTCCAGTTGCTGGCATCCGTATCTTCCTCAAAAATACTGGACCTGAATGAAACTCAACCTTGTTCTGTAACTTATCAATGCGGGTCTACGTACCAAAAATCAGCTCAATAGCTGCAAGCATTAAGAAAAAAAGTCTGGAAAACTGTGATTTCCCAGAAATTTTCTAAGTCCAGCATCCGTATCTTCCCCAAAAATCACTGGAGCAGAACGAAACTCAAACTCGTTATGTATCTCATCAATATGTGTTCATATACTGAAAATCAGCTCAATACCTGCAAGCGTTTAGAAAAAAAGTCTGGAAAACTATAATTTACCAGTAATTTTCTAAGTCCAGCATCCATATCTTCCTCAAAAATCACTGGACCGGAACGAAACTAAAACTTGTTCTGTAACTCACCAATGCAGGTCTACATACCAAAAATCAGCTCAATAGCTGCAAGCATTAAGAAAAAAAGTCTAAAAAACTGTGATTTCCCAGAAATTTTCTAAGTCCAGCATCCATATCTTCCCCAAAAATCACTGGACCAAAACGAAACTAAAACTTGTTCTGTAACTCATCAATGCGGGTCTACACACCAAAAATCAGCTCAATAGCTGCCAGCATGAAGAAAAAAAGTCTGGAAAACTGTAATTTCCCAGAAATTTTCTAAGTCCAGCATCCATATCTACCCCAAAAATCACTGGACCGGAACGAAACTTAAACTTGTTCTGTAACTCATCAATGCGGGTCTACATACCAAAATTCAGCTCAATAGCTGCCAGCATTAAGAAAAAAAGTCCGGAAAACTGTAATTTCCCAGTAATTTTCTAAGTCCAGCATCCATATCTTCCTAAAAAATCACTGGACCGGAACGAAACTTAAACTTGTTCTGTAACTCATCAGTGCGGGTCTACATACCAAAAATCAGCTCAATAGCTATCCCCGTTTAGAAAAAAAGTCCGGAAAACTAATTCACCGGACTGACGGACGGACAGACGGACGGACGGACGGACGGACAGACAGACTGACTGACGGACAGAGTGCAAACCTAAAGTCCCCTTCGGCTTCGCCGGTAGGGGACTAAAAAGTTTGGTCACTTTGGGTAGAAAACATTGTGGGAAATGAAGAAATTGCTTGTCACAAGCAATTTTTTCATTTTCCACAATGTTTTCCAAAGCCTTAATCTTGAAGGACATCAAAAAGCGTCAATGTTAGGGAATGGGTTAAGTTTCTACAAGCAAATATTCAGAAGCTATGCAAAAACAGCATTGCTCTTGATCAGACTGTAAATATGCATAGTCTGATGAGGACCCACAATGGTCTCAAACGCTCAGAGGACCCTTTTTTCAAGACATGGCTTCAGTTCCAACATTTTTTTCTCCGCCAACAATAGCAGAATGATTGAAAGAACAAGTTTTGCAAAAACATTAATGGTTATTAGCAAAAAACAGCAACTGCTGCTAGATCATGATTTGCCAATTCATCTCTCTCTAAAGAAATATAACTGAATTAGAAACACTCTTTATTTGTACAAGACTTCAGCTGAACATGTCCATTACAGCGAGTCCACATTAGAATTTGAGATGAAAATGCACTTTAACATTGGTGAGAGGCCAATGATTTGCCAAATGTCAGAATGGATACTGGCCGAGACGGGTTTGAATTCGCAACCCCTGTATTAACAGACTCCGACTTTACCGACTGAGTTTGAGGTTGAGTTTATTGGGGTTTTACGCCGTTTTCAACTACCAGGGTCATATCACAGCGGCTGGAGCACCTAACCGTGGGTTCCTGGTATTTCTCGCACCAGTACAACCACAATATCCAAACCGAGCCTCCAGCTGCTCTCTCACATAGATGATTCACACCCATTGGTGAGAGACGAATGGCTTTTTGTCAAATGTCAGAATGGATACTGGCCGAGCCGGGGTTCGAACTCGAGACCCCTGGATTGACAGACTCCGACATAACCAACTGAGATATCCGGGCTCGGCCTTTACCGACTGAGCTATCGGGGCTCCGCTTGTGAACATTTTATTTTTATCCAAACCTATCCATAAATATAAGAGTTGCATTCACAAGAGCCGTCAGAGACGGACAATGCTCCCCGATTAAGGCATTGTCACAATAAATGTATGCCATGCAGAGCTAAGATTAAGCTAACAAACGTTAAGCCCCCTTTTTCCACGACATACTTTTTACACGCAAATTTCAAGTAGTTTATTGTCAAGGGCATCTGATTTGCTACTCAAATATGAAATTTCATCAAATTCTGACCATTAGACTAGGAGAAATTAGAGAAAAACTGTATTTTACCTTAAGTCCCCTTTTCCCATGACGAGGCCTCAAATCCAAAAACTGGGAAAAGTACATCGGCATTTTGTCATAGGGATTTCACATGGTAAGTTTCATTTGATTTGGCCCAAGGGTTATAGTAAAATCGCTTCGGACGGACGGACGGACGGAATGACGGACGGACAGGACGGACGGACGGACGGACAGACAAAGCAGCGACTATATGCTCTCCCTTCGGGGAGCATAATAAGACGTAAACATCTTGTATGGATGTCTGCACTGACAGACAGATGGACGAATAAAATTAAATCAAATATGAACCAATTTTGGAGGTAACACATAAAAGTTAAAAACCACCCATGCAAGCTTCAACACTGAACACAATCAAAATAAAGTGGAAGTTTCCCATTGGTAAATTTAATTCTATGTTATGCCAAGAAATGATTGGGCAAAAAGTTGAAACTTAGCTGATGGTCAACATTTTATTTTTTTCCTCTAATTATTTCAACCTGTTTCAATACGGCACATCAAAAGTCTGTAGTAAATAAACAACTTTGACAAAAACTTCCGCTGATAGCTATTTCAGAACAGTAAGCTACTCTAATACAAGAATTGCAATGTAACTCACTTTTTTTACTGTCATTTCGAGCCAAAATATTTTCAAGAAACTATAAGAAAACTATATCCGTCATGAGCAACAAATCTTAACACAAATATATCCTAATGATTCTTATCAAGCACTGGGGCCCTGCCAGTTAGTTTGTTTGAGGAAATCTTGCGTCTAATGTAATCAACTACCAAACCCTTGGATTCATTAGTCAACGTCTCAAGTAATTTGACTTTTCTGCAGAGAAATATTTCACAGAATGGGCAAGCTATTTTAGACTGACATATTGCTGATGTCTTTAACCCTTTCCCAAACGGCAAAATTTAAGGATGATCGACTTCAAAAACTGCCACCAAAGACAAATTGGATGTTATCAAAGATAGGATTTGTGTAAAATATGGCACAGAAAATATTGAGACAAAAGGAGAAACTGCTGGTTATCAGCAGTTTCTTCTTTTGTTTCAATGTTTTTCCAAGCCTTTTTTATTAGGGACGTCAAAACCAGGTCTTGTTTGGGAAAGGGTTAAAATTGGCAGAGCTAAAAAGGTTTTGGAAGGAAACCCATGATATATGTACTGCACCAACCAATTAGATTTTCAGTCAAACTCTGAATCCTTTTGCAATTAGTGTAACCTGCATGGTTTTGAAGTCCCTATAAGGCGATGTATTGTAATTAAATGAGAGAAAAGGAAAAAAATAAAGGCTTTTAAGACCTTAATAATTTGTTTTCTTTGCACACAAATCCTGTTTACATCAACATTCATAATCTCCTCTGTGCCATCTTTCCAATTAAAGCACTCTAAATATTTTGCTTTTATAGAAAAGGATAATGTAAATTGCAAGCGGAATTGTAGAGATAATTACAAACATTAAGACATTAAAAGGTGTTTGTAGAGCAATTTTCACACACAATGTTCAGGCAATATCAATTAAAGGTTTAGTGCCAAAAATATCTAATCTAATGTAATCTTCTGTGATTCTGTAGGAACTTTGCTGAATATGGTAATGGTGAGGTACAGAACAGAATGGGTAATTGATAAATGTGTCATCATTTTCATTTTTTAATATCATTTTAATTTTCATTTTTAAATTTTAAAATGAAATAACAGCAAACAATTTCTTCATTTTTCTTCAGTATATATCATTTTCATTTCTATAATATCAGACATGTCGAACTTCAAAGGATTAATGAGTTCTACAAGACTAGGCTAAAATAATTAATGTCTAATAACAAGTTCTAAGTAAGTCATGATTTTAACATTTTGAAATGTCATTAAGAATTAATGCTTTCCATAACAAGATCTTGGTTTTGACTTTCCTAACTTTAGACAAAATTTAAGAAAAACAATGAGGCAAAAAAAAAAAGAAATTGCTGATAACCAGCATTTTCGCCGTAATATTTTCTGTGCTATATGTACACAAATACTATCTTAAATAATATCACATCCATTTTTAAGCTATAAGCAGCTTTTAAAGACAAACAGACTAATTTTTTGTCCTTTTGGAAATAGTTAAAAGGAAATGTCTGTGCAGGAGTACCATTCCTATGGTAATGAATGTCAACATTTGGTAAATCCGTCATACTGATTATTCTTTAAATGACAGACTTCCACCATCCTACTAACTTCTATGATTTACCTTTTCAAAAAAAGCCTTGAAATTGAGTTCTTCATAAAAGGCTTGCAAAAACGTTGACAGAAAAGAAGACAGTGCTGCGTAACCAGCATTTCTCCTATTCACCTTATATTTTTGTGCAATAGCTTTTACATATTTCTTGTAACTGGTGTACAAACAGTCTATTTCATAAGACTATGTTTTGTATGCTACAACACACCAAGGTATATTTCAGAACATTTTATTTTGTCATCAACATATCTTTCCATAATATCATCTAGTGACATATCAAATGTCACAAATTCAAGCTTCTTCTTGAAAAGCAAACTATATAAAGCCTTAATTAGTTTCATTTCTATTACTTCATAAAACAGGAATCTATAACGGTGGAAAGAATCCAATGGACAACATCCAAAACATGCACAATCACAAAACCAATCTGTCAGTTAATCAATCAAGTGAATTAAACAAATTGCATGGAATAACAAGAACACATATTTCTTGAGAAAGCAGGCCCTCTTTTTGATGTTTCTTATTGAAAATGTTAATATAAATAATGGCGTAAAACAAGAAAATGTTGACAAATGTTGGCAAACCAGGTCTAAATCTCTCAATCCATAAAACAATCCATCCTAGAAAGAATCCCATGGAATGTGTCCAAGACATGCACAATCACAAAAACTTAACAGTCGCTTAATCAATCAACTGAATTACACCATTTGCAGGAAAAAAATACAAACACACATTCTTGAGGAAGGTCTAGCCAATAGATCAACCCTTTTCCAAATAGTTCCTGGTTTTCACATCCCTAAAATCAACTTTTTTTAGGAAAACATTGAGGCAAAAGAAGAAAATGCTTATTACCAGCATTTTCATCTTTTCCCTCAATATTTTCTATGTTAAATCTTACACAAATTCACTATTTCATTAAAATTATCTTCCATTTAATATGTCCTCTTTGGCAGCTTTACCGATTGAATTAACCACTCTAAAAGTCCACACATGGGAAAGGTCCAAACCTGCATTAATGGCTATTTTATGAACACAATACAGGTTATTCAAGTAATAACTCCAAGACATGTTCTTGAATATTTCATGCACTTCTGCAATTATCTTTCCTCCAATCTACAAAATTTTTGCTGCGGAAGCAAAAATCAGACAGTTTTAGCAGCGCCAGTCAGCCGCTGTCAATTATTATAGATCCATAACAAAAGCACTTATATATCAGGTATTTCTATCCTTTACAAATGTAACCCGTCACCTTAAAAAGAACCTTATTGGAAGTGTGAAAAATATCGACCCTAGTCAGTCTGCGCAGTCCGCCCAGCCAGATTAGGACCAACACTTTCCATTCTAATATAATTTTCTAAAACTAGAATGCTTAACTTATCTTTGAATGTGTTCTTTTTCCAAATACATCTTCTGGTTGACCTCTGCTCAGCATAACCAGTTTGTCAAAACTTGGATTTTTGGACTCCTGATAATTAAGGTCCCTTTTAGTGTGTCGAATCACATTATATGAATCTATAACATCTGAAAACAACTGAAAGATTTTCTGTTTTATTCCCTTTACATTCCAAAAAGTCATTTTTGTCTTCAATGACAAACAAATGACCCATTACTTTAATTAAATGGCATCTTTGAACCCTTTTCCAGATAACATTTTATAATACTAATATTGAATACTAAAGACAAATATGTTTGTTAGAGCTCAAGATAGATGACCTGTTTGAGCATATCTGTAGCTATTAGCTATAGACATGCTCTGCCAGGTCATTCATCTTGAGCTAATATTACTGTGCAGCAAGAAATATTGAAAGCAGACTTATTTCATCCGCCTCCATTTTTTCAAAACTTTTTTTAACACGAAACAGGGAATTGTTTGGATATAGAAAACACTTGGCATAACAGACATTCTGGGTATCGGCATTTATTATTTTCTTACTTCTTTAATTACTAGAAGTTTGATGCTTTGAGTGAAAAATACATCTAAATGTCTCTACAAATTTCATGAAAATCTTGATTTGTTCACAAGTGAATGGGTCATGTTACCTTACAGAACTCTCAAAGGCATAAGATATTTAATTATGCATCAATACATCTAACTAAAGACAAATCTTCTGCTAATCAGAATCCAATAATATTCAGGGTATGACATTCTTGAGATACAAAATATAAATATAATATGTTAATTTTCATCTCCAGATTGATTGCTTTATTGCTTGCTTGCTTGATTGATTGAATGATTGGGATTTAACGACTCTTTCAACTGATATGGTCATATCATGGCGGCTGGAACACCTGCCCTTTCTCATACCAGTACTACCACTACGTCCTTACCGAGCCTCCAGCTGCTCACCCACATAGTTAAAAGACTATCAAAACATCTTATCTTCTGAAACTCAACATTTGGCCTTTTTACATCACTGTCTTCAACACTGAATCAATTTTCAAGTTTGATTATGATACCGTATAATCTACAAAATACAACTTTTTATTTGGACCAAACTAAAACTTTTAGTCATCTGGTAAAAACCTGCATAATAGCAAGCAGTTACTGGTTAATGGAAAACATTCAAGGAACAATTTCAAAAGAAACTAATTAAGGAGCATCACTTATACTTCAAAGACATAAGAGCCTGGATCTAGCAAAAGGGCCTTCAAGGCATATGAAGCATGCATGGATTCAAACTCCACACAGTGATAATGCCTTGCAATTTATAACTGCAGGCATAAATCATGTGACCATGGTGAATGTCACATGATATCCTAAAGATGGCAGATCAATAATTACGTTTCTGAAATCATTTTTTTAATCTGATTTTATCTGACACTTCATATTCTTAAAATATTACAAAAATTGAGTTTGCTTTTTCAAATATAACCCTAAATAAAACAAGATTTGTTTGTGAAACACAAATGCCCCCGAAATGGCCATTTTTCTAAAATATTAAGTTTTCGTGGAGTAAAGGGTTGATGAGGGTTAACGGATGACCTTGAGGAAGGTCAAATTGCTTGGAACAGATAGATATCATTGAAAGGAAGTTGCATACCAAATTTGAACTTTGTATGTCAAATAGTTTTGGAGAAAAGGCAAAGGTTAAGTTTTCAGGTTAAGTTTTCGGACAGACGGACGGACGGACAGACAGATGGACAGACAGACGGACATGAGTAAAACAATATGCCCCCGATCTCTCGATACGGGGGCATAAAAAGTTCAATTACCTAAAATCTTGGTAACTCAAGCTGTACCTGCAGAGATCTATCCCAATTCAATTCAGAGTAGATAACTGCAAAGGAGATTGGCATGGATTTAGACCAGCTTGCGCCTATGCACAGTCTGACCAAGATCCATGCTGATCTATATCTTCTAATAGCCTGCATTTTAACAACTACAGAACAGTTAGCATGGATTCTGATCAAACTGCACTAATATAGTAGGCACATGATGATCTTGAACATGGTTATCTCTCCTTTTAACCCTCTCCCAAACAAGGCCTGGTTTTGACATCCCTAAGAGAAAAGGCTTGGGAAAACATTGAGGCAAAAGAAGAAAATGCTGATAACCAGCATTTTCTCCTTTTGCCTCAATATTTTCTGTACTATATTACACACAAATCTAACTTTAGTAACATGCTTCTTGTCATCAGCAACTTCTAAATCTTTAAATTTGGAGAACAACTAAAATTTAGTTTTTTGGGAAAGGGTTAAACATGGCTGTCTTTGCTTTAAAGGTCCTTTTTCTAGAATCCAGCTCATATGTATTCAACATAGCAAAGCTATTATAGACCGATTGCAGATTGTAAATGAGGAAACATCTTTTCATATCAATCTATAGTTATAGGAAGACCTTTTTTCCAATCGATATAATGTATTTGATTCCCTAGCTTGAGCCACCTGCCTTAATCCTTTGCTGAACAAAACATTTTAGACTGCTCCAATTTTAAAGCAATGCTACAGTTGCTACAAAATGGAGGTTGAAAAAGGCGTATTCCCATTGCCGACCAAATCAACTCGATCAAGCTCGATCAAGAGATTGAGTACTGATCGAGCATGGTCGACTAGAGTGATCAGGATGATCGAGCTTGGTGGGCAAAAATGATCAAGAAATAAAGAAGAAGCCATATAAATACATTTGATCGAGTTAAATCGGGTTTGATCGCAGAATTTAGGCAATCGGCAATGGGAACACAGCTTAAAGATGAAATAGTCAATCACGCAGAAAATATGGAGGCAAAAGGAGAAAAAACCTGGCCATCATTTCCAACACTGCTAACCCATTACCATCACTTTCAACACATTACCAACACTTTTCAACCAATTACCTACACTTTCAAGCTCTTTTCAACCCATTACCAACACCTTTCAACCCATTTCCAGCACTTTTCAATCCATTAAAAACAATTGTTCAACCCATTCTCAACACTTTTCAACCAATTTCAAACACTTTTCAACCCACTACCAACACTTTTCAACCCATTACAAACACTTTTCAACCCACTACCAACACTTTTCAACCCATTACAAACACTTTTCAGCCCACTACCAACACTTTTCAACCAATTACCAACACTTTTCAACCCACTACCAACACTTTTTAACCCATTACAAACACTTTTCAGCCAAATACCAACACTTTTCAACCCACTACCAACACTTTTCAACACACTACCAACACTTTTCAACCCATTACCAACACTTTTAAACCCACTACCCACACTTTTCAACCCAATACTAACACTTTTCAACCCACTACCAACACTTTTCAACCCACTACCAACACTTTTCAACCCATTACCAACACCTTTCAACCCACTACCAACACTTTTCAATCTATTACTAACAATTGTTCAACCCATTCTCAACACTTTTCAACCCATTACAAACACTTTTCAACCCAATACCAACACTTTTCAACCCAATACTATCACTTTTCAACCCATTACCAACACCTTTCAACCCAATACCAACACTTTTCAACCCACTACCAACACTTTTCAACCCATTCCCAACACTTTTCAACCCATTTTCAGCACTTTTCAACCTATAATCACTACCTTTCAACCCATTACAAACACTTTTCAATCCATTATCAATACTTTCTAACTTTATACACTTTTCAACCAGTTATCAACACTTTTCAACCCATATTAGCCACACTTTACAACCTTATACACATTTCAACTCATTATCAATACTTTTCAACTCCTTTCTAACACTTTTCAACCCATTACACACACTTTTCAACCCATTACCAACACATTCAACCCATTCACTCCCGCAGATGGATAAAAACATATCCAGATAAGGAAAATACATGAAATGACAGAGAAACACCTGTCAATTTAATATCTCTATATGTCTATTGTGTTAGTCCATTAACACCCATCAGAAGACCAAGTTCACCTTACAAGAAATCAATCATTGATTTTGCTTCTAGATTAGATTAGGAAAATTGTGTCATTTTTATTCCAAACCACAATGTTGTGAGAATGAACAACTTACTGTTTGATGGACAATGAACAATATTTTGCCTTAAAATTCTATTCTATCCTTTAAACCTTTCCTAGACAAGACCTGGTTTTGACGTCCCTAATAGAAAAGACTTTGGAAAACATTGAGGAAAAAATGAAACTGCCGATAATCAGCAGTTTCTCTTTTTGCTCAATGTTTTCTGTGTTATTTTGTACACAAACCCCCTCCTTTTTTTCATCAATTTTGTCATATGCAGCAGCCTTTGAATAGGACCACCCTAAAATTTGTTGTCGGTCTGCATCTCCACTTTATAATGCATCTTGTTCACAGTGTTGTTTTAGTTAACACCTAGTCTTTAGGAGGCCACATCCTTTAGGCAACAGCTTATTTCCTTTCTAACATTTGAGTGAGGAGGAGAGCAGTTAAAGGCTCAGAAAGGATGTTGTTGTAGTGCTGGTGAGAGAAACAACAGGAATACATAGTTGGAATGTGCCCCAGCCACTGCGACATGATAGAGATACTGTGCACAGAGATATGACACTGTATTCAATCAATGAAATGTCTTTTATATGAGACTTTAAATCAAGGTCCTGTCTCGGAATGACCTAGCTGTTGAGTGGGACATTAAGCACTATGTAATCAACTAATCTGTAAACGCTGTCAACAACCTATACTGTCAACACATTAACTCCATATGATAATGATAAAATCATATCTAGATCAAGAAAATACATGGAATATCCGAGATATAACACCTGTATTTAATAACTCTTTATAAGTTTTGTCCTATATCCATTATATTAGGCCATCACTGGTACAAGAAATCAATCATTGATTCCACTTCTGGATTCAGATACTTGTTATGTACACAGTTTCTCTATTTACCAAGGTAAAGTGAAAATCCATGGAACATCCGAGATATAACACCTGTATTTAATAACTTCATATAAGTTTTGTCCTATATCCATTATATTAGGCCATCACTGGTACAAGAAATCAATCATTGATTCCACTTCTGGATTCAGATACTTGTTATGTACACAGTTTCTCTATTTATCTGAGTAAAGTGAAAATCCATGGAATATCTGAGATATAACACCTGTATTTAATAACTCTTTATAAGTTTTGTCCTATATCCATTATATAAGGCCATCACTGGTACTAGAAATCAATCATTGATTCCACTTCTGGATTCAGATACTTGTTATGTACACAGTTTCTCTATTTACCTGGGTACAGCAAAGCCATTAACCCATTGTATCTGTAATATCAGGCCCGTAGGAAGCAATTTCATATGGGGGGGGGGGGGGCTAAAGCCCTTGTCCTGAATATTGGGGGGGCTAATTTGGATTTTCCCCAAAATTTCAGTGTAAAATTAAGAAATTTCGACATTTTTGGCCAACATTTGGGGGGGGGGGGCTTAGCCCTCCCTAGCCCCCCCTGTTCCTATGGGCCTGAATATCCCATATTTTATTACCTAACTTCTGACAGACGGACAGATGGATGCATGCACACTCACAGAATGGCAGAAAAACAACATTCATCTTTCAATGATACTTCAAAAATTGTACAAGTCATGTGACTATCTTACTTTCATTGAAAATAGGATAGACTATGTGGCTGATTTTGAAACATTAAATTAAATTAAGGCCATTTACCTGCATCTTGAGAGATTCCACAGCAAGAAATACTTACAGGTCATTGTACACAAATTGAGTTCCAGTCAAAACTGATTTCCTCCTTTGTTGCAATGATTCTCTGTCTGATACTAGAATAGACAGTTGCATGTAAATCTCCTGCAGAGTGATCGTTCGTTGCTCTTCACATAACATCTCTGCAAGAGGCTACCTCTGCTAGGGTCCATGAAGTGTGGTCTACCGAAGGACAGCATCTTTAAATACTGTGTAACTGTTTCATTTCTTGTATAATACATTAGAGATTCATTCTCTTTGCATCAGAAGTGCTCTCAAATCTACGTACTGGTCTAATTAAAATGGGACTATTTTCATATTCTTCTAATCCCATAACAGAGGCCATATGAAAGACCCTCAGACTGTGACAGAGAGTGAGTAAATCAGTGATCCAAAAATTAATTGTTCTCAAGACTTTTCTGTAAGGGGTAGGTATCTAAAGGTCTGGTCACATACACAATTCTGCATCCACTTCACGGCCGGAGCAGGTCCAAAATTGGTCAGTTCCACAGCATATGTTATCATGATGTGGACACAGAATTCTATGTGACCAGGCCGTAAAGCAGATTTTTTTTATTTAGAAAAGTTCAAGGGTTCTAAAAACAGCTGGACTTTTCAAGAAGAGCAAGTTTGACAGCTATAGCATGAAAAGTGAAATTCTATATATTTTTGCCAAGAAAGTAATAGATTTTTTCACTAAAAAACTTTACCACCTAGTAAAATTTACATTCTTGCAGCCAATACTGGAGGAAATGATCCAATACAAGCTGCTGTTCAGACATTGATTGGTATGGAAAAGCAATCAATATTCCATAAATGAACACCAGACGGTCTAAAATAGATTTCTTCTCAAACTTAGCAGTTTTCACAATAAATCGTCCCTTTTCAAAGAAAACCTTGTAACTGCAGCTTGTTTAAAGCTGCAGTTACGAAATTTTCCTTGAAAAGCAGCGAAATTCTCTTATGGTCCCTGATTCAAAAAGCATACTGATTACATAATTATGAAGTATTGCCAGTAATGGTAGAATGCATTTGGAATGAATTAAAGAAATTAGACCATTAGAACATTTCACAAACAGTGAAAAACCAACTCATGGCCAGAGGTCAATGAAAATGGGTTAGGAAAACATTGTTTGATATCTGGCATTTTCTCCTTTTCCTTGAAGATTTTCTATGCAATATCAAGCTGATTTTCTATGTGAGTTAGCATCACAGCAACTACCGTATTTCACCTTATAGACGCGCCCTCCCTAATAGACGCGCCCCCACTATATTTACGATCTCGGAAGCCATGGGACACCCCTCCCACCTTCACCCGACCTTACCTTGACTGTAGAGTAGACCGTAGAGTAGACGGTAATGACAAATTCCAAACTCAAACTCCACCAAAGTTCATCTTTGTAATGATCATACTTTTGGAAAAACGCTTTATCAGCAACAAGTAAAGCGTCTTATAACAGGGTATACGGCTCGGGTAATTGATTGAATAATTCAATTATGGTTATCCCTCTCTAGGTAGAATTGAAATTCATCCGGCCCCGGTACGAGCATTGATAAACCTTCCTTTATCATTCCCCTTGCAGAGTGACCGTTTATGCAGTTTATTTCAAAGCCCCGTAAGAGGTCGCGTTTGATTTGTAAATTAAGAAGTGGAAAGCGAATTGATAGTACGCACACAAATGAAAAATAAATCATTTTTGCCGAAAATGAATTAATAAATGTGGACAGATACCACGGGAAGTATGTTTTATTATTTTGTAAAGTGAAGAAGAAGAAGAAATCAAAACATTCCGATAACGAAAGTAGAACACACCCGCCTTTTCGAGACAAAGGACCATAATGCAATGCAGGGTAGAGAAGATTAGTGTTGATCTGATAGTGCTTTGAGAATCTTAAAATACATATCGTAACACACACCGGGTACATGTATAAATCAGCGGAGACGAAGCGATATAGACTATAGACTGGCAGATAACTGTAGACTGGATGACCTTACGCGACGGGATATCGCTTCGTCTCCGCTGATTTATACGTGTACCCGGTGTGTGTTACGATATGTATTTTAAGATACTCAAAGCACTTTCAGATCAACACTAATCTTCTCTACCCTGCATTGCATTATGGGATTGTATTGTTGATTTACCCTTTCTTATTTACATTCAGCGAAGCACTTCAAAATTCAGGAAAAGTGGTACAAAATAAGCGCGCCCCCCTGGTGTTTTGCATCGCGCCGGGGGGCGTCTATTAGGTGAAACACGGTAAGTACTTTCAAATTTGAGCAGTCTATAACAGGGTTCATACAGACAGCCAATGCCAAATTTCTAGCACTTTTTAAGCACTTTTTCAGCACATAATTCCATTTTTCAAGCATATTTCATTGTACACTAGACACTAATGATGGTCTTCAACAAAGAGTGCTGCAGTCCCAATATACCCTGCCCTGCCAAATTTCTTATTTTTTAGGGGCATAACTCCTGCAAAGAAGTGGGAGGGGGAGGAGGAATTGCAAATGTGTCAGTCTCTGACAAAGACTTGTTCAAGATGGTACCTCTACTTTTTTCACACAAATAATTCTCAAGTGTAGATGTTTAAATCATCATTAGTCATTCAATCATTCTTAAGCAGGTTTTTGACAAATTCAAGCACTTTTTAAGGACTTTTTAAGAGAGGGATAAAAATCAAGCACTTTTAAGCACTATTTTTTGTTTTCAAGCACTTTTCAAGAAACAGGCTCAAATCTAAGCACTTTTCAAGACTGTGCGAACCCTATATAATAGATTTTGTCATTTGGGAAAGGGTTTAAATCTGGTTATCTTCTTGCTCTGCCTATTTAGCTACCATTATCATTCCAGAATCATCAACATGTATGTGTATCTGTTTGTTGTCCTTCTCAACTGAGGTGCCATGTTCTTGAGGTTACTTTAGCATGCTGATCTGTCAAAGGGAATACAATCCCTCCGATGCCAAAGGAATTTTTCTGAGCAATAAAGTGACTCCATTTTCTCCTCACAAATTTTGTCACCCTCTAGATCCCCAGTTGATCTACTGAATCTCTTACTTGGTAATCATGTAAATTATATTGATTGGAACGACCCTGACTCTATCTTATGTATAGGACATCATGTGTGCTTCAATTTAAATACTTTTTCACAAACAAATGACAATTCAAAGGAAGACCTCAATCATCACAAATTTTGTCACCCTCTAGATCCCCAGTTGATCTACTGAATCTCTTACTTGGTAATCATGTAAATTATATTGATTGGAACGACCCTCACTCTATCTTATATATGACATTTATGTGTGCCTCAATTTATATGGTTTTTCACCAGCAAATCAAAATACTGAAGTATAGCACTGAATAAATGACCTGGTAGAGCATCCCTAACTAATTATTAGTTAGGGATGCTCTTCCAGGCCATTTATCATGTGCTATAAACTTGTTTCATCACAAATTTTGTCACCCTCTAGATCCCCAGTTGATCTACTGAATCTCTTACTTGGTAATCATGTAAATTATATTGATTGGAACGACCCTCACTCTATCTTATATATGACATTTATGTGTGCCTCAATTCATATGTTTTTTTCTCTAGCCAACTAAAATACTTAAGTATACTCAGAATAAATGACCTGGCAGAGCATCCCTAACTAATTATAAGATAGGGATGCTCTGCCAGGTCATTTATGATGAGCTATAAGACCTCTATCATCACAAATTTTGTCACCCTCTTGATCCCCAGTTGATCTACTAAATCTCTCACTTGGTAATCATGTAAATTATATTGATTGGAACAACCCTGACTCTATCTTATGTATACAACCATTATGTGTGCTTTAATTAACTCTTTGACTGGGACAAAATAAGACTTGTCAAAGAGAAAGAAAGCAAATTTTGTATGGCACCAATTAAAGTTTGCAAATTGTGTCTAGATGTGCCATTTAACATTCTAGAACAGTAACTGTTCTTGAACTAAACTTTTTGCAGGGGTTTGACCCACATGAACCAAAAGCGATAGAGCACCTTTTTGGAGGGCAACAATAATCATATAAAGTTTCAATGTCCTTAGGTCAAACTGTTCTTGACTTTGGGGAAAAAGTCCATAGACAGATGTATACCAACAAACAAACTGACAAACAGATAGACATGGTAGAACCAATATAATCTTACTTTGAAGGTGTGTGTGTGTGTGTGTGGGGGGGGGGGGGGGGGTTGTAATTACACTAACAAAGAAACAAACAAAACACCATCATTGCAAAGATTATGAGGGAAAAATATATCATACAAGAAAAGACAGAAAAAAAATCCTGTATTAGGTAGGTGCCCTGATTTCAGACATCAGTATGTGCTAATGACATCAGCCAGAAAATGTCTCAAATGAGATAAAATTGGGTGATTTCTATGCAGAGCAGACTTTCTATTCACTGTCATGGACAAATTATACTGGGAGTACATCAGGCCAATCATAGTCAGTGTTACTCTCTTACGAACAGAGCGCATTCTCCCTACATTCTATTTCGATAGAATGAGCTCTGTTCTCGCGGGGTTGTTTCACGTCTAATCTCGGGGCCTTGGCGGGATTTCGGTATCCAATCGTCGCCAATATACTCATAAACAATCGAAAATTCTGATACAAGAAATGATTGGCTGACGCTTCAAATTACCAGCTTCCGCCAAAAATAGAAACGACGTAATGTATACGTAATCAAACCAGATCAAACTGAACGATTTTGATTTGATAATTCAAATGTTACCGGCTTCAGCCAAAAATAGAAGCGACGTAATGTATACATAATGATCATGCAAGATAAAACTGAATGATTTTGATTCGATAATTCAAATGGTGTGCTATAATTAGATTATGACGACCAAATAGGCTGTTGGCGTACCGAAAACTGCAGAGGTCATATTTGATGGTTTAATCAATAGAGCTCGGCAATGGACTCTGAGTAAGTCAGTGTTCTCCCCAGCCCAATAAGCTGTATTGGTCCCACTACAACTTAATATAAATCAGTGTAATGCCCCTACACCTTCAAAACTACCCCACAGCAAAAAATCTTCAAAATGGTCACCAAATAGAGAAACTTTAAGGTATTTCATGTCAAAACTGATAAATTATGCATTTTTATTATAGTAAATACAATAATTGGTTACAAAAACAATATGGGTAAAGAAGAAAAGGCTCAGGGTGAGCAATTTCTTCTTTTCCCATTATGTTTTTATCCATAATTATTTGCATAAGCACTTTGTGTTTCAAGGTTTACCGATACTAATATAACATGCCACTACAGCTTCAAATTATTCTGCGGAGAACCCTGATAGTGGGATTAAGTAGATGCCATAGATTTACACTGGTTCTTCAAGTTTCTGTTGATCGATTACTTGATTTATACTTTTCTAACATTAAAATAAATTGTTGATTTGATCGTTTACCATACAAGACAAAGTTTTAACGTCCCTTATTTTCCTCTTTTGCCTAAATATTTTCCAAGCCATTTTGCACACCAAACCAAATCATATCAATATCAATTTTGTTGTCTGTAGCAGCTTTTGAGTTTCCATTCAATCAATCAGAGTTCTTTATATATAAAGCTCCATTTTCTCCTGGTTGTAATAGCGGAATGTTTAGATTTATAGATCGTTGCCAGAAATGATGTAATTGTTCTTGTTTGGCTGTGATATTGCCTCAGTAAAAATAACAATAAATATCCCGAATTCCACTAATTGAGAAGAGAAGTATTGACGGAGACTTGGAAATCAGCTTTGTTGCGGGGAGATGTTTTATGTCTATTGTGACATTTATTTCTGAACCAATGAGCTCAAGGCCTTTCTCCAAAATCTGATTAACAA